>JAAIXJ010001873.1:48281-103023 GCA_013403705.1 Heliconius hermathena
ATTACCACTTGTTTCGGTCGATGACGCATGGTTTAAACGAGCAGCGCTTCCATTCTTTCGAAGAAGCCGAAAAATGGCTTGATTCCTGGATTGCCTCGAAAGATGAGTCGTTTTTCCGACGGGGGATTCAATTGCTACCAGAGAGATGGGAGAAAGTGGTCGCTAATGATGGACAATACTTTGAGTAATGTTATTGTAAGCTTTATATTTTAACTGAGAACTTATCAAGGTCCTAATACATCATTTTTCTCTGTCATGTTTTGATTTTAAGTCATGGTAAAAATAATTATCGTAAACAATTTTCTAAAATAAATTAAGTTTCATAACGCAATGCAGGTTATACGGCTGCAATTTCAATGCAAATTGAAAATTGAATTTTGAAAACCTCTATAAGCACTTTGCAGGGAATCTTCATCTCGAACTCCAGATTTCTAGGCCAATATTTTCTGTACATTTCATGTCAAATCATGAGTTTAAAAACCTATAAAAAATACAAAGATGATCTTCATCAATAAATTTGTACAGAACTTCGAGATCACTTGAGAAAATCGCTCGCTCTGGAAACATTAAGGCGCGGCATTGAGTTTTGACACTCAACACGCAATTCCTCCTGAATTCGGCGGAAACTGGGGAACGAAAGTGTGTTAATGGGGACGGATGTCCTTACAGTTTTCAGGTTCCCTCTGCTCACGTTGCTTTAGCCTTAAGCTAAAAAAGATAGACATAGGGACTATTACTTTGATATTTTTAATTAAATATTATAATAAAACATATTATCGGATTTATGGACTACATTTAATGTTATTTTTTTTTTAATTTAATTGTATTTTTTAATTAATTTATATTTTTATTTCAGGCAACATTTTCCAAATTTCTACTCTATCTACAACGTTCTTACATCGTTACATAATAATATAAAAATAAAACACCAAAACATTAACGTATTATGAATACGACACGTCCTTGACTCAGATATTTATAGTCAAAGTCAATTTATTCCGTAATCGCCATATATAGAATACACGTAGCATATTACAGCGGGGAAATTTAAAATTTATTACGCTATCCGAGTCGATTGCTACACGCCGGTCTGGCAACATTATAACTCAATACATCATAGGAAACTACTTGCGTAAAAAAAACATATTCAAATGTTTCTCTCGAATAAAATTGATTTAAAAAAATAGCTTCACGCTGTATCCCGCACACAGCAGGGTAGGCAGAGGGAACCTAGTGTTAAGACACTCCGTCCCCCACTTTCCGCCAATTTTTTGAGGCATTGCGCGTTGAGTGGCGTAACTCAACGCCAGGCTTTTGCCTTGGTGCCAAAGCAAATAAACGAAAATATTAAGAAATAATTCATTCAGTCGAGCGGGTATCGATCCCACAACAATCGCGTTACCTTTGTTCCCCTGCGCCACAACAGCCTCAAATAAAATTGATAACTTTATTATAACGTAATACAATAGATGAGGCCGTCGTGACGCAGCTATACAGCGTCTGACTGTAAAGGCAACAGCTGTAGGTTCGATTCTTACTTGAAAGAATGAATTATTATAATTTTTCTGCTCTGGTAAGAAGACAAGCCGCATCGTTAAGTTACGCCAATCAACATGAATCTTTCAAATATTCAGCGATGTGACATCACACTAGGTTCCCTCTATCTACTATGCTTTATGCCGGACATAGCCTGTATTTAGATATAGTATCTGCACGGATATCACGGGAAAAAATATTTCTCTAAAATACTGCCGCTATTTTTTGACGGGTACGTTGTGTACGATAAAAAAAATTATAAAAGTAGATAAAAATGCAAGTGTACTTTTAACGCCAATAACTTCTATTATATTGTCTATATGTACATAACATAGAGCATACAACGTAGAGCTGTTCGCAACGTTGGGGACCCAATGATCTGTGCAGGGCTTGACACATTGGCTTTACGTAGAGATGTCTCCTCGCTGTGCGTTCTCTATCGCATTTATCATGAGGAGTGTTCTAGAGAACTGTTTGACCTGTTACCTGCCGCTACATTTTCTAACCGCACAGTACGTCACAACATCAAGTTCCATCCACACCACCTGAATACGTGGCACTCCACTACTGTGCGTTTTCGTAGGAACTTCTTTCCACGCTCCACGAAACTGTGGCATAGCCTACCTGCGGCTCATGTCGGGACCTGTGTTTCCAGGTCGATATGAACTGGGTACCTTAATGGCTGGCAACGCACCTGCAGCTCCTCCGGTGTTAAACAGGGTCTTGTGCGGCGGTGATCACTTATCATCACGTGACCCGTACTCTCGTTTGCCTTGTCTTTTCCCATAAAAAAATATACTAATATAAGTATTACACAAATGAACAAATTTCAGTGAATAAAAAAATAGACGATTTTAAAACTTAATATATTTATTTATTCTGCAAATAGTAAAAAGTAAAACTATAATACTCCAATTGTGAATATAATTTGTCTAAGGTTGAATGTCTATTTAATAATAACTTAATTTAAGATTGACTAATTAATTAGTACAAAATTTAAACGTCCAACGAAGATTCTATTTCAACTTAACATCATTTTCACGAAGTGATAAAATAACTTTTTCAATAGAATCAAATTTCCTTTAATTTAAATTATAAACAATACTAATCAATATAACAATAAGAATCTCATACAAAGAGTCTCGTACTCTTAACCTTATAATTTCGCCAATATACATTGTTAAACATAAAACACCGACTTTCGAATTCAAGGCATTGCGTGTTGAGTGGCGGAATTCAACGCCGCACCTTGCCTTGCCTTGCGAATGTGCAAGGAAATGAAAATATTAAATAATTTGTTCCCCCGAGTGAGATCGAACTTGTGTCCTTGCACCGCGTTTTACAGGTGTTGGGTAAATTATACTTGGACAGTGTTCTTCAAAATTAAATATATAATACACATCCAACGGCTGCACAAAAATTTACGACTGTAACAACTTTAGAGTATTTTTATGAACATGATAACATGATATAAATACTTGGAATTACTTAATCACATCTCTCTCATCTCATCAAGCAATTAACTTAAGAGGCGCAAGTTCAAATCCTCATGAAATCCCGTGTGAAGTTTTTATACGTTTTCTAAAAAAGTTTTTTTTCTTAAGGGGAATAACCTTTAAAAATATATAATAAATAATATTTTCGGAGTAAAAATCTCCATACAGAGATAAAAATATAAATTGTAACAAGCGTTTAGAGTAGAGTATTTAAATTTTGATGTTGCTCGAATAGAACGTACGCCTTAGTGTTCAGTTCAGTTTCACAGAGACGCGGCATTCAAATCTCGCTAGGTTATTTTTTTTATGTTTTTTAAAAGCATATACTCGCAATTATTGAGGCCAATCGTGGCGCAGGGGCACAAAAAAAATATAGACCCATCTAGAGTCCCTTCTAGACAAGTCTTGTGTCCACCTTGCCCAACTTTTATATATTAAAAAATAAAAATAAAATGCAAAAAAAGGTTTATCACATAGTATACTGTAGTAAATTGAAATGTGTCCTGCACTAGTCCAATATGCTAAGCCAGCCTTTTAATCCCGCGCGTGGAGCAATAAAAGTAAGTTAACGCGATCAACGTCGGTCTAATGACTTTGATAGATGAAATAGAAATATAATAAAATTTAATGAAATAGGCCCTCATGGCGCAGGGGCTTGTGCCCCTGGGTGTTACTGTGAGGCGACGGTTGTGGGTTCGTTCGCCACTCGAGGGAATGAATTATTATTTATTATTATTTTCATTACTTCGCTCTGCCAACAAGGCCCAGCGTTGAGTTCCGCCGCTCAACACGCCTTGAAACGGAGTGTCTTAATACTGGATTTACTTTGCCCATCCTGCTCTATACGGAAAATAGCGTAAATCAGATTTTTAATTTAATGAATAGATATTATCAGATATACTCTATCAGATATTATCAGATATACTAGATAAGCATCTTTGTTTTTATAATATTTTGTCGTTGCTATAATTAATGAAACTGACCATTTTAAATTCAATTTGTATGAAAGAAAACAAAGGAACTGTAAAATGTAAATAAATACACTGGTTATGAATTCGATCTCCACTTAGGAGTGTAATTATAATATTACTATATTTTTTTATTCTAGTAAAGTCAAAGTGAGGCCGCCGTGGCATAGGGGCGAACAAACGTTGTAAATGGGATGGTTGTGGGTTCAATTTTCACTCTGGGCAATGATATAATATTTAATATTGTAATTTCTTTATTTTGGTAACGAGGCGTTTAATTTAGGAAAGTGGACAACGAAAATGTCTTAATGCGAATTGAGTATCAACAGATTCTTAGGCTCCCTCTGCCTACCCTGGTACAGTGTAAAGCTTAAAAAGGCAAAACACGGCGTTTAGTTCCGTCACTCAACATGCATTGTCTCGAATTCGCACAGAAGGGTACTAGGTTCTCACTGCCTATCCCGTTGTACGGATTACACCATGAAGCAAAAGAGTATTTTATAAATAAAGAATTTGATTATTCATCCATTCTAACAAAAAAAAAACAAAACATTTGTTTGCACAACCCAACATGTAGTCGCAATCTCTTCTATGTAAATACATTCTATTCCAGGTGCGTGATTTTTCACTACATTTTATTAGGCTACACCACTTATCGCGTATATTAAATGTATATTTTTCAACTTTGTTGAAATAAAAGTTTCGGCAGTTGTATATTTACTTCTTTATTCATTTTTTTCACGTTTCAGGCACTTATGCCTGAGGCGTGCTTTCAAAAGGTAAAAGGTTACTTTCTTTTGGCTCTTCGTTTTGCTTGTTTTAGGATTTTACATTCTGGGTAACACACCGCGTACTAATTACTTTTTTCTTAACAGATCTTCGAACCTACGTCCACAGCGCCCAATAAGACAGACCAACAGAGCTACGATAACATATATGTAGGTATTTAACTAAAATATATTAGATAATTAATGAATCTTAGTCATAATAGTATAAAATAGAGGCCAGTCGTGGCGCAGCGGCACAAAGTGTGACTGTAAAACCGACTGGTTGTGGGTTCGACCCCCACTCAAGATGATGAAATATTTACTTAAATGTATATTTCCATTTCTTCGCTCTGGTGTCGAGGCGAAGCGCGGCGTTGAGTGCTGCTACTCAGCACGCAATGCCTCCAGAATTCGGGAGAAAGTGGGGAACGGTGTGTCTTAACAATACGTTCCCTCTGCCTACCCTGCTGTGTGCGGGATACAGCGTGAAGCTCATTTATTTAATTTTTATAATTAATTAATGAATATTAGTCACAATAGTATAAAATGTGAATAGTAGACAACGCCCACTAGTGTACGAAAGTAGGAAGTAGATTTTTGAAGGTGACGTCAGTTTTCCGTCATCTAACACGTACTACACGTCCAACACGTACTACGGCCGTATAGGGAAAGCAAAATGATTGATTTCTACGTTATATTCGTCTACTTCCCTTATAAGAAACTGGTTACAAATAAAAATCAAACGGGTGTGTAATATTGAAGTATTGAGCTTCCTTTAATTATGTGACAAATTCAAATAGTGAAGTTTGCAAACTTTAAAAATTGTTGGCGTTTTGAGAATTAGTAAATTGGTTCTAAGAAAAGATTAAGGAATAGATTAACTATTTACTAGAGTCTAAGTTTCATTTAAACTTCAGAGAAGTATAGAAACTAAAGTTAAATTAGAAATATATATTATTTAAACAGGTGAAATTAAATTTACTATTTAATGATTTCATTTATATTCATGAAAAAAACAAGTTCTCCCTGTATCCCGCATGTAGCAGGGAAGGCAGAGAAATCTTATTGTTAAGACACTCCGCTTCCCACTTTCTGCCATATTCTGAAGGCATTACGTGTCGAATGGCAGAACTTAACGCCACGCTTTGTATCTGCACGATAGGGAATATATGAAAATATTGAATATTTCATATCGAATATATCGAATCCACAACCTGTGGCATTTAGCCATATGCTCGTACCTTCAAGTACCCTAAACAAAGGCAAAAAGACAAACCTAATGAAGTAAAGGCTTTCTTTACACATTTATCTAAGCTTGTGAAGTATACACAACGAAATTTGTAATACACTCCTGTCTCCTCAACTCACTAACGATTATAAAGTAGAGCGCTACAGAGCACGTGTAAGAAACAATTTTTCAAAGTGTGACTGTAAAACCGACTGGTTGTGGGTTCGATCTCCACTCGAGGAGATGAAATATTTACTTAAATTTATACCGTACCGTGTACCGTACCTTAAATAATTCCGTTTCTTCGCTCTGGTATCGAGGTTAAGCGCGGCGTTGAATTCTGCCACTGAACACGCAATGCCTCCAGAATTTGGCAGAAAGAGGGGAACAGAGTGTCTTAACACTAGGTTCCCTCTGCCTACCCTACTGTGAGCGAGATACAGCGTGAAGCTGAAGAAAAAATAATAATAATTTTACTTCTTCCTTTTATATTTCATATCATTTTAATATATAAGGAGGAGAATAAGGACGATTAACATCTGTATTTATCAATTTTTACCTAGCTTTATCTGTTTTGTAAGCATTAGATATAGAAAATCGAACCCGTCACTGAACTATTAAATGAAATCGTTGAAAATAAATAAGAATGCCTACAGCAATAGAGGGGTCTGTTTGTAAAGATATAAAGAAAACGGTTCAAAATCGCTACAAAGAGTTAGTTATAATTTTAATTTAGATTCTTTTTTACTAAGACAAAGATCTTGGGTATTTGTTATGCGATTGGGTGCTTATTATTTATAGTTATATGTTAAAAAATGTAAATGATAAAAAATGTAAACATAACGTATTTTGATAACAATTTTTTTTAGTTTCACGCTGTATTCCGCTAGTAGGTAGCAAGGTAGGCAAAGGACACCTGGGAACCTATTGTTAAAACCAAACCCGTTCCATTTACACTATCGTTCCCCACTTTCCGCCAAATTCTCGAGGCATTTCGAGTCGAGTGGCAGAACTAAATGCCACGCTTTGCCACGTTTCCAGAGCAAAAAAATGAAAATATTAAATATTTCATTCCCCAGAGTGGAAATCGAACTCACAACCGTCGCTTTTACAGTCACACGCTTATGCCCCTGTGCCACGATAGCCTCCATTAGTTTTATAACGATAAAATAAAGAAATATTTTATTTCTCCAGTTCCCAGAAAGAGACATGTTATATAACATTATTTTTAGTCACAGTAAATTGAAGACGTAACTTAACGCTGACGTAAGTTACCGAGCGTTTTTTTAGAACATTTGTGAAGCAATAAGTCACGCAATATGTGGCTATAGTTAGCAACTTTAACTAGTTAGAATAACAGTCTAGTCTCGGTGGAGTGGTGAGTTATATATTCCGCAAACCGAACTGACGACAAATGAAATCGTTATCTGGCTCTAACTAATTTCAACTGGAAAATAAAAAAAACACTTTAGTGTAGAGATATTGTTAGCACTCTGTTTGTATTCAGCTTCACGCTGTATCCCGCACACAGCAGGTTAGGTGGAGGGAACTTAGTATTTACTGTTGACACTCGGTTCACCATTTTTTTACGGAATTCTGGATTTGGATTGCGTGTTGAGTGTCGGAACTGAACGCCGCGCTTTGCCTCGACAATAAATCCAAGAAATGAAAATATTAAATATTTAATTTCCTCGAGTAGGAATCGAACCTATATTTTGTCGCGCTTACACAACTCAAATTCTGTACATAAAAAACTTTAAAAATAGTTATATTATTACACATTTTTTAAAATATTATATAGTATTTATATATTAATATACAATAAATATAATAACTGGAACCAAAGGCCTTTGTTTAGCCGACTGAGGTTAACACAAAGAGAGAAAACAAAATGGTGGATTCCCTGATAAAGGTAACGATGTTGTTTGACATTTGTTGCGTGATACTACCCCGAAATAACGAATGTACGGTTTCCAACATAGAAAATATTTTTCTATGGAAATGTATTTCTTATTATTTATTAATAAGTTAGTTTTATTTATTGTATCGTAAAATTATTTAATTTAAGATTATTAAATTAAATAATTTTTAATTTAATTTAAACAGTTTAAATTAAACATACTTAAAGTATTATAAAATTATTCGTATTTAAATTTTACGTATTATTAAGACTTCATATAAATATTTGTTTATTTGTTAAATGTTTAACTTCCTTATGAATTAATTAAAGAAATATAATAATAAATAATAATAATATTATAACAAATTTAAACGATCAAAATGTGTTCAAACGGCAGACTAGTGGAAACATACAATTTTAGAAATCTCTTACCTCAAACTAAATAATTAATTTGAATTTAAATAAAAATATATAAAAAAACTAGAAAAATAATATAATTCATCAAATTGTCTTCCTAGTTTTTTAATTGTAATTTTTAAAAAAAAATTATAATATTAGGCACTTACTTTGACACCGTCGAAAATAGCGATCACTAAGACGAAGTAGAAGGCGGGAAATCGTTTAGGGTGTAGGGCGCAACAGGCGTAGAAATTCAAACGTCACACAATCAATGTACTAGCATTTTTTTTCACACAGTAAATTTAACACGGAAGGTTGTACAGTCAGCCTTCTTTATTTGATGTCGAAATTGAAGGAGAGGCCGGCGCGGCGTTCGCCCGCCGCAGTCACGAGTCCGTGTCTGCCGCACCCCGCCGCGGCCACCCTCTACCCTCTACCCTCGCTCCTGAAACCTTCATTCGTTTAGTCTTCCCGCCCTTTGTGACACTTGAACCTATTGTTCGCAACGCTTCTTTTAACAACACTCTATACATTCATGGTATCCCACATCTCTTTATCCAGCAACAGGTTCTGGTTACCAATTTTCTTATGATATTTAGATTTCATTATTATTTTTATTTATCAAAATTTGCGTTGGCTTTTTCTTTATAGCGAGCGGTTTGAGTGTTTTAATAGTTTTACTAAAATCAATCAAAAGGAGTCCCCGAGGGAAATCTTTAGGGCCAATATTACAATACATGTACAATACACGTATATTGAACATACACTGTGTCCTACATTCATTTCCTGTCTTTCCCCAAATAAATATATTAAGCCTCATATGAAACTTCATAAGAACAATATTATAACACACGACGTCTTTGCGTAGCGTTGCTACGCCGTAGGACCAGAAGAAACATGATACACATTTCAAAGTAATATGCCCAAATTTTGTGCTTTAGCAGCTATATTTTTCATTTACGATCCCTCCATTTTTGTTTTATTAAATTGTATATAAAATATTTTTATAGAACCTTATAAAATTATCTCTAAAACATCAGGCAAGCTTTCTGAAAGTTCTCTATTGGACTTTTTATTGTTTTTATTTTTGTAACTATTGAAAAAAAAATTCTTTTCAAAGCTTTAAATAAATAAATAATTTAAATACTTGCTCTATAACGTTGTACAGTTACAAACAAAATACAACTTTATATCAATCAATACGTAAATAAATCCCAATACCAACTATTGAAATGGTGTTTAATCAAATTGAAAGTCCAATTAAGGAAACTAACGCAGGCGTAATGCTAACGGAGTGTAAAATGAATATAGACCAAAGAGATGTAAACGTGTGAACTGTAAAGCTATTGACTCACATCCATACGTAGACAATAAAAGCTGGCATATCAAAGGTATTAGATTACTATAATATGTTCGGGTTCTGAAAATAACTATAAATGTAAAATAAATCTGAAGTGCTTGTAACACTAGATATTGTGTTGCCATATACTAGTAAAATGTTACTTTTTATTCGACTCAGCTATGTTTTCCACGCGTATCTTGTATGTATGTAATGTTTTTTATTAACTTACCTTATATCACCTGAACTGCTGAACGGTCTTACATATCTTAACAGCTCAAGCAATTTGAAATTAAAAAAAATACAGTCGAATAACCTCCTCTTTTTAAGTCGGTTAAAAACATAAACCTGGTGGCGGTGCGGAGCCATTTTACTTAGTGTTAAAATATTTTTTTTCGAAAACTGCAACGTTGGTATCAAACTAAATGGCTCAATACAAAGATTTCAAAATGGTATATCGTAAATAACATTACCGTAATACTAATACAAAAATATATTATTGAAGACAAAAACCCGACTGCATGAAACTAAAAGTAACAAACAAGCCCAATTGTTCATTAGGATTAAAAATCGGCACCTATAATTGGTTCTTTAATCAATAATTTAATCTTCACAAGGAACCATGTAAAATATAAATGGGTCTCGACTGTTCCTAAAGAACCTAATGACCGAAACCGAATAGTTATTCGGCTTCTTTTCAATGGATTATTGAGCTTCTTTTTTCTTTATAGTTTCAAGCAGTTCGGTTTTTTGTCTTTAATAATTATTTTTTTAGGATTTCATACCTCTTAAGGAAAAAAGAAACCCTTATAAAATAACTTTCTTGTTCGTCCGTCTGTCTGTCGGTCTGTCTATCAAGAGCCTTTAGCTCAGGAACGTTTGGATATATCGAGTTGAAATTCAAACCACATAGGTACTCAGATTTACGGTCCCTTGATTTCCTGAAAAAATAAATATATCTACATTTACTTAAAAAAAAGATATGGCCGTTTATATCGCTGCAAAAATCTGTATACCGTCACTTTAAAGGGAATCGAAATTAATAGGATACTTCCAGTTGACAAAGAATTATGAAATTTGGCAGCTAGCATCTACAGGTAGTAGTACCAGTTCAGGAAAAAATATGAAAACTATACATTTGTGGTTAAATCCTAAATAATAATAATATTAATATTAAAGCCTCTAGTTCAAGTAAGGTATCGGATGAAAGGGCTATGGCTAAGCTAAGCTTGATTTTCAGAAAGCTCGAGACCTACAATTTTTGTACAGAACCCTCGGTGGCCGCGCCCGACTCACGCTTGTCCGGTTTTTATTAGTATGCTATTAACAAAAAAACTCGACTACTATTACTACATAGTAGTCGGGTTAGTTGTTTTTAAAAAATATTTTTCACAATACAACCTTACTATATACTTAGTATTCTTATCAAATCACGTCGCTTTAGGTCCCGGCTTGTCGTTTGCATTTAATGAATATTATATTGCTTATTATTCACATCACTATATTATCTGATTTGCCTCGCAAAGTACAGCGGTGCTTAAGGATAAATTATTGATTAATTACTGAGAATAAAGGCGGAGAGACACAAGCGTGCGACGAAATACTTATTATTTTGTCTCCCCCACTATGGTAACGAGGCACGGCGAGGAGGACCACGGTGTTGAGTTCCGCCATTCTGCACGTAAAGCCTAGAAGATTCGGCGAAAAGAAAGGAACAGAAGTATCTTAATGAGGATAGAGTGTCTTTACACAAGGTTCCCGGCTGCCTACTAAGTACGAGATACAACGTAAAGCTAAAACACTAAATACGGGCGAGCCGCGAGTAATTTAATATTTACATAATTTTGTTGTATGTATTATCATAAATTACAGACACTAGTTTAGTATTGGATAAATGGTAAATAAATATACTATTCAATATTTTTGACTTGATGTTAAAAATATTGAAAAGTATATTTATTTACCTTGTGATTATACTAAATAAGCACAAGTTCTTCAATGAACAATATTTCACGTTGGTAATAAATGAATTGAAAGATCAAAATTGGACGAGCAAAATCTAAGAGTTCCGCTGTTCAACATCCTGTGTAAATTCCTACTATTATAATAGTAATCCAAATAATTAAAACGAATTAATAAACAAACTGCCGCTGTAGTGAAAGTAAAAGAATTTACTAAAGCAGTTACAGGAGTAGGAGCTTAGTATAGTAGGAAGAGTTAAAATACATTATTTATTAAAACAGAAAATGAAAAAGGATATACATATAATATCTTAGAAAGATATATAAGATCACGAGATAATATATATTTGATCCCCACTCGAGGAATTGAAATATTTATTTAAATTTATATTTCCATTTCTTCGCTCTTGTGTCGAGGTAAAGCGCGGCGTTGAGTTCTGCCACTCAACACGCAATGCCTCCAGAATTCGGCAGAAAGTGGGGAACGAGTGTCTTAACACAAGGTTCCCTTTGCCTACCTTGCTGTGTGTAAGATACAGCGTGAAGCTGATTTTATAAATATTATAAAAATCCTTACTATAGATGTGTTAATTATTTAACTAAATAATAAACATACATTTTCAATCCAATTACTTAAAGTAAGAAAATTGAGCAAAAAATAAAAATAATCCATTGCGATTGTTTCACTTATTTTTCTCAAGTTTCGTTCATAAGTTATTATTCACATATTTCCTTTTTACGTTAGATAAAAGAAGTAAAAGGAGCACATCCGACGGCCAAATCAAACTTCTAAGTGATTCTCGTGAATCAACGAATTACATATTTCAGCTGCGTAGCTTCTATTTCTTTGTTTGACATAGAAATACTTCTTATAATGTTGACTGAGGTGAATTTCGTATGGGATAAGTTGATTTTATTGCGAACGATTTCGATAATAATATAATAAATATTATAGTAAAATTAAAATGTACATAATATATACAAAAATGTATTTAAACAATTGGAAATTAAAAGATAATGTACTATTTATTAATTTGTGTTTTATTTGAATAAGAACATACCTATCGATAAGATTATGTTGATCTAAAACCAGGTCAGTAATGACAAGTAAGGCCACAAGGGTCTGACTGTTAACGCGACAGGTTGTGGGTTCGATTCCCACTCAAGGAATTGAAATATTCAATATTTTCATCTAATCGCTCCGGTATCGAGACGGTGTTGATTTCCGCCACTCAACACGCAATACCTGTAGAATATGGCAGAGAGTGGGGAGCGAAGTGTCTTAACACTAGGATTCCTCTGTCTACCCTGCCACATGCAGGTCACAGCGTGAAGCTGAAAAAAAAATATAAAACAGGTTTTCGTTATATAAATTGTTCATAGTCCACAAGGTCTTTGTTAAATATAACAATAGACACCTTTGCCATTATATTTTTTTTCAGTTAGGCCAACCGATAGTCGTAAAAGAGTAATGGCGAACGTTTTAACCCTTAGGGAAGAATACAATGGAAGTCTTCTAAGAATATCTGACTGTAACAGATATGTATCTCGCGGTTTTAACCATAATATTGTATAACCCTATTGTAGGAATTTAAAAATTATATGTTTTTAATTATTTCATAAATAAATTAAGTAATTACAATACTTTATAACCAAAATTATAAAATATATAGAATATTTACATTGTAAGTGGAACTGGCAAATTTGTGACAAAATTAAAACAACTGACAAAATGTGCATGTGTGTTAAACAGTGCATTAAAACTTCTTTAACTGTTCCTGCTGAAAAGTAGATGTTTGAAGAATTGCAGTTACTACGATGTTAATAAGGACTTGCGACAAGTGTTTCGAATTATGCAAAAGTAACATTGGCGAAGTGATATTGTACTCAACTGGCACGCTCGGGACGCCGTCATAAAAGAACAGAACAGAACAGGATAGAACAAAAAATGAAACAGAAGCTTTTTTAAAACTTTTTTAGAACTTTTTTAGTTTACCAACGATGCATTCATAAAGTGTTTTTAAAATAGCAATCATAATATGGTAAAATATTCTCTTTTCAACGAATTAAATATACGCTTTTAACAAATATTAAATCTTATAAGCACAATTGATTATTATTGAGTATTATTATTTTAGTTTCGAATAATACATGGATGTTCATTGTGAAAATTAGAATAATATTATATGGGTATTGATACTGATAGAGCCTAGTTGCATACAGTGATGTGTGCTAAGATAATTAATTATATGTACCTCCTGGGGCACCCCATTCCTACGCCTAGGAGGGTATTTTTACTTATATGTAAACTTGAAGCCTTCGTCGCGCAGGGGCACAAAGGTGTGAATGTTACACGACAGTTGTAGGTTCGATGCCCACTCGAGGGAATGAAATATTATTTCTTAATATTTTCATGCCTTCCCCCCGGCTCCAAGGCAAAAGCCCAGCGTTGAGTTCCGCCACTCAACGCTCAATGCTTCAAAAAATTCCGCAGAAAGTGGGGAGCAGAGTGTCTTAACACTAGGTTCCGTCTGCCTATCATGCTGTATGCGGATATACAGCTTGTAGCTGATTTTTGACTTATTTTAAAAAGACAATAACTATATACTTTTTTTTGAAAGCGTAATTGATTTTTTTTTTTAAAAATCATTTTATTATCATTCAGTATTACAGAAAAAAACAAACAAAAATGAAAATTTTATTCATGATATGACGTGATTGACGCGACGGGTTGACTGTTTGTTACTCATTGTGTAAACGATAGTCCAGTTTGGCCTATATACGTTATCGTATCTGTTGTTCACTCTATATAATTTTTTTTTAGCTTCACGCTGTATCTCGCACAAAACATGGTAGACAGAGACGGTGCTAAAACACTCCGCTTCCCATTTTTTTGAATAGGGAAACTCAACGCTGCAATTTGTCTTGACACCAGACCGAAAAAATAAAATTATTAATTATTTTATTTCTTGGATTGGAAATCGAACCCACACACACCACCACACTCCGTCGCGTTTACAGTCACGCGCTTGTGTCCCTGCCCCACGACTAGTCTCAACTCTATAACATACCTAATTATAGATGTAACTATTTTAAGTACTTTTTAAAAATATGCTTTGTTCTAAAGTTGCTAAAATATTCTACATATTTATTGTTAGGTTGTCGTTATACTTTGAAATATTCAGAGTTAAAAGTCAAATGTAAATATAATCTTAATTTCAATTTTATATTTCAGCTTTGTATATTTTCAATTTTCAATTTTTTGAAATATATTATTACACGTTATTTCAGTTCTTCAATTCGTTTGACATTTTTATAAAAAAAAGGAATATCTACTATTTTTGTACACCTAATACGACCTGTATTTATTTGAACATGAGCATTTATCGTAAAGTAAAAAAAACCATCATCAACCGCCATGAAGTGTAACTTTGATAAACTTAAAATAAAAGCATGAAAAATCAGAGACGAATAAGTCAATTACTCTACGAAACTATTAAAATGGCACACTTCCACGCGATCTTGACATTATACGAGGGGATTACATGAACTATGTAAACATAGGCCAACGTTTTATCTACTAAAGGTCAACAAAGTTTAATTACTTAATATGAATATATGAAACATTTTTTATTAAATTTCTGAAGATTAAAAGTAAGGGTTTATATACAGGATTGAAGTGTCAGCACCACTTTAAATAAAATCACAGTTTTAACTACTGTATAAAAGCCTAATACATTTTTTTTTTCCCAAAAATGAAATGTTATTGTTTAACTGTTGAGGTATCTTGAATATTTTTTTTAGATATAGGTTTAAAATATTTTACCCTACATGCTGTACCTGTCAAAGGAGCGCTGACACTTCCATCCATTTTGATCATTTAATTTCGATGATAATATTTTGTACAAAAACAAGTACTCAGTTTTGAAATAATAACTTATATGAAATTATCAACAAGATCTTACTGGTGGTGTGGCCTATCACCCAAAAAGCAGAAGGACCCCAGGAGGGTATGTAAAAGGATGTTGACGACAGTGGACGTGGTGAAAAATACGTACGTACGTTTCGGATCCCATTTTCTCTGGCTGGGGTAGCCACCAGAGATGTAGCGTGAAACTAAATTGAAAATTAAATTGAAACACATTCAATCGATGTCAAAGTAAAGACATATATTTTCAATTATTGAAGCGATACCACGTTGAATTAATTATTTAATTTCTGACTAGAATATTACATAACTTTAGTATCCTGCTTAATGTATAAAATACCATTCTCGATCGATGAACAAAGTGCGTAATTGATAATGACTTACTTTTCTGCTAACCATTTAGTTTTAGCACTTTTGTAAACTATTGAGACCAGTCGTGGCGCAGGGACACGAAGTGTGGCTGTAAATGCGACTGGTTGTGGGTTCGATTCCCACTCAAGGAATTGAAATATTTATTTAAATATATATTTTCATTTCTTGCCTCTGGTGTCGGGGCAAAGCGCGGCGTTGAATTTCGCAACTCCAGACGCAAAGCCTCCAGAATTCAGCGGTAAGTGGGGAACGGAGTGTCTCCACACTAGGTTCTCTCTGCCTACCCTACTGTGTGCGGATTATAAACTATACGCTCGGCTACAATCAATATTAAAAAGCATAAGAATATACAGAAACTACTTATTCAAATGAGCAGTATTTTTCATTAAAACACATTTTTTATCGTCCAGCTTATAAAACTTTAATTAAAACAGTTTTAAAATATGATATGGTTTTCCTAGTAAAAGAGAAAAGAGATAATACCATCCACGGAGCGGGTAAAATAGAAGCTTAGGTTTTATTAAGGCTCGTCCAATAATGAGCTCGAGGGAATAGCATGGTTATTATTTTTTATATCCGAGGAAATACGTTGTCAAAAACCCGCTTGTGTACTTTAATAGAAAAAGCCTCAATTTGATTTTTGTTGCCAGTTTAAGGACATCTTTTGGGGATTCCCCCTTTTATTGTAGGTATGCGGTGCGTATCAGAAACATTACAAAAGTTAAATTACATTTTAATAGTAAGCCCTTCCTTTGTTTCTGTCATTGAGCAGAATGAGGTTTTTCCCCTCGAAAAGAGTTATGGTAGGGACTTATTAAGGTTATTCAATTGAAATAATAAGTCTATGTGTATACAAAGATAATAGCAAAAAGTTATTATTAAAGCAAGAGAAATGTATATACGATGTTGCTATTTATTTCACTTAGGCGTTTGTATTAACAATTTTTGTATATTACACGACAAGGACATTTCAGAGATCAATTTTTTAGTTAGAAGTTTTAGGACAGTAGTGGCGCAGGGGCACAAGTGTTTGACTACGCCTGAATACGAATGGTTCGATCTCCACTAGAGGAAATGAAAAATATTTATTCAAATTAATATTTTCTTTTTTTTGCTTTGGTGTCGAGACAAAGCGCGGCGTTGAGTTCCGCTACTTAACAGGCAATGACTCCAGAATTCGGTGGAAAATGGAGAACAGAGTGTCTTAACACTAGGTTCCCTCTGCCCACTCTGCTGAGTGCGGAATACAGCGTGAAGCTGATTTTTTTAATTTAAATTATTAATAAAAATAGAATAACGTACCAGAAATTAACTTAATAACATCAAACTAAGTAAATGTTCCTTTTCAGTCGTGTGATGTGAATAGAAGTCCTCTAAACAGTATTGAAAGGATCCTTAATTATTTGCGTTCTGTTTATTCGCTAAAGGTTTTTCCCAAATTGTTAGCATGTGTATTTGGCGAGCAAATAAAATTGAAGGAAGTAGGTACCTCAATTGCTTCATTAATATAAGAAATGTGCATAAAATGAACAAATAAAGGTAAAATTTATAAAAAATATATAAAATATTTTTTTAGCTAAAAAAGAAAGCTTCGAACATATAGCTCGATCGCATATAGCAGAGTAGGCAGAAGAAACCTATTGAACTTGATTTTCGAGATATTACGTGTTGAGTGACAGAATTTAACGCCGCTTTTTGTCTTGTTGCCAGAACGAAGAAAAGAAACTAAATAATCTCTTGGTAAGAATCGAACCCACAATCATCGCGTCTACAATCAGACGCTGGGCCACGACGGTCTCACATATTATAAATGTTCTGTATGTATTTTGACTTTGAATTGAGGCCAGTCGTGGCGCAGCGGTACAAATTGTGGCTGTAAAACCGACTGGTTGTTGGTTCGATCCCGCTCCAAGAGATGAAATATTTACTTAAATTTATATTTAAGCCTCCAGAATTCGGCAGATAGTGGGGAACGGAGCGTCTTAACACTAGGTTCCCTCTGCCTACCCTGCAGTGTGCGGGATACAGCGTGAAGCTGAATTAAATAGCAGGTACATAACAATTAAAAAAATATACAAGTTAAACAATAAATATTAAGGCCGTCTAGGCTCAGAATAAGAATGTAATTTAGTGCAAAGCTTCTTCGGTACGCTCACGGCTAAGTCTCAAACTAGGCTGATATACAAATTCAAAACATTTTATAAGAAATCTTAGAAAATATAAAATCGGGTAGATAACAAATAATTTGACAAATTGAATGTACAAGTATTAATAAGTATACGAAAATAATGTCTATACATTTATATGTTATTTTTTTATGCTTCACGCCGTATCCCGCATCTAGCAGGGTAGGCAAAGGGAGACTAGTGTTAAGACATTCTGCTCCCCACTTTCCACCGAATTCTAAAACCATTTGCGTTTTGAGAGGCGGAACTCAACGCACGACACCAGAAAAAATATATGAAAGTCAAACATTTCCTCGTGTGGGAATTGCACTCACATGTCACGTTCATATAAATACTGTCTGACTATAAAGGCGACGCTTGTGGGTTTGATTCCCACTGAGAGGGATTTAATTCTTAATATACATTTACATATATAATTACGTATATTTATAATTCATAATAAAATATAAAAAATATTAAATATTTTGAATATTATACAAGCCCGAGTGAATACGAAGCCACCGCCATAGTTGGTACTTATGATGTTTAGTCAAGCACGTTTTAAGTGAGTCACAGATTGATTGCTGATATCTATTTTTGATAAAACAAGATAAATTAATTATTGTTATAGATATTTAATACCTCATAATATACTCCGTGTGATACGACAACTAAATATTATTAATTAAAAGAAAATAATTAAATCAACTTCACGCTGTATCCCGCATACAGCAGGGTAGGCACAGGGAACCTAGTGTTAAGATGAAGAAGTGGAGGCATTACGTGTTAAGTGGCGGAACTCAACGCCGCGCTTTGCCTTGACACCAAAGCGAAGAAATGAAAATATAAATTTAAATAAATTGAGGCCAGTCGTGACGCAGTGGCACAAAGTGTACTGTAAAACCGACTGGTTGTGGGCTCGATCCCCACTCGAGGAGATGAAATATTTACTTAAATTTATATTTCCATTTCTTCGCTCTGGTGTCGAGGTAAAAGCGCGGCATCCAGAATTCGGCAGAAAGTGGGGAACGGAGTGTCTTATGACACTAGATTCCCTCTGCGTAGCCTGCTGCGTGCGAGATACAACGTGAAGCTGATTTATTTTTTATTTAAATAAATATTTCATTTCGTCGAGTGGGGATCGAACCCACAACCAATCGATTTTACAGACACACTTTGTGGCCCTGCGCCACGACTGGCCTCAAATTGCCGGTTGGTTAATTGATCAATTATTAATTATTTAATCAATCAGCATTTCATGTAATATCCCGTTTACAGCAGGGTAGGCAGAGGGAACGAGTGTTGAGGATTCGATCACCACTCGTGGAATTGTTGTATAATGGAGGAATGTTTATTAATATTTCCATTTCTACGCTGTGGCACTAACGCAAAGCCCGGCGTTGAGTTCCGCCACTCAACACGCAAAATTTGCCTCGCAAAATTTGACAGAAAATGAGAAACGAAGTGTCTTAAACACTAAACATTATTAAATTCCAAACAATATGTACATATATATATATATATATATATATATATATATATANTGTCTCTTTTATAATAATGTCAAAGATCGAGGCTTGTCGTAAAGTAATATTTTTTTCACATAATGGCTTTATGTTATTTTTATTCATAGATTAAATCAAAATCTGATTTATCTAAGTTATAAGAATTGATTAGATCACATGATTTGTATTCTATAATATAATCAAATTTTGTTACTTTCTCTTTTGACCGGGTTTTATAAAGGATGTATTTAGAAACATGCAAACCGTAATGTATCAGCAATATTTTAATACTTTTAACACATAGCAATAGGAAGTGGGTAGGCAGAGGGAACCTAATGTTAAAATACTTCGTGTCTGAATTATCCACTGTTCCCCACTTTTCATCTAGTCAATACGTGTACCAGAGTGGGTAAATAAAAATAATTTAAATATAGTGATTTCCCCGAGTGGGAATCGAACACACAACCGTCGTGTTTACAATCACATGCTTGTGCCACTGCAACAACATAACGATTTCATTAGTATGTTTGAATTTCTCTACTCTGTAGTAATAGGAAGGGCGGCGTTAAGCTTCACCACACAGAGTGCAATAAATTAAATTCGGACTGAAAGTTGAGAATTTCGTGTGTTGACACTAGGTTCCCTTTGTTACCCTGCTGAGAGGAAAAGGTTGAAACTGAAAAAAAAAGTTGAGATTAATCACAATTTCTCTAAAACACTAATTGGTCAATTAAGATTTCTTTAGAACTTTCCTCGAGTACCACCTACTAACGGTACCCGATTTCCCAACAAAATTGAACTAATTATGACAACGCAATCACCTCACTTGCATCACGTATGTAATAAGGGGGTGTCGACCGTCATTAAACACCGCTGTAATTACAGAGGTACAACCAACTATTATTTTTCTTACTTTGGCTCGTCGTTTCACTTGGAACGTGCCACTTTCAATGTCTACTAGTACTAGTATTGAGTTGAAGTAATAAAATTTGATGATACTTATCAAAAATTATATAAATTAAAAATTAAATTAAATCAGCTTCACGCTGTATCCCGCACACAGCAGGGTAGGCAGAGGGAACCTAGTGTTAAGACACACCGTTCCCCACACAATCAAAAATTATATAAATTGACTTTATACAGCGTGAAGCTGATTATGACTTAATATAATTCAAACTTCACTCAGGTGAAATTAATTACTAAAAACGTAACGTAACGAATTGAAGACATCACGTCGGTGGAGCTTCGCCGCGCTCTATTTTCGCTTGACAGAGCGGAAAAATGAAAATATGCAATTCATTTCACCATGTGAGAATCAAACCTACGATCGATGGCTTTAAGTCATACATTACTGTTATTTGCGCCACAATGGTCACACATTTAAGTTCTTCTTATGTATTGAATATCTAATTTCAAATTAAAAAATTATAACTTAAAACACAATAATATAGAACAAACAAAAACTTATACTAAGTTAAACAACCATTAGCATATCTAGAGATATTTTCTGGGGGGAGGCCTGGACTTTAGCTTTAAACAGATATGTTCCTGAAAATGTTTTTTTTTTTATATTTTTTCGTGGCAAATTTTGTTGTAAGTTAAATTTCTGGGGTGGGCACCAGACTATTCTGGAGTGTGCACGGGCCACTCGGCTTACTCCTCTCCCTCTTTCCATCTCTTCCCCCTCTTCCTACCTCGCCCAAGGCGATAACGATCCAAAGGAGAAAAACCTAAACCACAATTTTAGATTTCTAGAACATAAATAAAAAAACATCAGTGGTTAATTGGTTTTCAGTTAAATGGTTTTATTATTTATACGTTCAGAAATTTCCATCTCTGTAAGCCCACAACGGGTTCAAATTTATTATAGTTAGCGTAAGCAACGCTATTTAAAAAATATTTTGAACGGGCAGATTTTGCCTGACGATATCAAGTGACCCACTTACTTAGATCCGCCATCTTAAATGTTCATTTTTTTTTCTTTTTTTCCAGCTTCATGCTGGTAGAGGTATATATCTCCGCACTGTATTACAAGTAGGCGGTATGGAGTAGGCAAAGGGATGGTACTGTTAAGACACTCCCTTCCCTATATTCCGCGTTTGTTGAGTGGCGGAACTCAACGCCTCGCTTTGCCTCGACTCCAGCGCGAAAGAAATAAAAATATTTAATATTTCATTTCCTGGGTTGGAAAACGAACCCACAACCTGTCGCGTTTACAGTCACTAGCCTCCATTATAGTTAGCGTTGCTTATGTTTAAAATATGTTGAATGTGCAGATATTGCCTAACGATATTGTATAATATTAGTGACCTACCCAATTAGATGCGCCATCTTAGATATACACTATTTAGCTTAATATGATGTAATTTGATAATAAATGACCAAACATGACAAGAACAACCACATTCGTATAAATTATATTTCTTATCATAATTTATTAACATCAATCGAATTCATACTAAATCAGTTCTTCCGCTCTATTTGCCATATCGTGTATATAGAAAGTTGTATTGAAGCCAGTCGTAGCGCAGGGGCACAAAGTGTGACTGTTAACGTGACTAGTTGTGGGTTCGATCGTCAATACAGAAAATAATATTTTTTTTTAGGCCAGTCGCGAGGCCAGTCGTGGCGCAGGGGCACAAAGTGTAACTGTAAAACCGACTGTATGTGGGTTCGATCCCCACTCGAGGAGATGAAATATTTACTTAAATTTATATTTCCATTTCTTCGCTCTGGTGTCGAGGACAAGCGCGGCGTTGAGTTCTGCCACTTAACACGCAATGCCTCCAGAATTCGGCAGAAAGTGGGGAACGGAGTGTCTTAACACTAGGTTCCCTCTGCCTACCCTACAGTGTGCGGGATACACTGTGAAGCTGTTTTTTTTTATATATTTTCATTTCTTCGCAAAGGCAAAAGCGCGGTGTTGAATTCCGCCGATCAACACGCCATATCTCCAGCATTCGGCTGAGAGTGGGGAACGGAGTGCCTTATTCTTACACTAGGTTCCCTTTGCTGACCTTGCTGTGTGTGAGATACAGTGTGAAACTGAAGAAAAAAATATATAGAAGGTAGATTAAGTGGGTCACAACGACCGGCCCTACGATACAACTAACGATTTCCAGTGTAAATGATTGTAGTTATTACTATTATTGTCATGTTGGGTTTTGAATAATTGACGTGGAAAGTGAAGGTCGTCATGTCCATCGAGTATCAATTCTTGTTCGAAATGAATATGTATTTCTAAGCATTGCTTTGTCGAGAGTTTCGTGTGCAGACGTACAAAAGTAACGAATTTTAGAAACTTTTTAGTTTTTTCTTCTTATGTTCATTTTTATTGTGAAATCCAGATTTAACGAACCTCTTATATTGGAATATTCGAGCCTTAAAAATCGGCACGGCTGCATTTGCCATATTTTTGGTTATGAAATATTTAAAATATTGATCAAGATCAAAGCTTTTAAATAAGTTTAAAATTGATTACTATAATTATTTTAAGATAATTTAATTAACATAGTAGAGTATTTAATCTTAATTTTAATAAATTCCACCTTTTATATTTTTGCGACATCGTGTTATCGTATTTATAAACAACGGAAGATTGTAGAGATATCATGTAAGTTTAAACTTTAAAATCTAACTTTAATGTATCAATGCAATTTCTATGAGGCCTGCCGTGGCGTATGGCCATAAGCGTGTGATTGGGTTCGATTCCCACTCGAGGAATGCATATTTAATATTTACTTAACACTAGGTTTCCTCCCTCCCCTGCTAAATCCAAGATACTATATGGTTGCCTATCTACATCTAACATTCCTACTGGAAAATAAATAAGATTCTTATCATAAAGCGATAGAGATATTTTGGACGATACTTAACAAAGTGAAATAACATGTTAATTCAAGGATCGTACTAAAAGCAGTGTCAATTTACTTTTACTAGACAAACGACGATATCGCGTGCTTTTAGCTTCTAGCCGTCCCAGCTCGTCTATTTAAGACTATCCTATAATGTGAGTTTACGGTATGGTACTATCAGATTACACCTACCCGTATAAAGAAACTCTTTAATATTAATTGACTTTAACAATAGATTATTGGACATGGTTCATGTTCTTCTCGAATATTTTGTTTATTTAATATTAATTATGAACTTAAATATGAATATTTATAAAATCCAAATTTAAATTTAATGTCCCGTCCCGGTATCTACGCAAGCCAATTACGCTTTTAGTTAGAGCTCTCCGTTAAACATTCTTGGGTAGGAACTCACCGACTTCACGGCCATCTCCAATACTAAACGACAACAAAGAAGTCTTAGACCCATTGTCTAAATGAAATAGATAATTTTAATGAAATAGATAATTTCGCTCAAATTGTGTTTCTGTTTTGTATATTGAAATTGTAAACAAAATATAATAAAGAAAATAGTACAATTTATTATTTTTAGAGTTCCGTACCTTTTAAGGAAAAAAGGAACCCTTATAAGATCACTTTGTTGTCCACCTGTCTATCTGTCAAGGCCCTTTATCTCAGGAATGCTTGGAGATATCGAGTTAAAATTCAAACCATATACTCAGATCTACGGCCTCATGATTTCCTGAAAGAAATATTTCTACATTAACTTATAAAAAAAGATAGGGCCGTTTATATCGCAAAAAACGCGCTATGTATTCGCACGCGGCAGCTAGCATCAACAGGTAGTACTAGTTCAGGAAAATATCTGAAAACTATACATTTCTGGTTAAATCCTAAAAATAATAGCCTTAAATAGCAAAAAACACGTATTACGACACTATCAAAGGAATCAAAATTCAGAGAGTAAGTACTTCAGGTTAACCTAGAATTACGAAATTTAGCAGCTACTAGTAGTACTAGTTCAGGAAAAAATCTGAAAACTATACATTTGTGGTTAAATCATAAAAAATAATAGCCTTAAAATAAGGGCAAAATTTGATATTAAAGCCGCTAGTTCAAGTGAGGTATCAGATGAAAGGGCTCTGGCTAAGCTAAGCCGTAATTTCAGAAAAAGCTGAAGACCTCCAATTTTTTACGGAACCCTCGGTGGGCGAGCCTCGCGTTTGCCCTTTTTTTTGATAATATATATGCTGTATCGCCTTTAAAAGATTGTTTATTTAGTCTTAAGTTTCATTTCGTATTTTGTTTTTTTGTTAAAATCAAGAATAAAGGAAAAATCCATCTAATAAATAAATAAATAAAAAATAGACTTCTTTTATTTTTAGGTATCTCCTACATTTAGTAGTGTGGAAGAAAAATAGATCGCTTATTTCGTTTCATATCATCATTAGAGGAGTCAAGAAGAGTTTGTTATATTGGATTGGATTGGGTACCTTCAAAAGCGCGTCTACCTCAAACGCCAGCAATGCACCTATAGATCCTCTGGTGATGCACAGAGTCATCTTTGAGGTCGACGATGACCCCTTACCATCAGGTAACCCGTATGGTCAGTTTCCTTTTCTTTTTTCACAAAAAAAGGTAAAATAGAAGCATTAAATCTATTAAAATATCTCTATTCAGAAGTTCTCCGCTTACACCTATAGAATTAAGAAAAATATATAAATACATACAAATGAAATATATGTAGGTATATAAAATCCTTCAGTTGCTAAATGAAAATGCACAGACGAAACTATTGCATTTAGAAAATTTACATTTGGCAAATCTAATTTGGTAAGTTAACGAGTGTAAATGAACACTAAAGAGAGAGAAAACAGAATTTTTGATTTTCTGTCTTAGAGGCCATACAAAGAAAGATGCGTGCGACGACTAGTATTATATAAAAATATGTGATGCTGTCTAAAATTTTAATTTCAAAGTGAACTTAATGACAGCTACCATTAAGAATGACATTACAGTATAAAAGCAAAGTTTCTTAATGAAAAGTTTCTACCACACTATTCACGTGTTTAGGTTTATCAAGTAAAATTTAGTCATTAGAGATTTCCTTCTAAAAAGTTTTATAACAAGTACTATGTAAGAATCTGTATATAAATTGAAATATTAAAATATATTATTTGAAGTATTAAGATCGGTCAACTTTACAGTAAAGATTCTGAAACTCAATAAAATATTATGAATATTAAGATACCAATAATCAAATAGATACATATTTTAAATTATTTAGCGTTACGCATGTATCCCATAACATGTATAACAAGATACGCAGAGGGAACCTGGAAACCTAGTGTTAAACCGCTCTGTTCTCCACTTTCCGTCGAATTCTTGAGGCATTGTGTGTTGAGTGGTGGAACTCAACCTCGTGTTTTGTCTCGTTACCAAAGCGAGAAAAAGAAAATATTACATAATTCATTAACCCGAATGGGAATAGAACACACAACCTTCACATTTACAGTCGCACTTTTGTTCTCCTGCGCGGCGCGATGCCCTCATTTTTTTTGTGTTTTCTTTGATAATTAGTTTTAAATGACAATAATCGAACTTGTACTAACTATATTCTCCATACAATAGTTCGATATTCGATTCATATACGATTTAATACTCTATTTTAATTATTTTAATAGAGTACATCTAATAGAAATCTATGTTAAGTAATTAGTTTCACTGCTATTTCGATGCTATCAATATTAAGCCTCCCAATTACGTAAATGTATTACCATAATAATTTAGTTTATTATTAATGCAAATTATAATAATAAATGAACTAGCTTTTAAATTATTTCGTTTGCAATATTTAAAAATAAATAAATAAATAAACTTCACGCTGTACCCCGCACACAACAGAGTAGGCAGAGAGAACCTAGTGTTAAGACACTCCGTTCCCCACTTTCTGCCGAATTCTGGAGGAGTTGCGTGTTGAGTGGCAGAACTCAACGCCAATTAAATATTTAATATTAAAATTACTAACGCACATTTAAGTTACGTGACATGACCTGCTTTGTTAGGGTTATTTGGTAATTTCTTGTTAGTTTAAGAAAATGGTTAAACACAAAAAGAAAGGAAAAACAACAATGGTTTAGGTACGACCGAAAAAATATTTTACAGATGTACTTTTATAAATTGTAAACATCACAAGTAATATTTTGACATTGTTGCCTTTCAAAATTTCGAAGTTTTTATAAAAATTAACTTATATAATATAATATTTAATTTGGATAATACACTATTTATAAAATCAGCTTCACGCTGTATCCCGCACACAACAGGGTAGGCAGGGGGAACCTAGTGAGGCCATTAACCGGCTAGGTTAGGCCTCAACCTACTATAATTTTTGAACCTACGTTACTATTTTTTCTAGAACGACAAAAGGGGGGGCGTATTTTCGTGCTCCCATTTGAGAACCTCTGGATGGTTTTAAATAAATATTATAAAAAAATTAAATCAGCTTCACGCTATAGGCAGAGGGAAACTAGTTTTAAGACACTCCGTTTCCCACTCCGCCGAGTTCTGGAGGTATTGCGTGTTGAGTGGCGGAACTCAGCGCCGCGCTTTGCCTCGACACCAGGACGAAGAAATGAAAATATAAACGTAAATAAATATTTCATTTACTCGAGTAGGAATCGAACCCACAACCAGTCAATTTTACAGTCATATTTTGTGCCGCTGCCCCACGATTTTTTAATTATTATCTTCTAGTAAGTAAGCTACACGCACACACCAGAGCTTCCATTTTAAACTACAAGTTTATGTGACTTGGCCGTTGACTCATGACACGTAATTACATAATTTGCCTTTATAGTTGGTGGTAAAGGGAACCCGTAAGGAACTTTAGAATTGGCTTAACTCTACTTAGTGATTTCATTACTTTTTATAAAGAACCAAACAGCTTCAACGAGACTTGGCTGGTTTTTGACGGGATGTTTTAGGTGGGATATTTTTATGTTTTTTTTATTGGACATACATAAAATTATAAACTTACAACCGTAGTTTTAACATCCACATGCTCCCACTGCTTTCTTTTTTTTACTCTGCCTTTCTGTTCATAGACTTTCCGAAAAAAAAATATAATGGTAGCTATATAAGCTACCTAGCTAATGTTAGCTATTTATGTTTACTTTGAATTATTAATTTACAGCTCTATATGCGACTTAAATGTTACAACTATCAACAGTGAGCCACAACTCGGAGCATGTGCTATATTTGGCACGAGGATCGACTATCGATACTGTGTGCTCAATAAACTGCCAATCAAATCTAAAGCACAATGACTGCTCTTTTGCTGTCGTATTGCGTTTGCTTGTCCTTGTGTGTATGTCCAATCCTGTTTGTTTCTAATTTGTTATGCATGTGTGTGTACTCTAAAATAGCCAATTCATAGGGGTATATGAGAGATTTTTTTTATTTCATCTTCACGCTGTATCCCGCATGTAACAAGATAGACAGAGAAACATAGTATTCAAATACTCCGTTCTCTACTTTCCGCCGAATGCTGGAGGTAATGCGTGTTGAGTGGCGGAACTCAACGCCGCGCTTTGCTTTAGTGCCAAAGGAAGCACAATGAGAATATTTAATTTTCTCGTGTGAATAGTAAATAATTCAATGTAATTTGTTTCATATTTAAGAAAATTACTGAAAATAACATATATGGATAATCAGAAGTAAGAATTGAGTTTTCCACTACAACACTAATTAGTAGACAACAGACAATCTTTTCTTTCTGAGGCTGTCGTGGCGCAACAGCACAGCGCCTAATTGAAACGCTTTGGTGGTGGGTTCGGTTCCTACTCGGGGGAATGGATTATTTTCACTTTCTCGCTCGCTTCTTATCGTCACTATTCAACACTCAATTAATGAATGAAAGAAATGGATGTTTTAGTCTAACTATAGGTTCACTCTGCCTTCGTCGAAGCGTAACAAAGGTTTTCTGTTCATAACAAGACGATGATGGAGATGTATGTAGTAAGAATGTAATACAAGAAAATGGAACTAACGCGATAGTAAATGTATGCAAATATTGCAGCATCTAATGCTTAGTTTGGTAAAAGATTACATAATGGAAAGCGGATGACAAAAAATAACATTTTACTCTCGCAACTATGAAACATTGTACGCACAATTGTGCTTGTCATCTAGTTAGTTGTGGCCAGTCGTGGCACAAGGGCACAAGTGTGACTGTAAACGAGACAGGTTGTGGATACGATTCCCACTCTAGGAAATGAATTGCTATTTTCATTTCTTCGCTCTGTCGTGTCTTGTATATGCGTGTGTCGAGATAGAAGCACGGCGTTGAGATCCGCCATTCGACACACATTGCCTACAAAATTCGGCGGAAAGTGGGGGCCGGAGTGTCTTAACACTAGGCTCCCTCTATTTTACCTGCTACATGCGGGATACAACGTGGACCTGAAAAAAAACTATGACTCCATTGTACATATTAGACACATATAGTAAGTAAACTGACACTCACATACATACAAACAAACATAATATATATATATTTATACCGTCCACCGAGCATTTGTACAATAAACGTCCGAAACTGAAAAACGCTTGAATATAGAGTACCTTTTTCTATACACTACAACGTGAAAAGTCCCCGTAAAAATTTTATGACTTCTAACTGTACAGTCGCTTCACTGAAAAAGAATGAATCAGAAACGAGACAGATCGTCATGGTTAAAATAGTTTTGGCACAAACGGTGAATGGTTTTTTTTTATTTAAGACACTTTTTTTTATGTAACTACTAGCGGACCCGGACGCGGCTTCGCCCGCTTAAACTTTACGAATGCTTATTAGATATATTTAGGAAAATATCTAACTAATTTAAATGAAAAAATATAAGTAAACGTAACCATAGTAAAATATTAATAAAAAACTAAACAAAAACAAATATTATTAATATTATCAAAGTAAAATAAATATTTAAAAGAATTAAAATTAAATGTGTTGTGCTATGTTTTTGCAAGTACATGTGGTTATTTATATAATACTCAAATACAATAAAAAATATATATATATTTTGTCTCTGTCTGTCTTTCTATTTCCCCGAGCTAATGTCCAGAATAACTGAACTGATTTTTATTGGACTTTCAGTGATCAATTTTACTGATTTACCCGGGAAAAATCTTTTTAGTCGTTTTCCTTGCGCGCGTACATAGATACTATATGAAATAACTAAAGTCCTTTCTACATTAAATATGATAAGTTTTGCGAGCAATATCAAATAAAATCCCAAAAAACTAAAACCACAATTTATTAAGTGTATAACAACGGTATAGATAACCATCCAACCGAGATGAAAAAAACCAACAATTCTCTCCTTAATACTTAAATAATATTATGCAGATGCCGCGCAGGGCCGCAACTTACACCACACTAAGAAATTAATGAAAATCTAACTAATACTCGAATAAGCGAAGAACTAAAGAAAAGTATAAATAAATTATAAACAGCAAATAATTACATAAAAATTAACAGTAGTTCGAAAATGTATGAAAATTTACAAAACCGTCAAAGTCATGTGCCCGTTTGCGTCGGTCATACTATGCCGTCCGAAGGCTAGGTCATTTCGAATCAGTGACATCTCCTTAATTATTTATTAGAATGTTATACAGTAAACTATAATTTCAATCTAGATGAAATGCTAAAAGTGACTATTATATTCATTTTCATAAGGATCAATATCAAATTATAGAAAATACATACAACAAAAACCCGATAAATATAAAGTAAATTAATTAAAATGGTTACTTGTTGTTACTGTGTTACTTTGCTCAACCTTCAGAGATAAACATGCTATGTGTATCGCGGACTTTTTAAAACATTATTTAAAAGACAATATTTTTGTAAAACATTATTTTTATGTATCTCATAAGGTTGAGTTGGCGCACGCCATGTATGCGTTTCAAGCTCATTTTGGGTGATGTTTTCTTATAACAACAAATAAACTTTGCAAAGTTTTTTAGTATATATCGACGATATTACAAATATAAGAAATAAAAGTAACCTATGTTCATCCGAAGACCCTCAAATATCTCTATATGAGTATTTTATCACAATTGAATTAGCGGTTTGACCGTGATTGCGTAAAAGACAGACAGACAGACAGACAGGGTTACTTTCGAATTTATAATATAGGTATGGATGATATATTTATAATATTTGACATGTACAAAGTACACTGTACTCTAGTACCTAACAATACTTATTAGAAATAAAAGTATATTTTATAAATGAATATAACATTTAAATATTTAACAGCGTTGGACTGAGATGTCAATCAAGAATCGTCCAATGCATATCCGAACAGTGAACTTGTTTATGTAAGTTCATAAAAAAACATAAAATATGGTAGATATATATACCTCAGTAAAACAAAGAAAAATCATTACAATATTAGAAATCTGGATTGTTTGATTAACGTTTACAAATTTCAAATTAAATAAATTACACAAATTTAATGAATGACTGTAGAATTTCTGATGACGCGCTTGTCCCTACTAAATTATTCATTTTTCGTGTTCAACCCTAGTACAAGATACATTACGTACGGCCGTGGGACGCTTGCAGGCCTACATCATCGTCATATAAAACCCTAAATAATACACTACCCTTTACCCGAGTCTGTTCTTTCGTTAATCAAAATTAAATATTAACGCCTTTTTATGCAACCCTTTAATTCATTTAAATTATTTATATGTTCTGAGTAATTTATTGTAAGAAAAATATCTGCATGTGTCCGTCTGCGCACGGTGTTAATGAAGGGCAAGACAATCTCGTTTTTTTAAATTCACGGTGTATCCCACACATGGTAGGGAGAGGGGACCTTGGAACCTATTTTTAAGACACTCCGTTACCATCAGGACACTTCCGTTCTCCAGCTCACGCAGGCATTGCGTGTTGAGTGGTGGAACTCAAGGCCGCGCCATGCCTCGACCAGATCGAGGAAATGAAAAATTTAAATATTTCATTTCATCGGTCATTCGATTATCCTACCTGTCCTCTGCGCCACGACTCACACACAGCAACAAGAGAATCTCTTCATTATTTAAAAATACTCTGAGTTTAGTTTGGCACACGGAAAGATAAAAAATCACGTGTTCTCAACTACTTACAATGTGTGAAATGAAAAATAAAAAACTGGCTAAGCGCGAGTCACATTCGCCCACCGAGGCTTCCGTACCAATTTCAGGACTGTAGGGAGCTTTAAATTCGGGCGAATTTCATCAATGCATAAATGCTGATGGTACCTCATAATTGTCTTGACTTAAAAGCTTGAATAAAGCGAGATAAACGGTCCTGAAAAAAGTGATCCTCGAAAGGGTACCATTTTTACCTTTTGAGGTACGGAACCCTAAAAAAAATCGAAAGTACATACAATCAGTAAAAAAAATAACCCACAAAGCAAGTGAAAGTTCGGCCATTCAGTAGCTTATTAATTCATGTAATCCACTTCACGACAACACAGCCCCATACACAACAAAACAAACAGTTCAAAAGAATAACTTTCTATGGAGGCCTAATGGTGTCAATATTGATTCTCTTGTTAATGTCCGTCGATAAAATTATCGAGTCGAATAACATTTTCGTTTTCGTTTTCAATTTGAAACCATCTGCTAACTGTTTTATTAAACAGTAAATGCTATTGCATTTACTGTGTTGCGACGATTTAACGTGCACAGAGGCTGTATATTTATTGTCCAGTTTTTACTTGGCTCTTTTTTCAATTTTTTTTTTCTAAACAATTTATATCGCATTTATAACTGTTATCTAGTTTGGGAGAAAAGTTACTATCAAGACAAGCCATTTTTTAAGCTTACTTATTTTTTTTTCATATAAGTATTAATGTAAAAAAAAACTAAATCAGGTTCACGCTGTATCCCGCACACAGCAGAGTAGGCAGATGAGAATTCTGGAGGCAGAACTCAACGCCGCGCTTTGCCTCGCCACCAGAGCGAAGAAATGGAAATATAAATTTAAGTAAATATTTTATCTCCTCGAGTGGGGATCGAATCCACAACCAGTCGTTTTTACAGTCACACTTTGTGCCGCTGCGCCGCGACTGGCCTAACTATAATTAATATATATAAGTATTGAGTATTTATTAGTGAGTATATGGCATAACTATGTTTCATCATATTGATCGTTTGAATTCTTGTATCTTCTTTTACGTTAAAAGTACAAATAACCTTCTTCTGATATCTAATACCTTTTTCTTTCTTTCTTTTTAGTTATGTTTCAATAAATAAACTTTCTTATTACGTCGTTAAAAAATACATTTTTTGTGGAATAAAAGGCATCACTAAATACTTTTACTTTCGTTAATCTAAACTAAAAGAAAATGTCGTGCTTAATAAGAAGCAATTCTTTGAAAGTCCCTAACTTAATAATAAGTGTTGTCACGTAACATATATCTTAACAAGGTTATTTTTACGACTACCCTTTTTATCGCTCCAGAATTGCGTGACTACATATTATATTATTAAAACATAGTAAATTACATTAATTTATATTATAAGTGATTAATAATGCCCGAAACGTAATTTGAATAAATTATGTCCCAGAACGTAGTATATTACAGAGTATAAAATTCAGCTTTTATAATTTACTCTTGTGTCTTTTGTGTGTAACACACAAACCAATTCTATTTTTAATTACAATACTTTAATGCTAATTCTAAATACGACTTTTCTTACAATATCTTAGAAAGTAATGAGAACACGAGTGCCTTTTTTTAATGGATTTTATTGCTGTTGACCTGGACTGGTCTTGACAGCGTGACCGGGCGGGACACGGAACACGAGTGCCGTGTCATTTGTGCTTTAATTGGAAATCCACCGGAGAAGACACAACACACTATCGCCATTTAATACAATCGGTAATCGGAAACAAAATCAAATGATGTCCTCTTAATTACAGTGACACCCGAATATAAAGGAAATATTTATTAATAGTGCTATGTATGATATATGTAAGTAAATGTTAATCATTTGAATAGTCGCTTATCAAACTATAAAAAGTGTTGCCAGCTAAAATAATAACATTTTGGCTTAAACTTAATTATAAATCTGTTACTGAGTATATAAAGCAAAATATTCAAGCACGGCTTCACAAGATAGTAAATAAAATAAATGTAATACTAATCATTTATTTCCAATTTCGCCTCCATCATGGTAGACGCAGAAATTCTATTATTAAGACAATTCGTCTTCCTTTTATATACTCGCAAACAGAGTTCGATCCATCTATTTAGAACTTACAGACATACATCGCCCCCGAGTGCCACGGTGGCTTCTAAAATATAATTTTAATACATATCTATATACCTTTTTGTACGATATATCCCGCAAATAGTGTAAAAGAAAGGGGGTAGGTAAAGAGAACCTAGTGTTAAGACACTCAGTTCCCTACTTTCGCCGAATTTCCGAAGTATTGCGTGTTGGAGTGGTGGAACTCAACGCCGCGCTTTGCCTTGTTACCAGAACGAAAAAAAAATATATAAATGTTTCATTCCCCCGATTGAGAACTGAACCCATAACCGTCGCGCTTACAATCAGATATTTATGCAGTGGGCACCATGACGATCTCAAAGTATATTTTTTATGTAGGTCTATAATGCAAGACATTTTTTTACTTACATTACTTAAATTATCCAACAAACAAACGAACACAACATATTTTCTTATACATATATATATTAAACGAATATGGCGGCGGTATTTAAATAAGCAAAATAAGAATGCAGTTATCGATCAAGTGCGGCTTAAAAAGTGAAAGCGGTAAGGTATAACGAGTTCCGTTTTGGTAATGTAACGAAAAGCCCAGCGACCGGGCGCGGACGTTTTGATGTTGAGAAATAATGAATAAGCATATATTTTCAAAAGAAAAGAACATGTAATGTAACTAATGATTTTGTAGGAAATTATTTATGCTCTTTTCACCCTTGACCCGAGTTTCACGTGTGTGTCGAATTGTAGAAAAACAATACGGCATATTAATCATTTAATAGTATGGACAACATTCAGTAATTTCTTATATAATTAACTATTTCAAAACCAATTTAAAAAAAAATAGTTTTAAAATAGTAAGTTATATAACTCTAGAAAAAATTGTTTACATTATCCAAGGCGATAGAATTCATAGAAGAAGCAGAACAAGAAGAAATCAAAACGAAAACTAAAATAATTTAACATCAGATATTTGTTACTGCAACTGCTGTATTTTTTCAACTTTTTATAATAAAATACCTTTTTTTATTAGACGGTGATATAAAATTCCACTTTTTCTTTCATTGTGTTCATAAATTCATACTTTGAAGCATGAAAGCTACTTTGTAATGTGCATTTTGCAGCTGTTTTACGACACCATTTCTCGGTAACGACAGGAGCATAAAATCTCACTTTGGAATAATTATTAGCTTACTCTATTATTGGTCATTCGATATAATATAAGGCCAGTCGTGGCGCAGGGGCACAAAGTGTGACTAAACGCGACAGGTGTGGGTTCGATTCCCACTCGAGGAAATGAAATACTTAATATTTCCATTTTATTCGCTCTGCCAGTTCCGCTACTCAATACACAAATCCTCAAAAGTTCAATGCGAAATGGGAAGTGGAGTGTTTTAACACTGGGTTTCCTCTGCCTACCCTGCTACATGCTGGATACAGCGCTGAAGTTGAAATATAAATGTACAATAGAACTCATATAATATTTCATTTCACATTATCTTGTACCTACATTTAAATGAAACCAATTTACTATTATGAAAACGGGTGAAAATTCCGCTTGAATTACAGCAAGTTGTATTCCGGTGGTATAAATCTCCGTGTAAGGGGCCTAAGGGTGCGGTATTACCGTGCCCTGAGGACCAATACATTAAATCTATTGTTAAGATAATTTAGTTCGACCATTTTTAAATAGAAAATTTAGAACGTTTTCTTGTATTTTTCTAATTTTGTTTTAAAGAATCAAAAATAAATTTGGAAAACAAGAGAAACACTTGGTACCTAACTTTTATGATATTTTTTTTTTTGATCTTCTTTCGATTTCGTTTTTATCTTTCACATCAACGAAAAGGGGCGTAAAAACTTATTGAGATTTCATCTTACTTTGGATCTAAAGGTGATCTCTAATCCTATTTTATCTAAATCTTACCTAAGCGTGAAAGGTTTACGTTTTCTAATCACGCAAAAAGTTCTAGAGTTATCTAACTGGAGCTCTTGCTCTCCAAATGTATTTGTATATATATGCCAAATTTAGAGTAATTAACTAAGACAGAAGATATTCGTAGATACGTATATTGAACAATTTACACTTAATAAAGAAATGATAAAAACACGATTTTAGAAGAGCAATAAAAATGTATATTTGATTAACTTAATTTGTAACGAACAACACTGTTTTAAGACAATATAAATCCATTCATTAAATTAAAATCCATGTATGTCTTAGGCCGTAGCTCGTGAGGCCGTCGTGGTGCAGGAGCACAAAAATGTGACTGTTGAGGGTTCAATCCCCACTCGATGGAATGAATTTATTATTTATTAATACTTTACGCCTTCTTCTTCTTCTTCTCCGCCCCTCAACACGTAATGCGTCAAACTTCAGCGGAGAATGGGGAATGGATGGTCTTAACACTAACTTCCTTTAAAATCCAATCTACGGAAACGGCGGAGAGAAGATTATCCTACACTTACCTACGTTATACCTTTTCTGATTTCTCTCTATCTTACAGCTATCGATACTCGCTAACGTCTGCGTGAAATAAAATTATAAAGCCGTTATAAGATTATGTAACTATAGTATAAAAAAATATATTAAGTTCTATATAACATCACAGTCAACTATAAAAACATATTCCTCATTGAAAAGGGACAATCTATATTGAATTTCGTTCGGAGCTGGGGAATAAAAGCCATTTCCAAATATGGGTATATTTACAATACTTATTTGACATATTGAGCATAACATCTCTATACATTTACTTGTCTTATTTGATTTCTACAGAAAAATTGAGTAACTTACTTACCGATCTCGTATGTACATGTGAATATTTTATTTTTGTTTGTGAGTTGAAGGTCGTAAGCGTTTCGATACAATAGGAATTAGTTGAGATACAAAATAATATATTTTCAATCTGAAAATAAATAAATTTAACAACTGTACCCAATTTGTTACAGAGTATATATACATTTCCGCTTTCTTCCGTGTATTTGTAGCAGAAAGAGTAGTGTTAAGACACTTCGCTCTCCGCTTTTTTCCTAAATTTGAATCAATGCGTTTTGAGTAAAAGAATGCGACGCCGCGCTTACAATTTGCATTACTTAGCGAAGCTCTCATATAATTTCTTCGCTCTGGTGTCGAGGCAAAGCGCGGCGTTAAATTCCGCCATTCAATATGCAATACCTACAGAATTGGGCTGAAAGTGAGGAACGGAGTGTCTCAACACTAGGTTCCCTCTATGTGCGGGACACAACGTGAAGCTGATTTTTTTTTATGTCAGAGGTTAAATTACATATACAATTTGTGAAATAGCTCAATATGAATAGAAGTGTTATTTATAAATTTGCAATAACACTCATAATAATAAGAAAATAATTGATTAATTAATTATTTAACAAGCTAATAAGAAAGAAATCATTTCCACGATTTTTTTTTTAAAAAAACCAACTATATAATTTAATCGTTATTATTTTATTCCGTAATAAAGTTTATTCCTCTTTGAAACTATAATAAAATATCAACTGAAACTCTATTATTTTTTATAAAATGAATTTCAAGTCAATTTATATAAGTTAATTGATTTGCACTTATATAAAGTGCAGGCGAATGTGAGTGTACAAATATAGAAATACATTTTATTCTTGAGTCCGCGCTTCTTTATGCATCTAGGGGAGATAAAGTGAGCATAGTGATAAAACACTCCGTATTTCACTTTCCACCGAAGCTTCGAGACATTGTCTGCGCAGTGGCGGAATTCAACGCCGCACTTTTATTACGACTTTTTAAATTTAAAATAACTATTTAAAAAAGGGTTTTTCACCGCTTAACATATGTACCTATATTAAAGTTAATTGTACGTGGCGTAATTGGATGATAAAGCAATGCATAATATATGAGCCATGTCGACTTAATTTCGACATTTTCATTTACAAACATAAGACAATTGTTACATTTTAAATATTTAATTATATTTACTAATAAACTTCTTTAGAAACTAATAATTTTAGTAAGATATATATAATATTGAAATATTATTTACTAAATTGACTATTAATAAAATCAACATAAAATAGTTTAGAAATTAAACATGTTCTATTAACAAAAGAATTGATTTGAATACATAAAAATAAATAAAAATAATTTACGATAAAAACGATTGTATATATTCAGACTACTAGTGTAAATTATGTAAATTTGGACATGCATTAACATGACGAAATTCCTAGCTTTTATAACAATACATGAGTTACGTTCTTTTTTTTTAGTTAGACACTGCGCTCTCCGCTTTCCGCCAAATTCTGGAGGCATTTCGTGTTTAGTGGCGGAACTTAATGCCACACTTTGCCTCGACGCCAGAGAGTTTTGAGAGAGAATTGAACCCACAACTCGTCGTGTTAACAGTTCACACGTATTATCTCTCGAACACATTACAGCAAATCTTTTACCAAGTAAACGGCGAGGCACAGTAATAAATTCTCTGATCACTATTTAACGCTTACAAAGAGACAAAGCAAAGGGACTCAAATATCCGTATCCATTGTAAACATACGACATTTAAATATACCGACGATAAGCTTATATACAGTAATAATGGTAATGCAATAATAGTTCTTTTACTTTGTAGATTTATTTAATTATTTATTAATAATATAAGGTCACTTAGAACATTATTTATAATATAATATTAACATATAGAAAATAAGAAATCCCGTGAAATCTAGTTTTAGCCTCTAGATCTAGAAACAAAAATTTGATAAGACGATCTTCACTTTGATGGAATTAAAATAATATCACATTAGAATAAATAATTAACTTATAATAAAGCCCGTAATACGTGCTTGTAAGTTGCATCCTAGTTGCTAATCAGCTGGGTAATTTAAATAATAAATTAAAGACCAATTGCAATGTTAAAATACATATATATTTTGTTTTACCTTCACGCCGTATAAAACAGGGTAGGTAAAAGGAAACCTAGTGTTAAGGCACTGCGTTTCCCACTTTCCGCCGAATTTTCTAAGCATTACTTGTTAAGTGGTAGAACTTAACACCGTGATTTTACCTTAGTACCATAGTAAAGAAATGAAAATATTAATAAATAATAATTCATTCCTCCGTGTGGTATTCGAACCCACAAGCGTCACGTTACGGTCACACGCTAGTGCCGCTGCGCCACGACGGCCTCATATGTGACTTTGAATTGTTGTGATTGATTTTAAATCTTATTTCTACGAGAGAGCTATTAGCTAGTGTTACCATTTTAGATGCAAGTTATAAACACGTCTTGGGCGTAATAATAAAGTAGTCAGTCTTGATTATATCAAGAAATATTCGGGTCCGACGTAGGAACCACATTTAGGGAAATCCGACGGCGCTTGCACAAAGTTCCTCTGGTCACCAACTTTTAAAACAAAATCTAATCCTCTCGTCCAATGAGCTGACTTCTCATCCCTCATCATCCAAAATCCTGGGTTATCTGCTTTAAATCTTAGAGCTGCCACACCAAATTTTGGTATAACTATAGTATCTTTTGCAACTGGATCTACAATGTTTTTATTAGGGAACAAGGTTCCATCGTTGTTCATTTGTTTGATGACCTCCTTGTCAAAACTTGTATTGAAATGTCGGATACCAGCCACATAGAAACTGTAGCCGTGGAGATGGAATATGTGGTCTGATTCGCCTCCTGAAATTAAAAATTAGGTTTAATAATCTAAAAAAAATATTATAATATGTACATGTTATGACGTCCACCAGCTTAGTTTTTATACTTATTATTATTTTTGTATTGCTTCACGCTGAATCCCGCCTATTGCAAATTTGGCATAGGAAACTTAGTATTAAAAAACTCCATTCCCTCTCTCCTTGATACCAGAGCGTAAATATGAGAATATTGAATAATTCATTCCCTTGAAAAGAAATTGAACCCACGACCGTTGTGTTTACAGTCACAGTTGTGTTTACGCTGTACCACTGTACGCATTATGAATCTAGTATAAAAAAGCGGCAGTTATGTAGTATTAAAACATGTACGTAATTGTTAGAGAATAAAATTAGTATTATCTCTTGGCAAGACTTGCATATCATACTATTTAACATTCACAAGTGAAACTAAATTGTCTTGTTACTCTAAACCTACTTTCTTAGAATGTATTAGAATACAAGAAATAATTAGAAGCTATGAGAATTTTATGTTGTAATAATCATTTGTACTGTGGGAGGTGTGTTGACTCGGATTTGGGTGTTTTAAAAACCTAATTTATGCCTGCGGCTTCACTCACGTGGGAAATAAGTAAAAGTTTAGTATTAACCACGACATATTATAAGTGCCCGAGGTACTTCTGACCGCAGGTACTGCGGATTAATGTAATATTTTGAAACCTACATAATATAACCCTTATTCAACAAATGGACTATCCGACACAAAACATGATTTACAAATTCGAACCAGTTGTCCCTGAGATTAACGCGTTCAAACAAACATAATCTTCAGCTTTATGATATAAGTACAGACACAATCCACCCAATGTCTTAAATTTAAACTTAATATATTAATAAATGCATCGTCGAGTTTTAAAATACTTAAACTAATATTTTTAATATCTAAAGTGAAATTTCTACAATCTCATTAATGAGGAATCGAAATTGGAAGTCGTTTAAACATTTAGTTGGTAATTAAAACGGCATTTCTTAACTCTTTCACCATTTAACCTTTTTAATATAACTGGAGGTCAGAATATATTTGTTGGAATAGATTAATGAAAAATAGTCTATTACGTGTATATTACGTATTGTTATTAAGCGTATTCAAAATAACATTTCCAATTTCAATGTTATATACACAATATAATACATATGTAGGGAAAATTTTAACATAGATTCGTACATCATTATATACATAAATGTCTAAACCGTATTATTATGATTATAAGTTGATATATAGGTTATAATATATAAATGAGAGGGAATTGCAAAATATAAACATAAATTCGACGTTATTTATATAAGCAAATGCTATTTTATATTATGTTATTAACTAAAAGTAAGTAAGCATTATCATTTTTAAAAAATCAATCAGTCAAATTCATATAAGTATGAACAGATTTCAGTTTTCAGATTAGTGACATATTCTCAGTTTTTTTAAACTGATTCATATTTTTTTGTTTTTGCAAAATTTGTAATGTTTATTTCAAAAGAAATTTAAATTTAAAGTTTATAAATTCTAGAAGATCTTGTAATAACATTTTTTATATTTATAAATACTACAACTATTTCCAATAATATTAAAAATTAAACAATTATCTAGTCTTGTTGTACTATATTATTTCCATATTAGGGAAGGTAAAGTATAAAAAAATGTATGGAAACCTACAGTGTGACGTAAATACCAGCTGGCGGATGTAGTTGCCTATAGAGATAGATTATGTTGTTTTATGAGTATCATATAATTTAATGATGTATATGTAAATTAGTTGATCGTTTTATTAGACACAATTTGTCAAAGTTTATGGTGTAACATAGAAATGACAAGAACGTAAATTACATGTAAGCTACGGAAGTGTGAATTGCACCTAAAAATATAAAACCTTTTTATTACTATAGAATTGTTGAGAAATTGAAGTCACGAGACAAAGATCTTATGAACTTTAAACAATAAGTAGTTGCAATTGTTAAATTTATAGGTACTGCACCAAAATCTTCTATGGTTTGTAAAATCTATGAATTTTGAATATACAATATTCTATGTCGCTTACATTAAATACAAAAAGCCTTCTGAGCTGCCGAATTCTGGAGGCATTGCGTGTTAAGTGATAGAACTCAACGCCGCGCTTTGCCTCGACACCAGAGCGAAGAAATGGAAATATAAATTTAAGTAAATATTTCATCTCCTCGAGTGGGGGTCGAACCCACAACCAGTCGGTTTACAGTCACACTTTGTGCCACTGCGCCACGACTGGCCTCTATATAATTTACATAATAAGTGTAACAAGTAGAAGTGTAGACATGTAAAATTATAATATAATAATATAATGACACCTTTCATAGAAAGTTGGGAAGTAAATAGTAATGTAATAAATATACAGGTGTTCAGTTTCACGGATACCTAATACTTAATATAAGAAACAATTATATTTCCGACGACTTCTCCTGTAATTTTACCTTACTTATAAAGAATACAATTCATAAGTTTTTGCATGAAAATCAATATTTAGGTCACCCAAAAACCAATATTTCTGGTTTAACCGTAAAGTGGAGAAGAAAGGAATGTGTTTAAGGTCTACTAGGTACTTCCTTCCTGATCCGCATTTGTTATTATGAAATTAAATATATTTAAAAATATTAAGCCATTAAACATGCTTTTTCAGTTTCACGCTGTATCTTGCATATACCTAGCAGGGTAGGCATAGCGAACCTAGTGTTAAGACACTCCGCCTCCACTTTCAGCCAAATTTTTCGAAGCATTACGTGTTGGTTGGCCGAACTAAACGTTGCTCTTCTTTCTGGTACGAGAGCCAAGAAACGAAAATATTAATAAATAATAATTTATTCCCCAGAGTGGGAATCGAACCCACAATCATCGTGTTACAGTCACACACTTGTACCCCTACGCCACGACCACGTCGCCATTAAACATTGCTGTTTTAAAGCTGATACAGGATATTGTACATTATATATATAAACAAAGAGCTCGTAGGAAGTACGTACGTACATTATACGGTAGTACCAATTTTCTGGATGCTATACTATTTAAGCGTCTACTAAAGTGTATATCTTGTATGTGCAAAGGCTAAGTGTAGTGAAAATAGCTAGCAATTAAGTTCGTACTGAAATCCTTTATGTTGCAGAATTCTGTGCAATGTTTTCAGTTTTACGGAACTTTAGCACAAAATTAATAAGTGGGGAACAGAGTGCCTTAAGACAAGGTTCCTACTGTGTGCGGGATACAGCGTGAAGTTTTTTTTTTATTAATATGATTTCTGTGAAACACTTCACAGAAGTACGAAAGAACACTCTTTCCGTTTAAATCTATCACAGAGTTTTTATTATTATCTTCACATTACTGTAAATTATAATGGCTAAGAAACAAAAGTTATAAATTTATTAAAGAATCTTAAGTATTTCAGAATTTTGAAGCCAGTCGTGGCGTGGACGTCAAGTGAAAGGTGACAGGTTGTGGGTTCGATTCCCAATCGAGGAAATAAAATATTTAATATTTTGATTCCTTTGCTGTCTTCACACTATCTTACACTGCCTCTGCCTACCCTGCTACGAGCGGGATACAGCGTAAAGTTGATAAAAAATTTAAATTATTCAGAATATTTCAAAATACAAAAGACTTATAAGTATGTATGTGTATGTGAATTGGACTCTACATTTTAAATACCAACACATACCTACATAATAGCTTCATAAAAAATAATTTATTAAAAACTTTTTAAACAACCCAGTTTCACGAGAGAGGTATAATCAACAGGCTATCAGCACAGCCCGAAGCATCTAATCTCGTGAATTGTACATGAATAATGCAACCGAAAGGTTTCTTGAGAAAGCAACTAATGCCCACGAGTGCCTGTCATACCGCTCGTCAAAACGCAAAATGAAATAACTGTTGTGTAAGTCGATGTGTTTGTGCAAATACGTATACATACAAATATATATAATAATATATTTCTATATTCTATGAGCAAATATCTTTTAGTAATATTTTATTCTGGAAAATTTCTTTATTATTTAAATTTACTTTGAATATAATGTCATTTAGATAAACCCATTGTCAAAATTTGTGTTAAAAAAGAAGATATCCTCAATATGTCTAAAAATATTCAAATACACCTAACAACTAGGTCAAATTCGCATTTTGAAAGTATAATCGCAATAAATTAAAGTATGTTTGACTTCGTTAAATAGGAAGAAATATATAAATTTAATAATACAACAGTTACTAACGGTAACGGTATTATAAAATAAACTTCTTATATTGTATATTAGTTTAGTTCTCTAGTTATAAATATCAAGAATCGGGAGCTTATAATTTATGAAGATCAATTATGGCGGTCCTAATTATTCCAGTACGCAATAAAAACTACTGGTCTGGTGATGATTATAGTCATGGGTCGGCAATTTGAATCCGTTTTGACAGATAATATATTAACATTATTAATATATTTAATCAGAGTCTAGTTGTTAAATTATTTAATTACAAATGAAAAAAAAATACAAATCTAAATAATAATAAATAGTACAGATAGCTTCTGTAAACCAGTACCTTTTTGAACTGGAGCAATAATGTAGAAGGTATGTTCTCATATCTCGTCATAATATTTTTTAATAGAAAAAAACACGTGGTAAAATTCTGTTTTAAAATTTATATTAAACTTAATTCACACAAACCTTTTAAGGCACAGGCGACCTAAAAGACACCGGAAACTCAACACCAATATACACATTAGTCATTTCCTATACAAGTCTCAACTCATCTCGGTATTGTATAAAATATGTAAATATTGTCACAGACTCCATCCTACGACTTGTGCTATACAGTTTCTAGCTTTCCAACAAGGAAAGTCAAAACCTTTTAAGCTTAGTTCTTAAAGAAACATCCATCGGGAAAGTGCATTCTTATTTGTTTTGTGCAACACTTATGCCATTTTATAGAATTTAACTTAGTAAGCACTTAGACTTAAGTTGCTAAGCTATACAAACGTTTTTCCTATAATTATAAGTTAGTTATAGGTTTGTTTGTGAATTAATGCATTAAATATTTCTAGTGACAATGGAAGCTAGTGAAAAATCACTACATCTTCTCCTTTCCACTAACAAGACATGGCATGTGTTACGGACGATCCATATCCAATGCCAGAGATAACCTGACCAAAACAACGACAGTATATTTCGTTATTTTTATAGACAAAAGGCAATAAAAATAAGAACGGAAAAAATTTTTATTATTTCGGTCTCAATGGTTTCCTTTTCCCAAGATATTGTCAATAACTAGAAATCAAATTAACAGTAAAGCTAGCCAACCTAAACCACCTAACCCAAATACCAATCGATTTTACTTTTTTTTATTATAAACATATTTACATATGCTTATTTAAATATGTTTATAATAAAAAAAAGTAAAATCGAGCTTTATATGATTTAAATAAATATTGGAAGTTGATTTATAGAAATTATTATAACAGACGAGCAAAAGTTTCCGACGTACAAACATGGAAATAGTTTGTTGTATGTTATTATTTACTCTGCTCATATGCGAGATACGCTACTATTTGGTTCGGACAAATAAAGCGATTTGTGAAGCAAATTTCCGAAGAACTTCTCAGACTTATGATATAACCATCGTGTGATATGTCAATTTGACAACACTATAGTTGATTTTAAAATATATAATACTATTAGGATAGTATAAATAGTTACATTATGCTATCAATATTTCTACTATTAAAAATCTATGCGTTTTAATAAATATTCAATATAGTATAATCATTAATAACGTATAGTGGAACCAGTCGTTGTACAGAGGCACAAACTTTGACTGTAAATGCGGCTGGTTGTGAGTTTGATTCTCACTCGAGGAAATGAAATATTTAATATTTTAATTTCAGCGTTCTGGTGTGGCGCCAAAGCGTGGTGTTGAGTTCCGCCAATTGACACGCAATGCCTCCAGAATTTGGCGAAAAATGGAGGAAAAGAAATATTTAAAGATTAAGGAACTAGGTAGTATTACTAGGTTCCCTCTGCCTACCTTGCTGAGTGCGGCATACAGAAAGAAGATTCACTATACGAGAAAGTAAATTTCACTATATCATCCACTGCCACTATATCAAAGGCCAGTGGCGGTCGAGGAAGAAGACAGTGAGGTTTTAATAGGTAGTACGGACTACGGACGGCTCACATCTGTCAGTCCGCGAGTCCCACATAACCCACTCGATTCCCCTTGGCGTATCCTTAAAAGGGTTTTCTTACAATAACAATAAAGATTCTACTATATCATTCAGAACTGGATCAATCATACTATATATTTTAAAAAATAGTTTAAATAAATTTTAATTAAAACAACCGCTTATTCTCTATCATATTATTTTAAACTAAAATCCAGTATTTATTCAGACTATAAAGGCAGTATCACTTCCTTTGTTCCACAATCATAGAAAATAATACAATTACTAAGGTATTCATATATTTCAGGGTATCATCCCCAGTGCTGTCCAGTACCTGTGAAAATTATCGAGGGTATTCTCGCATAAGGCTTAATCTAACATTTTGTTGGAAATATTTGCTTCAAACAAACACAACTCCGGTGTAAATTAGAGTGATAAGTACTTAGCGTTTATATTTAGTGTTTGTTCGCTTCGCTCTTACCCAGGATTTTAAAAGAATATTGTTCAACGAACCGTATTCATACCGTATTTAGCTGTTCTTTCATAATTTTACATAAAAAAATTAAATAGAAAAGTATATTTTGTATATAAATATAAAGTAAATGATGGTAAAAGACTTTTTTATTATTTATTAATTATCCTATGATATTTAAGTCAATACATTCATTTCAATTTTTACCAGCAACGGTTACGGCTTTTATATCTGAGTAAATGAAGAAATTAGACTTCAATAATATTTACTTCAGTATCTATTGATAATCAAATTAGCGTAGTAATAGTAACAGTAAACCTAATAGTGGAAAAAAGATAAATATAGAGGGCGCAACAGTCGTCCTCATCAGCCTGTCCTCGTCCACTGCGAGGCATAGGCTTATCCAATGCCAAGCTGAACAGCTAAACTACACTTAGTGAAGATATAACCGAAAATAGAAAAAAATTATGCTACTTATTTAGAAACTCAAACCTAAAGAAATAACAAAGTTACATTTTATAAATACTAATAAATATAAGTACAATAACACATTTTTACCTTGATCGAACATTATTAACTCGACAGTAGAATGCAGTGGGACATGCTTGACGTGAACGCATTCCTCTCCATCCCCAGGGCCATCAGGGCATATTGCCTCTGGAGCCACGTCGGCAGTTTGAGTTAGCAGTGGTGACGCCGGATACGTGAAGCGATGCCCATCTGTTTGACCCCAGCTCTCTGTGTAAGAAATATATATATTTTTAAATTACATTTATAAACCATATATAGAAATGTGAGTATATTTGATGTGAATATTCTAGTTAAAGAAAAAGCGAGTGAAAAATCATAACTTAGAAACTAAGTTTATTATTAATTTGGAATAATATTAAATCGTGTGAAAATTGTCAAAATATATATTTATATATGTAATATAAAAAATATTAAAATACACAAAAATATAATATTAAATGTAATATATTAATCACATTTAATAGGTGCGGCATAAATTATATTTAGATTAATACTTATTTAGAAAACGTATAAAAATTTGAACGTAGCGGGACTCGAACCCGCGCCTCCTGGAAACCAACCAGGCACTCTGACCACTAAGAGAACGTATGGCTTAGTTATTAAGTATTTTTCTTTCCTAAGTGTAGATCAACACTTTAAAAATGTTAAAAATATATAATAAAATTTTTTTGAGTACCTTATTTTACATATATTTTATAATAAATAAATATCCTATATGACTTATACATTAACCATAACAGGATATATTTATTATATTAGTTTAATATAAGCTAAAAATTATATTTCCATATAACATAATATCCATATAAGTACAGCTGTTCAAGAGCCACAGTTAGCTGAGGATAATTAGTGTTTACGAGCACTTGCACAACTCAGCAAATGGCGTACGAACTGCTGCAATACGTTACTTGAAACATAAAACTAATATTACCTCGTATTTTACGCCTTAACATATAAGGCGTATATGAGACATATGTTAACAGTATACGTATATTAACATATGTCTCATATACGTCTCATCTGTTAAGTATTGTTTTCATGGGTAGGCAGTAGGAGTCTAGTGTTAAGACACTCCACTTTCCACCGAATTCTAGAGGCATTGCGTGTTGTGTGGCGGAACTCAATGTTTCAATCCTCAACGCTTTGCCTTGATACCAGAGCGAAAAAATTAAATATTTAATAATGAATAACAAATAGTCGAATAGAATAAAAAAAATCAAATCAAATCAGCTTCACGCTGTTTCCCGCACACAGTAGGGTAGCCAGAGGGAACCTAGTGTTAAGACACTCCGTTCCACACTTTCTGCCGAATTCTGGAGGCATTGCGTGTTGAGTGGCAGAACTCAACGCCGCGCTTAACCTCGACACCAGAGCGAAGAAATGGAAATATAAATTTAAGTAAATATTTCATCTCCTCGAGTGGGGATCGAACCCACAACCAGTCGGTTTTACAGTCACACCTTGTGCCGCTGCGCCACGACTGGCCTCTCATAGTCGAATAGAAATATAATAAAACATAATAATCCTATGACGACATAGAATATCACTTCCAAATTGATATATTAAGTGGATAGTGTAAATAAAAATATTACTACAATCGCATTATCAAGCAAATCTATAATCGATAACTAAGTACTTTAAATTATATCGTAAATTCGAATTTTCTAACGCTACGCTTTCACAGACTACACGTAGTATTCAATAATGTACCCAAAGACGCTAATTATAGTTTACGAGCACTCTCGCAACTGGGTAAATGATATAGGAATACTGCACCGCGTTACGATGAGCTTAAAAGTTTTATAAGTAAGTATACGTCCGTATGTACGAGTAGGTACCTATATATATATGGGTACCTCCATACAAGTTTTACTTTGAAGCGTAAATCGCAAATTTAACTTTAACCAAGATATGCTTAAAATTTTGTTTGGAAATATTAGGTTTTACGATGCCACCAAACGTTGTGTCAGAACTTTGGAGGATTGTTTTTCATTTGTATATGTAAATTTTTATTTTTTCTTTCTGTACAGAGGAATAATATTGGCTACTAATGTCCCGCTTGCGGCTTCGCCTGAATTGTTTACGTGTTCTAATAAAATTACCGTTTTAAAGATAATATCCATGCATTGGAAACTAAACATTTAGAAAATTCAAAAATATTTTTTCTCAAACAAAATATAAAAATTAAAATCAAACCAGCTTCACGCTGTATTCCGCACACAGCAGGGTAGGCAGAGGGAACCTAGTGTTAAGACACTCCGTTCCCCACTTTCTTCCGAATTCTGGAGGCAGTGCGTGTTGAGTGGCAAAACTCAGCGCCGCGCTTAACCTCGACATCAGAGCGAAGAAATGGAAATATAAATTTAAGTAAATATTTCATCTCCTCGAGTGGGGATCGAACCCACAACTAGTCGGTTTTACAGTCACACTGTACAGGCCTCAAATATATGTATAAATTAGAAGTTTCGTAAATTGAAATTAACTACTATGGACCGTAATATCAAATAATAAACTAAAAAAAATATTACCTCATCAAGAAAAACCTTCTAGGCAATAGTATTCTTAAATATTTTTTTAAATTACAAACTGTTATTTAACTTGCTGTGTCAGTGTGTCAGTGTATGTGAAATTTTGCAAGCTCATTTTGTTCCACTTCTTAGTGTCCGAATTAGCTGAAATTTGCATTACGACTTCCGTTCTGATGATAATGAAATTATATGTAGGTAATCGATGTTGTCGTCAAACAAAAATGGCCGTCGAAACAAAATGGCAGATTAAAACCACAATTTTGCACAATCCACCTAATATGCGTATCAAATGAAAGCGCTTGATTTGTTTTTACAATACACCATGAAAAAAACCATCTAAAGACTGGCAAGTAGCTAAAGGAATATCTAAACTAGGAATGGTAAAAATATATCTTGGTGAGTACTCTTTTGCTAAATTATAAGTACAGTCTGAAGATAGAGCCGGAAGGTGGTATTGGTGAGTAAAGGGACTTTTGAACTAAAGAAGATAGAGAGATCGTGCTTGGATTCTTTTGATTTGTCTTTGCAACCACTCTGGTCTTAAATTATATGGAGCACCTTGCAATAATAATATTTATAGAAATAAGTATATTAAGGGAAAACGAAAAAGTAAAAAACAAAATATTAATATAAAATCAGCTTCACGCTGTATCCCGCACACAGCAGGGTAGGCAGAGGGAACCTTGTGTTAAGACACTCCGTTCCCCACTTTCTGCCGAATTCTGGAGGCATTGCGTGTTGAGTGGCAGAACTCAACGCCGCGCTTAACCTCGACACCAGAGCGAAGAAATGGAAATATAAATTTAAGTAAATATTTCATCTCCTCGAGTGGGGATCGAACCCACAACCAGTCGGTTTTGCAGTCACACCTCGTGCCGCTGCGCCACGACTGGCCTCGATCGATTGATTTTTTTATTTTATTAATATAAAAAAAGTAAAAGCAAATTTGGAGAGCCAACAATATGAAAAATAAGTGTTTTATATAATCATATTTGGGAACTTCAACATTTTTATTCTTATCATATCTTTCAAATTGATATAATTATTATATGTTTATATCTTGTTACTGTAATAGGGTTATAATTGTTTTTTTTTATGTTTCTCAGGAGATATAAAGTTTGTAATCTTCCCTATTAAGTTCCCCTGAGACTCACATGCAATCCTTCGTATCGATTTTCTAGTCGGAGGATTTGTGGTTTATCGCATTAGTTGAAAATTTCTAACTTTTGCCGGTGAAACGTTCAACACAGACAAAGGCGCTTAACTCTGCCGTAATAAAGCGTCACTTTAGAATAACCAACAAAACTTTTGTCTTTACCGGTGCAAAGTTTTTAAATTACCAGGTATGTTGGCATGCTATTTCTATTATTATTTATTTTTTTCAGCTTCAAGCTGTATACAGCATAGAGCAGGGTAGGCAGAGGAAATCTAGTGTTAAGACTCTTCGTCCTTCTCTTTCCGCCTAATTTTAGAGCACTGCGTGTTGAGAGGCGGAACTCAACACCGCGCTGTGCCTTGTTACCAGAGCGCAGAAATGAAAATAAATAATAATTCATTCCACCGAGTGAGAATCGAACTCGTAACCGTCTCGTTTGCCATTGCCCCTTTAATTTACCTAACTAACCTTAACTTAATAATTATGATATACAAAACTTTAGTTTTAAGCGGATTTAAAAAAAAACTATGAGTAGTACGTTAACTATATCAGTTTATAGACATTTATTCTCAATAAGACCTAAGCCACTTACTTGAGAACAATACTTTAAAATACATTAGTTAAGTTGTCGTTGTCAACAGTTACATTTACGTTTACAAAAATAGCTTATAATAATTAAAGATAAAGTTATTGTTATTGTGACAAAATGGTAAATTTTATACTTACTTAACACATTGTTAATAATTATCGCGGACGTATTTCGCCAATTGACATTTAAATGTGTTAAATGAGTTCACATTTTTTATATGTGATGGTACTTTATTATAAAATTGCGCTCCTTCGAAAGTTATCATTTTTTTACCGTAATTGGTCCTTGTTCTGGGCAGCACCAATAAACTAGCTCGGCATTCACGAATAGAACGTCCACTAACATTTTGTATTTTAGTGAAGGATATATTGCTATGTACGGTTTTATTTATTATTTTGTGTATATAGATACAGATGTTGTAAACGTACAGTTGGCGAATTGTCATTATTCCTGTATTTTCATAAATTTTTTTAGTTGATGTTAATCGTGGATAATTAAATATAAGTTTAATGCATTTGTTTTGTGCTCTTTGTACGTTTGATAATTTTGTTTTGGCGACACTACCCCAGACCTCAACCAGATACAGCAAATGGGGCTTGACTAGCGTATTATAAATGACGTAGCGCATTCTACTCGGTATACACCTTACAATGTTACGTAGCGATCCTAGAAGCGCCGAGACTTTATTTAATATATGATTTAAATGTGCGTTCCACGACAATGTGCTATCCATAATTATTCCTAGATATTTTTCAGTGGTTTTTTGTTTTATTGGGAGATTATTAATAACGAGCGGTTTATGCAAAGAAACAGGCTTATTTTTAGCTTTAAAAATTATGTAACATGTTTTAGAGATATTTATAGTTAGAAGATTATATTGGAACCATGTATATAGCTTGTTTAAGTCTTCTTGAGCTTGTGCAATTATAGTGGCCATAGATGATCCAAAGTAAAATAAACAAGTGTCATCTGCATAGAGAGTGAGATGCCCATTTAGCCCAATTTCGGTGATATTATTTATATAGATTAAAAAGAGTAGTGGACCCAAAATTGAGCCTTGTGGAACTCCGTAATTTACATGAACAGTACTACTTTGATATTTGTTATTTTCCATTTTCACTACTTGAAATCTATTATCTAAAAAAGACTTAAACATATTTAATGCCATTCCAGTGATTTTTAATGCTTCCAATTTTTTATAATATCAATATGTACATAACAAACTAAACCGAATCATACTGAATTTACAGAAATAACACAAATTTTATTTAATTACATTATTTAACTAGCACCATACGATGCTTACTTGAGTAAGTAATATATTTTCACATATCTCAAATATATACTAAAATGAAATTTATTTCACGTCTAAGTTGTAAAATTATTTAGCCACTTTCCTAAAACATTTGCTTAGTTGCAAATTTGAAGGTGCCGCGTAACACGGGTCGATACACGCCGGCACTCCGTAATTTCTTACCTGTTCACTCCTATTCGAGTAACGGTGATATAAAATATTCATGAAGGCTTATTGCTAATCCATTGCTTAATAAATCGGGACAGTATTATCAAAATCACATTTTTAAGTACTTCTTTCTGATAATATTAAAATTGTTTGTTTGTTACTATGTATATAATCTGCTTCGTTCTCTATCTCGCATACAGGGGGGTAGGCAGAAGGAACCTAATGCTAAGACACTCCGTTGCCCACTTTCCGCCGATTTTTTCAAAGCATTTAGTGTCAAGTAGAGGTAGTCAACGCCGAGCTTGTGCCTTAGTGCCAGAGCGAAAAAATTAAAATATTCAGAAATAATAAATCATTCCCTCGAGTAGGGATCGAAGCCGCACAGCCGTCGCGTTACAGTCACACTCTTGTGCCTCTGTGCCACAACGACCTACCCTTTTTAATCTATCCTTATAATAAAATTGTAACTGATCGCTGACTATAAATGAAAGATATTTGAGAAAAAAATGTATTATTGGGCACATTTAACAATCTAATCTATTCTAAGAAGCAACGATTTTTAAAATATTTCTCTGTCACGGATGTCATAATCCTCTTACAATCCTTTTATATATTATAAATCAGTTTCACGCTGTATCCCGCATACAGCAGTGTAGGCGAGGGAGCCTAGTATTAAGACTCGACTGGCCGGCGATATCCGACTGACATTTTATTATAATTAATTAATTAATTCAGTAAAATTAAATAATGAAATCGGTAAATATTTCCATTTATGTTAATTATCTTTCCAATCACATTATGTAATTAAGTTATTTTTATTTAAATCTGTAAGTAAACATTGAATATTATCTTCAATTAATAAATAAATCAGCTACACGCTGTATCCCACACACTGCAGGGTAGGCAGAGAGCCTAGTGTAAAGATACTCCGTTCCCCACTTTCTGCCGAATTCTGGAGGCATTGCGTGTTGAGTGGCAGAACTCAACGCCGCGCTTGTCCTCGACACCAGACTCGAGTGGGGATCGAACCCACAACCAGTCGGTTTTACAGTCACACTTTGTGCCTCTGCGCCACGACTGGCCTCATTGATAAATACGCATAACGATTTTAAATAAAACTATTTGTTAAAATAATTTCATTTAAAATCTGTAATAATCGTGAAAATCAAAGAAATTATTGCGCATAACAATTGCTTAATTTACATACAATATATTGTTTTTGACGTACAGTGTTACCGGGTTACTTTTAATTATTAATAGTGTGAACGTCATTAATTGTAATAATTAACTTGACTCTTGTAATTCTTACCTGTGGCAAGGTTTTATTGTAATATATTTATTATTCTATTATAATAAATTATACTTTATGATAATAATAATAATAAGAATGATACATATTTATAATTTTTTTCCATCGTGGCTCATTTAAATTAGTTAAGCCATTTTTGAGCTTAGCGTACACAAATTACACAAACAAATAAAAAAACAGTAAAAAAATACAAAATCATCATTGTTTTTCATAGTTTTTTTTATATATCTGCCATGTACAAACAGCGATCAGTTACAATTTTTTTGTAAGTATCTATAGATTACAATTGGCCTCGAAAACAGCGTAAAAGAAAATAAAGTCACCATTATGAGGCCAGTCGTGGCGCAGGCGCACAAAGTCTGATTGTACAATCGACTGTTTGTGGGTTCGATCCCCACTCGAGGAAATAAAATATTTATTTACATTTATATTTTCATTTCTTCGATCTGCTGTCGAGGCAAAGAGCGGCGTTGAGTTCCCTCCAGAACTCGGTGGAAAGTGCAAAACGGAATGTATTAACACTAGGTTCCCTCTGTCTATCCTGCTGTGTGCGGAATACAGCGTGAAGCTGAGTCACCATTAAGAAAATACGCTAATTCAAAAGGATTTCGCCTTCGTAGAAAAATCCAAGCGGTTATCATTTTTTATTTCTATTTATTAATTTTAAAATCATGTTATTTTATAACACTACAATATTGAGGAACATAAGATGTCTCTATTCGACTTTATATAATATTGCTTAAAGTGTAACGTAAGTGAAAGTTAATTATAAAACATATATTATAACGAGGTCAATTAATTTGATAAAATATAAAATATAAACATACTTATCAATTAATAATAAATACATTTTAAAATTTAAAATAAAGGAAATAACTGTATAAAGTGAATGTGGTAATAAAAATAAGTGACTGTAAACTATATTTAGCTTTGTATACAGTAATTTAACTTGAAATCTATACTTATAATAAATCTGTAGAAAAGTCGTTTCTGTACATTGAAAATATTTAAAAAAAATTTGCTAGGGTGTTAAAGGATAATTAACAGAATCCATTTCCAACATTTTTGGAATTTTTGTCTGTTTGTCTGTTTATCTGTTTGTCTGTTTGTCTG
>JAAIXJ010001873.1:103681-461159 GCA_013403705.1 Heliconius hermathena
AAAACGTGCTTTCTATGTATATTCTGTATACCAATTATATATTTAACTAATAATATATATTACTAATTTAAAAACTGTACAGGAGCTAATATAAGTTATTTTACAAATAATATCGTGAGTACTTATCCAAATCAATTAATAAATAATTAAGGCTGTTTGTAATATATATATTTCTTAAATGAATAATCATGTAATTCAAGCGGGCAAAGCCGCGAGCAGGCCGCTAGTATTTAAATAAATAACTTTAATTTTTATAACTTTTAGAGAACTTTAATAATAACGAAGTCATTTACTTGCAATTGCATTGCCTTTCTCATAGAATGCAAGGTTTTTGGGTACAATGTCGTTTGGTACTCGGCCTTTTTTATCATAAGGAAATCCTTTTACGCTTATACTGCCCGAATGGAGAGTCGGATGGATTATGTCCTGGCTTGGCCTCTGTGCCCTAAATTTAATTTTAAGATTTTTAGATTTGATTTTACGATTTTTGTTAGTTTCCATCATTTTTCTCTTAAATGAACAATGCGCAAAGTTCATCTTCTTAGATAGCCCAACTTAAAAACGGATGGTCACGACCCGTCCACCGTACTGTTCGTTGTTTCACTAAACCATTTAAATATGCTTTGATTAATCAAGAAGCCGTCAAGGCACAGCGGCACAAGGGTGTGACTGTAACGCGTCGGTTGTGGGTTCGATCTGACGACACGACAGAATGAATTATTATTTATTAATATTTTTATTTCTTCAATAAAAAAAAATTGAGACAAGGCTTTTAAAAGCCTTGGTATGCCTTGTTGCAACAAGGCAAAAGCCTTATCTCAATTTTTTTTACGTCCAGTGAGTTCACTAGATGAAATGTATTTTATGGAAAAACTAATTACATTCTCACTCAGTTTAGACATTATTTTTGTCCATTCACCAAATAGGATATCGTCTCAACACAACACCATATGCATTAAACGCTCGACCTCATTAACATTAATCCATATTTATAAGGGACAGATAGATCTCTCCTAATCTGTTTGTGGTACACTCCGCCGTCGTTGTTATATATATTTTATTTTCGTTATAATTGTAATACAATAGAAATAAGCTTATTTGTAGCAAATATAATTAAGTAAATATTAATAATATCATATTTTTTATTCAATAAATAGTTTGTCCTATTAGTTGTTCAAACGAACTGTCTAATAGAAAGTCTTCTAACTAATTTTCGAAAACAAATATTAGTTATAAGTATTACATTTGTATTTGATTTGTTTTATTAAATATGATATCAAAAAAACAATCCAAATCAGCTTCACGCTGTATCTCCACATGATAGGCAGAGTTAGGACATTTTCCGCCGAATTCTGGAGGCTTTGCGTGTTGAATGCCGGAACTTAACGCCGTGCTATGACTCGACGCTAGAGCGAAGAAATTAATAAATAAATTTAAATAAATATTTCATTTCCTCGAGTGGGAATCGAACCCACAACCAGTCGCGTTTACAGTCACACACGTGTACCCGCGAACTTCTGCAGTTATAGAACACATCTATCTCTATATATACATCTAGAAATTGCAAAACAAAAACAGAGATTGAGCAAAACTATTACAGTCACCACGCGGCAATCAAACGTCATTATTTGCGGTTACGGCGGACGTGATTAGCTTGCCTTTGATTACTTTACTTTCATCATGCACGCTTTAATTTACCATAATATTCAGTTTACACAGGGTGGAAGTGGAAGTGTCAGCACCACTTTAAATTAAACCATAGTTTTAACTATTCCATAAAAGCCTAATTCAATTTTAAAAAATCCCAAAAATTAAAGTGTTTTTTTTTTCAAACAAAATAAATAATAAAGTAGTTTTAAAATAAAACGCCATTTGTCAAGCACGCATATCAAAGAAACATAACAAAAAGAAACATAAACCTATCAAAGGGAAACCACCGCATACGCCTCATTCCAAAATCGTGGTAGATATTAGCGGCAAAGTTTAAAGTTGTTTAACCTTTAGTAGTATTTTTCCATCCTGTATATGTATATTGCATATAATAATTAATTTTACATAGATTTAACATTGGCATAAAATTAATTCTGAGTCTAATTATCAAATAAAATATTTTTATGGTCTTTCTTATGTAATTTAATAAATTGGTGCCGCATTTAGTAGTAGTAGTGTGTTCAAAACTCGAATTCATGTGTGATTGTTGTTATTGTTCTTTTTTCAATTAAAAGCTTGACATTATAAAAAAAAAACTTTTTATTCACTATATTTCTTATTTAATTTATATAAATAATATTAAATTATGTATTGAGGCCAACGTGACGCAGTGGCACAACCGTGTGACGTGTGGTTGTGCTCGATCCTCACTCGAAGGGATGAATTATTTTTTTTATATTTTCATTTCTTCGCTCTGTTAACAAGGCAAAGCGTGGCGTTGCGATCCGCTGTTCAACACACAGTGCCTCAAAAATTCGGTGGAAAGTGGGGAACGAAGTGTTGGGTTCCCTCTCTTATTTTATCTTTTATCCTTTTAATATACTTTTGAGAGCGAAATAGCGTACCTAATTCAGTATTTGAACCCGTATTTATTACATTAGTTAGATACAATCCAACAGCGCCACGCTAGCGTGAATAGATGTTAGTAGCACTTAGATCCGCAGAAGCCTAAATATGGTCCGCGAACGATTTTAATTTTATGACTGGAGATGGTGAGGCGAAGTTTCTGTTTAATTATCACAGTTAATTTTTATTATACCTACATATAAAGTGGTCCCTGCTACCAAGAATGATATAAAATTGGTCCTTGATCAAGAAATGGTTGGGAACCCCTGATGTAGTCCAACGTTCACAAATAGTTGTTAAGTTATTAACATCGTATTATCGTATTATTTGTATGAATATACTGTGCCCTGCCTATACCAAGAAAATATATGTATAATATTTCTGCGCTATATTAAGAGGTAGCTTTATAGGTACAAATATTTATTATGCAATCTAATTTAACTTAAATATTTACTACAATTTAAATATGAATAATACAAACACTATATCGTTAATATATGTAAGTATGTTTAAATAATATTCGTTCCAACGTCACAGAGTTTCCATGATAGAATTAATTCCAATATAAGGAAATAACAATAAAAGTTATTGGTAGCTCCGTAGCTCCAGGAGTGGAACAAAGTGACATGGGAGGAAGTAGGTGACTTGAGTGTAAATTGCCTGCTGTACGCAGATGATGCAGTGCTCAATGCATCATCAGAATGCGAGTTGCAGGCATTAATCAGGGTGTGACAATAATGGTCTAAGCCTGAATGCGAGTAACACAAAGGTTCTGATATTTGAAAGATTTGAAGAAAAGACGGAATCCAAGATCAGTGTAAATGGTGAATGAGTGATTATGAGGGAAAAATGAGCGATAAGAGGGAGGGGGAGAAACCTGGTTGACCCCCGAAGGGCATGTATAAAGAGGTCGATGACAGTGGACGAGGCGAAAGAGGTATGCAGAGACTCTGACTATCCCGCTAGGGATACAGCGTGAAGCTAGTTTAGTTAATTTTTAATAATAAAAGTATTATTCTAACTTTGATGTAAACTTTTTTTTGAGATTTGACTAGCTATGCAGTTTGTCCAAGAACATAATAATGTGTATATGTGTTTTGTATTGATTTACCAGTGAGGTTGATTAATCGTTAAGGTTAGGCAAATACCTAACTGTAATACCTACCTAAATAGTACGTAAAAAAATCAATTTCGGCTTTGAAAGTCAATAAACGGATTTACAATAAACGAATTTAGGTACCTTAAATGCTACATTAGCACCAATGTAGCTATTAGCATGTGTGGTCTAAGTATTTCATAGAAAATTGATTTTAAATCATTATTTATCGAATGTTATATATTTAAATAAAATTTCATACGTAATTATACGTTACGTTATATGATACAATACGACGATATTAGTATAAAAATGATTATTACTTTTTTTTACATTCACAGCGAAAATATATCCTTTTATTTATTTTATTTTAAGTAAAAAGTATATCCGTTTATTGACTTTCAAAGCCGAAATTGGTTTTAAAGCAATTTGATTATAAAATTACTATAGAAGAGTTTATATTTATAGTTTGTTTATATTTTATTTTGAGAAGAAAAGAAAATTTTTAAAAGAAAAACAAAAAAAAATACTCACCAAGTCGTTTTGCTGAAATTCGTCGCGTAGAGTAATTGAATGGCACATATATAGTTTCATCGATAGCGGCGACAAGCTCCACGGGTAATTTGTCAGCTGAACGCACCTCGTTCAAACACAACACACCATCACTAACACATTCGTCACTAATTACTGTTGTAAATTCACGGCTCACTGGCGCAGCATCACTGTCCTCGTTCTTAAGCAGAACTTTTTGCTCCTGGTTTTTATATACCAGTTCCGCTTCACCTTCTAAATTCTCTTGACAATTTTTATCGGCTATCACTTTTATTTTGTACACGCCAGCAGTTCTTTTGGCGTCTAAAATGAAATCGGCGCGTTCACCTCTACCTAAAGTTATTGAACTGATCGTTTCTGTTCGAATTGTGTGCCCGTCCAATGCGACTAATTTAAGTGGATGTTGGTCAACAAAGAAATTTACAGCACAACTTTTAAAACCACCGCCGTATGCCAATCTAAATCTGTATCTTTTGCCATGTTCCACGTAGAATTTAGACAAAGGAGTGTCTAAAGATTCTTGTGTGTTTCCCTTGCCATTAATTAAGAGCGACTCGGCGTTAGGTATTTTTGATGTCACTCCAGCTAGTGGACCCATAGAGTGGCCCCATTCCGCAATAAATATTGTATGTTCCGTATCATCCACGTCATATAAGCTTCGTAGTGGGTCAAGCCTAGGTGATTGACGAACTATGAAAGCTCCAGCAAGCCCGTCCGCGGCATCTGCAGCAGAATGAGCATGGTACATATGTGTTCCTACGGCGGACGCGCGGAATTTGTACTGGAAAGTCGTGTATGCAGGCTGAGGACACTGTGTTAGCATTGGAGCTCCATCCATAAATGGAGTCTCCTTTTGCGGTTGACCGCGCCAGTGTATTGAAAGGGCATGCGCAGGCGCACGGTGGACGACGTCAACAACAAGAATATCATTTTGGCAGACATGGAAGGCCGGTGCCGGTAATTGCCTGTTTGCCGACAAAACTCCTCGTTCACGACCATCTGCTGTTATACACATGGGCGGGCAATCGCTGCCATCTTCTGCACAGTTATTGCAGGATCTATGAAAAAATATTAAAATCCAATTAAATGTTTTTTGCCTCGCGTTGAGTTCCACGTGAAAGTCAACAATGCCTCTAAATATTCGGCGGAAAATGGGGTACGGAGTGTCTTAACACTAGATTCCCTCTGCCTACCCTCTTATATACGGGAAACATCGTGAAGCTGAAATATATATTTTAAACAACACTGTCCATAGGTCCGTTTTTAATAACGCTAACTCTAACGTTTGCATCTTGAACTATTAAACGGTCGAAGCTTTCGCTTTTTAGTCATAAACTTAATCGACACTAGCAAATGCATTTTATTTGGCTGTAATCTTGTAGGTCAAATACAAAAGTACTTACTTGCTATAGGTTTTATACACCTCGATGACCAGCTTTACTCGGCAAATCATGGGCCAATCTAATTCATGACATTGACGATCACAGTTTTCAAAGTATTCCTCTGTAACAACAAAAAAATTACATATTTTTAAGTTATTTTATAAAGGATACGTATAAATATACATACATATAAATATACATACATTAGGCCAGTCGTGGCACATTTACGCAAAGTGTGGATGTGGGTTCGATCCCCACTAGAGGAAATAAAATATTTATTTAAAATTTATATTTCCATTTCATCGCTCTGGTGTCGAGGCAAAGGGCGGCGTTAAGTTCCGTCATTCAATACGCAATGCCTTCAGAATTCGGCGAAAAATGGAACGGAATGTCTTAACACCAGGTTCCGTCTGCCTACCCTGCTGTGTGCGATAAATGATGAATGATATTTGAATTTTTACTTTTGCCTAATCAAATTGAGAATTCAATCGTAATTTATAGGTATATTATACATTTTCTTATCACAACCAATAAATCGATCAAGGAGATACAGCTCAGCCAGTTCAGTCAACGTCATTTATTTATATAATTACTGAACATTAATCATTACTTACTCTTCTATCACAATAAAAATATAGTACAAGGCTTAAAATGATGCTTATTAAATAATAAGTGTTAATTTAATTGTCGAAAGTATAAGTAAGTACATTAAAATTTACGGCCGAACTATAAAACCACTAACACAATTATTTTCCATTTGCCGCAAACCAAGTGGTTTGCTTGTTCAATAATAATAAATAGAAGTCAACAGTCGTAAAACTTAACTATAAAAAATAACAGCTACCCATATTAAGTAAAGCATTATAAGCATAGAGTGTAATGGATAAATATATACCGTACTTATATACCGTAAATAAATATAAAAAGTTACTTTTAATAAATAAGAAAATGAATATGTAAAACTTTTGCTAAGGTTTATTTGTTGTTATACTTTATGGAGATCTATGTGTTATATATGAATATTTACATATAAATTAGATGTCTTACATTGGCTGCTCGGTAATTATTATAATTAACTTTTATTTTTGTATATCAAACTGTTCTCAGTCTTCTGACCCACATTTGTGAAGCTATTTGGAAATAATATAAAACGATGTTTAGAGTATATAACTAAGTGTATATTAAATAAAGTCTATATTTTATATATGTCTAACTGTAACTTCTAATACTTTTATACTTTTTCTTTTAAAATGTCACAAATTTTAAGCGGCAAATAATGGGAACGTTCAAAAAAGATAACATCTGGTAAGCATGTATTATAATAAAAATAAAAAAATAAATCAAATAATAGTATATCATCAATTGCAAAAATATTTAATGGCAATTAATATAGATAGAGTTATAATTGTTGTTCAATTTATAATATGAAAAGATAAATTAATTTTGATAAAATCTTCATAAGAGAAATTCATATTATATTAAATTATAAACCTATAAAAGGTAATATGAAAAGGACGAATATAATAACTTCACTCTTTAAATAAACAAGTTTTATAAATATAGACATGCATAAAGCCGTACCTGGCATCGGGGTATAGTAAACAACAACAATCACACTAGCCATTATTACAAACAACACTAGTATCCTCTGCAAGGACATGAGCATGTAATTTGGCTTCCTTATCACATCACTAGTGGTATCCATCTTCTTTACTTCCATGTTTGAATTTGTTTTTTTTAATTCAGTCTATAGTTAAAAGCGATAAGGTCACTTATGACATTTTGTTTTTAAACATCGATGTTTATTAATTTAATCGAATTTAATGCGCGGCCACGCGAGTCTACCATCAAGTGGCGACTGGAAGAATGGAAACAATTTACGCGTGTTGTAACCAATGCAGCTTCAGGCATGGCCGAGACTCGAAACGGCTCCAATTCGGAAGTAAGTATATTGTACAATCTAAGATTGAAACTCTCACTGCTGTGTTATGCAATTTATATTATATAATCGATATTAAGTGTTAACGTCGAAGTCGAACAATGCATGATATTTTCATTTTGAAGACCTACTTTAACATAACTTTAATAAACAAACCATGGTTTATACCTTTAATTACAAAATACAATTACCCTAGCAGACAAAGATCTTGTTATATAAAGTGTATTATGTGAACATGTAAATATATAACGTCATGTTACTGTATTGTTACGAATTAATGAGACTAATTGGCTTCCCTTACCATGAATATAACGAACTGAGTAGTATCGTAAAATATGAACTCTACACAAATCAAATTGATAAATAAATCATTATTAATATATCTGAAATGATTAATCTGATTTTAACATGGATTAAACTTAAATATTCAAAAACATACTCAATTTAACTTAATGTTTGTTCTAAACTTAATTCATACAATAATAATATCAACAAAAGTACATTTATAAGTGAATATTTAAAAATAAGAGCTTAACAAGCTTAACTTAGCTGTTTACTCTAATCTATTAAAGTAAACACTTTGACAAATTAGCGCATTGGCACCACAATTCTACACAATAGAAGTCAAATGAATGCTGAGATCATAATAAGATTTTCGCTTTAACCGCATAATATATATTTTTAAATTTGAAAGAAAACATTTAAAGTAAAAGGTTCCGTGAAGACTTGTGATTTACGATTTCATAATAAAAATGTGGCTTCACCGCCTTTAGTTTCATCACGCCACGTCGTCCTTGGCCCGGTCCACATACACGCTTATGTAATAATATAACACTGTATTATTATTAACTAAACCTTATTATTACATGCAATCTAAATTTAACGACAGTTCTTATTTCCTTATTTCTTAGTAAGTATTATACAAGCTATATTTATAGTTCGCTCGTTAGCTAACTTAAAAAACCTACCTAATGTGAGTCCTGTATTTATTATTAAAAAATAAATATTAATAATGCGACTCAGAAATCGGAAGCTTCCAAAGACATTTCGTTTCAGTAAAGACGCGACGATTTACAACAGTTGCTCTTTTAAAACATCGCAAAAATTTTACGGTAATGATACAGTATTTTAAAGTAGGTAGGTAGATACTTTCCATTTTATATTTATAAAAAGTTTTTAATATTATATTTCAATATTTTTACATAATAAAAATACAATAAAAAGATACTTTAGATTAAATAAAATATATACTTACCATTCTGTGTATTTACATAGGGATGTTAAAGTGAAAGACACTGTAGAAAGCAAGAAGAAAGCATTGCAATATTATAGATACCCATTGGATAATATATAATCAATAGCTTCACGCTGTATCCAGCATCTAGTAGGGTAGGCAGAGGGAGCTTAGTGTTGAGACACACCGCTCCCCAAATTAAAGGAATCAATTATCATATATTTTGGGCAACATTTTATACATATAGAAAAAACAGAATATAAACTACAATAGCACCAAACGAAAGCACTCCTAAAGGTGAAGTGTAAACATTCAGAGACAGAAAGAGATGAAAGATGAACGGACAACTTCCTGGAAGTCGTTCATCAATAAAAAGAAATTGAAAGTACCTTACGAAATCTGAAATTTGGTAATGCAGTGGGGGAAGATGAAACTACTGGCGCATGATCAGATATTTAAAAAAAATTGACCTTGCTCTGATTTTTGTGCAGTTTAAACTATGGACTTTGGAGAGGTGCAGCCATCGTGCCTTTAATACAAAGTATAAAGGTAAAGTTCACAGATAGATTGCGCTAGCTTGTATTGTAAAGTTTATACTAAAATATTACCGAGAACAATACAAAAGAGATCGTAAGGGTTGATATAGGATGCCCAAAGAGACTTATAGACCTGGAGTGTAATATATGAATGAGATCTTTCATGGAAAATTTCCTATCTATAAATAATTGACCCCTTGCTGCAGTCTGTAAATTTTCTTTACAGAAATCACCCAGCCTGTGTGCGAGTAGGGTCAAGTGATTCGTGTCCACTCCAGTCCAGTCCAGTTCCCCACAAAAAATATCTCTAGATACTCCCATAATGATGCAGTGCTCATTACATCATCCAAATGCAAGTAGCAGGCATTGATTACCACTGTGCAAAAAAGATGTGAAATGAGGTCAAATAAAAAGTATAAAGGCCCCCAGAGACCATATACGAAGAGGTTGACGATAGTGGATGAGGCAAACTGCGAAATGTATATATACAGAGGCCGTAGCAATGGACGCTACATTCTCACTAGTAACGCAAATCAAAAAAAGATATGTATTCGTGTATGAATGTCATTTCTTGAATACTGGAAATTATTTTTGAAATAATACATACATACAAGATACGCGCGAAAAACATAACCCTTCCTTAGCAGTCGGGAATGATTAATATGTTTGTTTTGTTAGCTTCACGTTAGATCTCGCACACAGCAAGCTACTCTGCCTACCCTAGAACCTAAAAACTAGTGCTAAGACGCTCAGTCCGCTCTCCATTTTACATCAAATCCTGGAGGCATTGACTATAAATGTCGAGTTTACATTTATTAACCGTTTATTCAATTGGCTAATGAAATATAAAACATTTTTTTTTTCAGGAACAGAAAAGATCCAATTAATTTTGCGAATTTTTTCTTTCGAAATCTTTAAATTGCTTCCACGTGATTTTGAAAGAGCAAGAAACTGTTCATAACATATAAGAGAAAACCATAAATTGATACAATTTATTTTCTTAAAGTAAAAAATGTAATTAATTTAAAACTTAAAACGAAAATACTATTAGGAAAGTTGCCATTATAGTACATGTTCCAACAATATTTAACGTACACATAACAATTTTGGAAAATAAACATTTTTTTATATCATATGGTTATACATATTACGTTATAGCTATTGTAATATACAGCTATATTTTTTAAGTATACTAGACCATTTGGAGAAGAGGAGAAATTCTTCAGTTGAGTTCAGTTCGTAGCGTTTTGAGCATACCAGGAAAAAATATTTTTATAAGTTACAACACTAAAAGTTATGTCAGTTTGCATATGATGACTTATGACAGCTGACAGTTTGTGCTGTTAGTGTTATTATGTTTTCGTAACTTTCCTTGTTTTTTTATATTATAATATTTTGAGTTTAATAAAAACTAATAAGAGTAATGAATTAAGAAAATATTACTTTCATGTATTTTATTAATATACAGCATGGAAATTACAAGGAAAAACTTTGATAATGAATTAGATAATATAACCAAAAACTTAAAACTTTCATGTTTTCTTGGATTTGATGCAGAATTTACTGCAATTCTATCTGGAGAATCTTTTAAGCACAGGTAGCTATTTGTCTGAAAATTTCTTTGAATACTTTACATTCATAAACTTGATAAAGCGCAGTATTTTTTTTAACAATTGCATTTACAGGTTGTTTGATACCAACAAAGACAGATATGACAAAATCAAGAACGAAGTTAACAAAATGATTATGACCCAAATTGGCTTGACAATGTTCCAATATAATCGAAATCTTGATAGTTATACAGCTGTAGGATATACATTTCATTTGTGTCCACAAGTTTTTGGAGATATTGACCAGTCATTTACCTTTCAAGCATCCACACTTAATTTTCTTTGTAAACATAATTTTAACTTTAATAAGGTAATAATTACATTTTTATTTGAACTTTTTATATTAAGCTTAACAATGGTTTATACATATGTAAATTTCAACTAAATATGTCCTATTAACTAAAATAATTAATGTACTGCCACTTAAAAAGTGCATGTTGTAAAATTGTAATTAACATAAAAAATAATAATCAAAAAATTAGCCTCACGCTGTATCCCTCAAATAGCAGGGTAGGCAGAGGGAACTTATTGTCAAGACTGGGTTTCCCACTTTCTTCCAAATTCTGGAGACATTGTGTGTTGAGTGGTGGAACTCATTGCCGCATTTTACCTCGACACCACGTAAAAATTAATCATACAAAAAAAAGAAACAAGAACTTAATCAAAAAATATATAAACAATGACACTACATATTTTTTGTAAAATCTGTTCAAGCCATTTTATACCTTGATGATAATTTCTGCTCTGTATATTTTCAGTTCACATATGAAGGTCTTCCATATCTTAGCAAAGCAGAAGAAAATATAATAAGACAACAGTTGAAGGATAACATTTTATTTGATAACCTAATAAATTCTATGGAATTAGCAGATGAAAGGAAACTCCAAGAATACTGCTCTGAAGTTTCAAAGTTAGTATACACTTAGGTTTTGAATTTTTGAATTTGAATTATTTTCACTATCCTGACTCTATCAGAGTGAGAAAGAAAAAACACAGTGTCTCATTAAACTCAATGTCACAAACATGTCTCAAATATAAAGGAGAAAGTGGAGAAGAGTTCCTTAGAAAAGTAGCTTAATTTGCATTGTTACTTATGAAAAAATTAAAATTTATAGATGGCTGACCATTGAGGAAGAAGATACTATGTATTTAGATATAGAAAACCCTGTGATGCGCTACGTAGTACACAATGAATTAAGACATAGATTTCCAGAGGTGCTTACTACAGATAGCTTAGGTAATAGTAATAAGGTAATTTATAATTGGCCCAAAAAGCTCACATATATTAGATTAGTAGTAATAACTAGCTGAAAATGAAAATGAAGGTCATTGTGGTGCAAGGATACAAGCATGCAATCGTAAACACAATGGTTGTGGGTTCAATTCCCACTCAGTGGAAATGACAAATTATTTACAGTATTTTTTAAACATTGTGTGTAGAGTGGTAGAAGTCACACACTACTTTGTTTCATTGTTAATTCCACTGATTTAGAATCAAACTTCTGCATCGCATTTACAGATACATATATGCTGTTCCACTGCCCCAAACAACCTCTTCAGAATTATAAAGTAATAAATATTGATATCAATCAATCCAGCCACAAATATTGAGAGTAAAGTAATAAAACACATAGTTCATTCTGTTTAATTTCATGAAATTGAGAGGTGATAAGAAACTTAAAAATAAATATATTAGAAGAAGTTAATAAACTGAGTTTTTATTTTATTTCCAGGTACTAATATACAAAGATAAATATGTGGAAGGTGCAAATGCAGCACCAATGGCGATACTAGAAGACAATTTATTGAATCACGTATTAGGGTTTTCACAAATTATAAAATTACTCACCTCATACAATAAACCTATTGTTGGACATAACATGTTCTTAGATGTTATACTTCTACATAGTCAATTTATAGGGCCGCTACCAAAAAATTATTATATGTTTAAAAAAAATATGAATACTTTATTTCCTATGATTTTTGATACAAAATATATATCACATGATATGAGATGGAAATTGACTTTTGATGAAGTTTGGAGATCGAATGCGCTTCAAGAGTAAGGATATTTATTTTATTTAATCTGAATTAATTATTTTTATTTCGCGTTGTATCACGTATATAGCAATGTGCAGCATAGGAATCTAGTCGTAAGACACTCCATTCTCCACAAAACAGTAAAATGAAATAATTTACTTCCCCAAATGGGATCGAAACCACAGTCGTCGCGTTTACAAAACACTACCGATGATTTAAGCTGTCCTACCATGCCACGATACCACAAAATCAAAATTTCTATTCAGTTGGGCTAGGCTAAAGGCTCTTCTTTCTGATTGAAATATTTAATATTTTATGAACTTATTTTATGTTGTTTGCTTAGTGATTTTTTTTTTCACTAAGCAAACAACATAACATAAGTTCATAAATTAATATAGCAGAGTAGGCAGAGAAGCGGCAGGAATCAACTCTGCACTACATAAACATTTCAATCCCCCTGATTGGAACTTGTTGCATTTACAATCGCACGCTTGTGCCGCTGCGCCATGACGGCCTCTACTCTACACATCTACTTAAGTGTATATGATTGTTATTAATTTAAAGTGCAAAAATGCATGAATTTTTATATAATAATAATGAAAAACTATCATTATTATTTAATCATGTTTTTCCTTCTTGTAATTAAATTTTTCTTTTTAGATTATTATTTTCATTTTTTCGCTCTGGTGTCGACACAAAGCGCAGCGTTGAGTTCCGCCACTGACCACACAAGGCCAGAATTGGGTGGAAAGTAGGGAGCGGAGTGTCTCCTGGCGTACATCAGGTTCATTCTGCGTACTCTGCTTCACGTATGATACAGCGTAAAGCTGAGAAATATTATTTTATGTTTATTAATATAAAAATGCATTTGAATTATAAATATTAATCTTTATGTGACATATTTTATAGTTAAAATTGTGTAAATAGTTTATTTAAAATCTTTTGATGCTGATCTTAATAGCATGGACCTTAATACAAATCTGTAGCTACCATTTACCTGTTTTTTTTTTTTTTGTATTAATTTCTTCTTTTAGCTTATATGAATTCTTCTCTGAACGTAAATGCAAGAAATTAGAAGAGGGTGTAAACTTTATCAAATTGAGTACTCCATTTGATGTGAAGCAGTCTTATCATGAAGCTGGTTGGGATTCTTATTGTTCAGGTTGGTTTATAGTTGCTACTTATAGTTTCACACTTTATCCCGCACAGCAGGAAAGCACCTATTGTCAAGGGTTCATTCTCTATTGAGTGTCGAGTGGCAGAACTCAACGCCGCGCTTTGTTTTGCCAGCATAGAAATGATAATTCATTCCCTCAAGTGAAAATCGAACCCACAACAATTGCTTTTGCAGTTTCGCTATCCAAATTTAATATTTTCACTTCCTTGCTCAACAACAAAGCGCGGCGTTGAATTCCGTCAATCAACACGCAATGCCTCGAGAATTTGACGGAAAGTGGGGAACGATTGTCGATTGACGAGTGTCTCTATGGAAACAAATTATCTTAACAGTAGGTTCCCTACATTCTCTCTCTCTCTCGCACATTTCGATAATATTTAAAGATATTATTTAAATTTCCTTCATTATTATTCCACCAGGTTATTGTTTTATCCGGCTGGGTCACTGGGCGGCGTGCGAGATCACCGGCAAGTTCAGGACAGTCGGTCCTTCACAAAAGCTGGCGGCATTGTCGAAGTATTGTAATAAAATTAACGTTATTAGGGGAGCCGTGCCTTATATGGTAAGTTATTGATGTTATTTGAATTTATATATCGAGATTTCTAGTAAATCTATCAAAATATACGAGTATATATAAAAAAAATACAATTCTATAATTTTGACACTTTATAAAAATTTTATAATGTTTCTTTGTTGTTACGTCATCACATCTAAGAATCGACATAATATAATAAATCAGTGCTTTTCTGTAAATGTCCAGAGACAAATCAGTGCTTTTTATATATAAACAAAATTTTGAATCGCTAACCATAAAGTTTTAGTCACACATTTAAATTTTTTTCTTTATTTTCATACGATTTATTCATACACTATATTGTATAATTAAGTAACTAAAGAGAGGTTTTACGTGTTTTATCAAAAGCACCACGGTCAATATTGGACAAGGACTCATCACTAACGTAGTTCTTGGATTATCTCACCGGGATGTGTGAAAATGTTCATGATGTAAAACTTATTTTTGTTAGTAATATGAAATATGATAATATAATAGCGACCCGGGTTCGCCTGCTTCAACTACATAATTATTAAATTACTAGTCTGTATTACTTTCGTTTTCTAATAATTATATCATTTTAGAAACAATATCTATATCTATATTGAAATGTAAGATTTTAGAAACATAGTTATATACATTTTGTAGGATAACTTTTTTTACAATGGTATAACTTTTTTATTTATAATAAATTGAAAACGATTAAAATAAAACCAACACTAAATGTTAAGGATATCATCACAACTTCGTTTAAGTATTGTTTGTAAAATAGACTTTAAGATATTCTTCTTCAAAACAACTTTTCATTAAATTGGTACTTGGTATATAAATTTTAACATTTAATTTAAATAGAAAATATTATGTAGAAACTACCATTACTATCAAATGCACTATGAAAGTTTGTGCTCTGATTTTTATGTTTTCTACAGTAAAAAATAAATAAAAACAAAAAATAGTTAAAAAGCATGTAGCGATTGTAGATAAACTTTAGGATAAACGATATCTTATTAATGAAGCTTATTCATTGATATTTTGGTTTTCATTGACATTATGTTCTAAATATGAAGTAAATAATGCTGATCCAAAAAGCCTAATCCTAGACAAGGCTAATACAACATCTATATTCTATAACAACAAATATTTACGACACATATATCGCCTCGAGTAATATTTAATTTACATATGCTGTTAGGACCTTGTTTATAAACCGCTACCAAGTCTGAGATCGATCTTGAGATGCCGTTTTCATTCATAAACATATAATTTATGAGATCTGTTTATAAATACGGGCCTTAGAATCGCTCACCAAAACTAGAAATTATATATTAATACTTACTAAGAAAACCTATAAAAAATTATGTATATTGATATTTAATAACAACGCATATATATTCTTATATATCACACACTCATAATGAAAGTGACTTAAATCAAAAAAATCAGTCGTAAAAAATGTCCATAAAAGGGCCTCCCATTATTACTTTATAAAAAAATCAAAAATAAAAAAAAATATATAAGCCACTTTCATTTTAAAGATTACTTATCTTACTTAGCACACATATACAGCCATTACCAACCTATAAATATTACATTTTACGGGAGGTCTTTTTTAAATTTATTTACGTCAAAATGTACTCAACTGAGGCCAGTCGTGGCGCAGCGGCATGAGGTGTGACTGTAAAACCGACTGGTTGTGAGTTCGATCCCCACTCAAGGAGATGAAATATTTATTTAAATGTATATTTCCATTTCTTCGCTTTAGTGTCGAGGTTAAACACGACGTTGAGTTCTGTCTCTCAACACGCAATACCACCAGAATTCTGCAGAAAGTGGGGAACGGAATGTCTTAACACTAGGTTCCCTCTGCCTACCCTGGATAGTACGGGATACAGCGTGAAGCTGATAAAAAAATATACTCAATTTTATTCAGCCAGGAGATCTAAATTACTTGGGAACATGTACAAATATATAAATTCGTTCCAGAACCTGGTAGAGAACGACCCGCCGAGCCACCGCCCCGACTTGCTCCATATAAAATCATTGCGGGAACGCATCATAAACGTTGGGAAGGTAAGCTATTTGTTTTACTTATTTTATTTTGATTTATTAACATTTGTTGTTTATAATAGAATTTATTTTCACATCTTTTTTTGTTACTACACTTAATGAACCCATACAATTTTCATATAACAATTAAATAATATTGAATTACCTGATTTGCTTAAATTACATTTACCAAATACTTACTAAATCGATTAAATTTATATTTGCAAAATATTTAATTAAACTAATAAAAAAGAACTAACGCGAATGCGAGCGAAGCCAATTGTGTGTTGAGTGGCGAAACTCAACGCCGCGCTTTGCCCCGACATCAGAGCGAAAAAATTAAAATATTAAATATTTCATCTTTCATTTCTCGAATAGAAATCGAACTCACAACCTGTCACGTTTACAGTCACACGCTTGTGCCCCTGTTCCACGACTGGCCTTATAAATCAGCTTCACGCTGTATCCCGCACACTGCAGGTAGGCAGAGGGAACCTAGTGTTAAGACACTCCGTTCCCCACTTTCTGCCAAATTCTGGAAGCATTGAGTGTTGAGTGGCAGATCTCAACGCCGCGCTTGTCCCCGACACCAGAGCGAAGAAATGGAAATATAAATTTAAGTAAATATTTCATGTCCTCGAGTGAGGATCGAACCCACAACCAGTCGCCTTGCAGTCACACTTTGTACTGGCCTCATAATATAATTTAAACTATTTATAATCAATTATTTTCATTAATAACGCATTCGAATCAGTTACAAATATCTAAAATCATATACGACTATTTGTTACTAAATATTTCAAGATACGTGTAATTGATTGGCATCATAAAGACTATTTATAATGCTCCCGGGAACGACCTTCAGGAGACAAATCGATATATTTACCGTTAAAAAGTGCGAAATTTCATATATATATATATACATATATATATATATATATATATATATTCATAATGTATTATGATTATATGATAAAAATTGACTAGAATATTTAGAAACAAAAAATATATTATTTTGTATATTATATCTTGTATATTCGTTAAGCGCGTAGTGAAAAAAACAATCGATAAGGGAAAATCGATATTTCAAGAAACACATTATTAAATAATAGTGTGAAAACGACACTTACAATATTAATTGAGTAGTCTTAAATTTGTATACAAAAATATGCTGGAAATTTGAAATTGATTAGGTATATATATATGTATTCAGATGAGAAACTTCTTATATCTTCTATAACTATAAGAATTAACATAAGAATATAATAGAAGTATTGTTTTTTTAACTATTATAATATTTAACGAAGAAGTGTATTTAATTTTAATTTTCTCACAATAATTAATTAATTAACTTTAATAGCTTCGATGATGTTATTTTATGGATGAAGTTGCTAAAGTGAAAGTAACTAAAGTTCAACAATTTATGTTAAAGACAAACTAAATTATGAAACTAACTAACATAAAATTATGAACTAAAATAAACAAGCGAAAGTTAAGATTTATTATTTCCATATTTGAATGCTACGTTAAGATTGTTATAATCTATATAAACCGTTTCAAATGCATAATCCAACGCGTAATAATTATATAAGCAACTTGAGATTCTATTTACGTCGAAAAGTAAATTGGGGGCTGAAGCGCCAAAATTAGATATCCAAATGTTAATAAACGATTATGGTAGTAATAATTGTCACCAGCGTTTGGTTGTTTTACGGTATGGTCCGGCTATAACGGGCACAGCAGAGCTAAATCGGCCGCCGTGTGTGTGTGCCGACACCGACACTGTGTTTGTTCAACACGCCAATCGAAAAGATTTGACAGATGGCGGCCGGCCAACACACGCACACGCTAACATTTATCAACACACAAAAATACTTCCTTATTATTACGGAACACGCACACTATCGTAAAGCGTATACGCATGCGCACGCGCACGCGATTATTTCGACGCACACACATACATTTCTACCTACTTGCTGTTGCCAGTTCAAACGGATTGATAATGCCCGAGTGTCACGTCAGTGGGATTCTTTATTTTCGCTTGCGGAACGTTTTTTTTAATACGCTTGATTTTCAAATGTAAGAAAAACCATTTTTCTTGCCTCTGTCAAGGTTGATTTAAGGTTACGATATAAATATAATTCGTATGGCAATGTCGCTGGTATTCTCGTTAAGATGATTTGGCGCTGCGGCAGTCTGCTTGCTCTAAAAGTATTTAAATGATTTTATTCTGCAATTATAGCGAGTATTACAGCGAGTGATGGATCTCTTTGAAGATATTTTTGCGTGCATTACATCGCAACTCAATATGGATCGTGAAATCGCTCGCATTATATACTTTATGGTCCATAATTCAAACTGAACGTGAATATGATCGTAATATGCACCAATTAAATGGTCTATTTATATGCAAATTTGTGTATTAAACAATGTATTTGTTCTACTTTGTGCTAATGTAGGTGACGTCGCTGTTCGCCTCCTTCGGCGCTGTGGACGTCAAACCTTATGGCAGTAGAACTGCGCTGATCGCGGCCGGTGCACATAACACGTATGTGAAAATTAACGAACAGCCTATTTAAACACAAAAATATTATATACTCTTTATTATCTATTGCGGCCGGTCGTGGCGCAGGGACACAAAGTGTGACTGCAAAATCGACTAGTTGTGGGTTCGATCCCCACGCGAGGAGATGAAATATTTATTTACATTTATATTTTCATTTCTTCGCTCTGGTGTCGAAGCAAAGTGCGGCGTTGAGTTCCGCCACTCAACACGCAATGCCTCCAGAACTTGGCGGAAAATGAAGAACGGAGTGTCTTAACATTAAGTCCCCTCTGCCTACCCTGGTGTGTGCGGGAAACAGCGTGAATCTAAAAAAGAATATATCTATTGCTCTACAATAAAGCATTTTTGAGGTGCTCTAGACCCATATGATGGTGATGCATTTCACATAAGATGATTGCGGATACAAATCTCACTCATGATTGACTGTGTATTAGAATACAGGCGTGTCCTCTCGTTTTTGATTGTGTGAAAATTGGATTTTGACAAATGACAAACAATATGAAATACCGTTTTATTCGCCACAAAACAAAGTAGGCAGAGAAAACACTTCCTTCCTTACTTTCCGCCCAAATTACAAATATTTCAATTTGATTCAAGTAATTCAACGCCGCGCTTTGTCTTATCATGTTGGGAAAATGAAAAAAATTCAATTCCCCCTTAAATTTGTATCGAACCCACTAGCACCTGTTTTACATGTAATAGCTGCCCCACTGGGACACGATGGCCCTTTATTTGGTTCACCATCGAAAAAGTAATGTAACTGATATTGACGGAAGGTTGAGCATGTGGTGTGCCCGAAGGTTGCTGTGATAAGGTTGATGAAATATAAATATTACCAAATTATTGTATACAATATTTACTTATAATATTTGTAATGCTTTTTTTTATTTTTTTAGGGCTGATAAGATATTGAAATATTTTAAAAATAATAAAGACTATAGAGTTACCCCGTTCAGTCTCTTAAAGCATTCTCCCGCTGGTCGCATGAGTCTGTGGTAAGCTTAATTTTGTTTTACAACTTATAAATTATCTCTCGAGGAAATGAAAAATTTTATATATGTATTTGCTCGCAATGCTATCATCATATCAATTGTCTCTTTATAAAGATAAAGCGCGGCGTTGAGTTCCACCATTCAACACATAATGACTCCAGAATTCAGTGGAAAATGGGGAACGCAGTGTCTGAATAGAAACGGAGTTTCTTAACACTAAGTTCCCAGGTGCCTTCCTGCCTAAATAAAATAATAAATGAAAACCTAAATTCTATATATAATTTTATTGCATTTAAATAGTTTTTGTTAAGGGTAACAGAAAATCAATCAAAGTCCCTTGACTGCGTTCATAATAATTATAATATAATTTTTTTTCAAAATCATATCTAAAATAATTTAAATTATAGTTACTTTTTTTTAGCTTCACGCTGTATTTTGCACACTGCAGGGTAGACAGAGGGAACCCAGCATTAAGACACTCCGCCAGACCGAAGAAATGGAAATATAAATTTAAATAAATATTTCATTTCCTCGAGAGGCGATCGAACCCACAACCACTCGCGTTTACAGCCACACTATGTGCCCCTGCGCCACGACTGGCCTAAATCAATCAATTATAGTTTAAAATCATAATATGTATTTAAATATCTCTTATCTTATAAGCTGTGTTTTGTTATATAAATTTATTTTAAACATCTTTTTCCAGGGGCAGTGCCATTATAACCGGAAGTATTCTACTAATTTATATACACAAACAAGTCAATAAATAGCACACATTAGCACATTAAAATCACATCAAAATATTCTTGCTTGTTTAAACAATTTGGAAATCATTTATATGTTTTTTTTAAACCAATACAAATATTGGAAAAATGATAAAAACTAAGTAGAAAAGCTTAAAGTTATTGTTTTTGAGTATAAGTAATAAAGAAATCAAGTAATCAGCAACTGTGCAGGCTTTTGAGGTTATGTGCCTAAATGTTCTATAATTAGATATTTATATATATATAACAAGCCAAAAAATAAATATATTATGCCATAAAAAAATATAATATTATATAATATATAAGGTTAAGTTTTTCGACTAGATTCGAACCCATACTTATAGTTTCACAATGGAAATCACGTGTCACCAGGAGCAACTTAACAACGTCAACGTCATTATGTTAAAATGTATTTTGTAAATATTTTCAAATTTGCAGTAAAGTTATGTTTGTACAAATACTACTCTTAGTGTAATGTTAAAATTTTATAAGCAAATATGTTTACTTTAGCGAAAATAAATAATAAATATTTTTTCTACCTCAAATTGTTTTTTTATTTGTGATTTTTACACTATTTCCATTTTTAAAGGGATATGTAAGAATTTTATATATTTTTTTTATATATGATTTTAGTATACGATTTAAAATTTTGGACTATTTTATTGATTTTATTTAAACAATTACAAAATTAAAATAATTTTAATGTTAATCTGTCACTAATATAATATTTGGCCAAGTGAATAGGTTATATATATATATATATATATATATATATATATATATATATATATATATATATNTTTAAAAAGATAATTATAAGATTTTCTACTAATACAATCAAAATTACAATTCTCTCAAGATTGTACCAACCATCCCCAGCCCCCGCCTTCCCGGGCAAAGCAGATATGTCTATTTAAAATACTCGCACAGTTACTAAAATAAATGTCCATTAACGTTAACCGAATTGAAGACGCCGTTCAAAACAAACCTGTTGTAAATCTAGCTGTAAGTGGTCGTCCCCGCTTCTCGGTGGCGATCAACAGTCGAACCAGACATTATATATATTATATTTAAAATTAGCTTCACGCTGTATCCCGCACAATGCAGGATAGGCAGAGAGAACGTAGTTAAGACACTCCTTTCTCGATTTTCCGCCGAATTCTAGAAGCATTGCGTATTGAGTGGCGAAACTCACCGCCACGCTTTGCCTACACTAGAGCGAAGAAATGAAAATATTAAATAAGTAGTTAATAAAACCTCGAGTGGGAATCGAACTCCAGTCACATTTGTGCCCTTGGGCCACAACTGGCGTCAATACTACTGTACCTTTTGTTTATTTACGACAGCTCTCAGCCCGATGAACAATGATTTTACGAATATTAAACGAATATACAAAATGTTTTGATTTCCTTTGATTTTTTAAACAAACTTTATCTAATGATTTTTAGAGTGTAACACTTTTGAGTTTAGTCTGGCACTCGCTTTACGTCACTCTGTTTGTCTACTACTACTATACATATGTGTATAAGCGAATCTCTAAAAAAAAGAAGATAAGTGATTTTTAAACATTTTTGTTTTGTATTGATTGCTACGACTTAAATAACACTAAAAGACAAGTAAAACCTTGTTTATAATTAGGACCATCTATATAAATAACTATTTAAAACAATTAATTTATGTATTGATAAATAATTCATTCCCTCGAGTGGGGATCAAACCCACAACTGTCGCATTACAGTCACATCCTTGATATCACAAAATGTACAAGTAAAACCTTGCTTATAATTACGGTTATCTATCTACATATACAAATAAGTTATTTGCTATTATTAAACGAAAAAAGGTTTCCTGTTTGTGTATTTTCTGTCTGTTTGTGGGTAGACAGAGGGAATTTAGTGTTAAGATCCTCCGTTCTCCACTTTTCCACCAAATTTCTCGAGACATTGCGTGTTGAGTGGCGGAACTCAACACCGGGCTTTTGCCAGTTACCAGAGCGAAGAAATGAAAATATTAATAAATAATAATTCATTCCCTGGAGTAGTGATCAAACCCACAACCGTCGCATTACAGTCACACCCTTGTGCCCCTGTGGCACGATAGCCCCAACTACCTTCTACTTCTTTCTAAAACGTATAAATAAAGATATGAAGGGTAAAATATACAAACGAAACAAGTTTTAAGTATTCCATTCACAAATGTAATATAAACAGGAAACGTAAACTTTCAATTAGCATAGTACTTAATTCCGGTGTTATTCAACGTAAATCGGGCGTCAAAACGCGAGCTCTCAATTTACTGTGAACGCGACGTGTTTGCTATATAACACGAGATTGATTTTACTACGATTCAAAACGATTTCTGAATGCATTGAAATATATAGGCTTTATAAGAGATATATAATAGAAAGGTTCATATTATTAAATAGGTTCTGTAAGTATATGCGTACATATACATATATCAAATACGACAGAACTTGTCGATGTTGTTAAAATAAAAATATAGTTAAAATCAGCTTCACGCTGTATCTCGCACACAGCAGGGTAGGCAGAGGGAACCTAGTGTTAAGACGCTCCGTTCCTCACTTTCCACCGATTTCTGGAGGCATTGCGTGATGAGTGGTGGAACTCAACGCCACGCTTTTGCCTCGACACCAGAGCGAAGAAATAAAAATATAAATGTAATAAATATTTCTCTTTCTCGAGTGGGGATCGAACCCACAACCAGTCACCTTTGTAGTCACTCTTTGTGCCACTGCGCCACGATTTGCCTCTAAATGATATATAAAAATATAGTTAGGTAAACAATATAGACTATTCTGAAAATAAATAATAGAAAAAAATATATTTCACACCCCTCATTTTCTCTATCGACATTTTATAATTTACGCATCGTTAGTTTCATTTTTTATTATAATATATAGCTAATTTTATAATTAATATTTTAACCGATTGCAAAAAAATTATAGATATTATGTATTTGACTCAAAAAATTGTTGGTGTGTGTACCAAATTATGTAGTCACGTCCACTTTTGATTTTCTTTTGACATGGCCTGGCACTGAAATTAGATTTTCTAACCTTTGCGTATTGTTAATTTGAGAGTAAAAGTTATCAAATGAAGAAAAATAATTTCAAAGCAACCATCTTCAGCTGTACTATAAGCAACCATCTCCAGCTGTACTATAAGCAACCATCTCCAGCTGTCCTATAAGCAACCATCTCCAGTTGTTCTATAAGCAACCATTTCCAGCTGTACTATAAGCAACCATCTCCAGCTGTACTATAAGCAACCATCTCCAGCTGTACTATAAGCAACCATCTCCAGCTGTACTATAAGCAACCATCTCCAGCTGTACTATAAGCAACCATCTCCAGCTGTACTATAAGCAACCATCTCCAGCTGTACTATAAGCAACCATCTCCAGCTGTACTATAAGCAACCATCTCCAGCTGTACTATAAGCAACCATCTCCAGCTGTACTATAAGCAACCATCTCCAGCTGTACTATAAGCAACCATCTCCAGCTGTACTATAAGCAACCATCTCCAGCTGTACTATAAGCAACCATCTCCAGCTGTACTATAAGCAACCATCTCCAGCTGTACTATAAGCAACCATCTCCAGCTGTACTATAAGCAACCATCTCCAGCTGTACTATAAGCAACCATCTCCAGCTGTACTATAAGCAACCATCTCCAGCTGTACTATAAGCAACCATCTCCAGCTGTACTATAAGCAACCATCTCCAGCTGTACTATAAGCAACCATCTCCAGCTGTACTATAAGCAACCATCTCCAGCTGTACTATAAGCAACCATCTCCAGCTGTACTATAAGCAACCATCTCCAGCTGTACTATAAGCAACCATCTCCAGCTGTACTATAAGCAACCATCTCCAGCTGTACTATAAGCAACCATCTCCAGCTGTACTATAAGCAACCATCTCCAGCTGTACTATAAGCAACCATCTCCAGCTGTACTATAAGCAACCATCTCCAGCTGTACTATAAGCAACCATCTCCAGCTGTACTATAAGCAACCATCTCCAGCTGTACTATAAGCAACCATCTCCAGCTGTACTATAAGCAACCATCTCCAGCTGTACTATAAGTAATCATCTCCAGCTGTACTATAAGCAACCATCTCCAACTGTACTATAAGTAATCATCTCCAGCTGTACTATAGGCAACCATCTCCAGCTGTACTATAACTACTTTGGTAATCCACGTGGCTTTAAAGCTGTCACGTAGATTGTACGTTGCATTACGGACTCTGTGAAATCGAATGCTTCACGCCCTCTTTAAGCATGTTCGTTTAAGCTTTTGTGCATGCGTCTTTTTTAAATTACTCTTATTTATACAAAGTTTAAATTAATTACATTTATTTAAACAAAGTTACAATGAAAACATTCAAAATAAGAAAAGTTACAGGAATTCCATTAACGATCTTAAAATATATCTGATAGTGGAAAACTGTGTCATAAAACTGGAGTCGTTAAACTAATATAATTGGTCGCAACCGCACCGGAGACCTGCGGCTTGTTTACATCTGGTGAATTCGCTGTGGATTAATTAACCACAAAATGTCTACCTCTATGTATCTTAAATATTTTGCTAACATTTATTGATGTGAAATTGAAATGAAATGAAAGCTGTCTTTTATGAATAAAATTTAAAAAAAAACTTACGTTAATAGAATTTAAATTTAAATGCTATTAAAGTATGTTTATTTTATATATAAAAGTTATTAGCTCAATATTAACATACTTTTTGGAACTATTATGTAATTTAAAATAAAAATTCAATAAATAACTGTAACTATTATCTATTATCGATTGTACCGTTATGTTAAACAAAAATATGAGGGTCTATTTTATAAAAAATAATTCAGTTTTCAATTTAAATAACAAAAATACAAAGTTCAAAGACTTCTTTTATGGAAGAGAAAAGACAAACTGCCGTATGGATCATCTGATGGTAAGTAATCACTTACACGCACGACTCCGTGTAACTCCATAGGAGATACTGGTCCGTGGTCGCCCTTTCATGTGTAGCGATTGCTCGTAAAATCTAATGTCTGATATGGGACGAAAGGCTCAGTTTCCTCTTAAATTCCAGAACACACGTTTTTCTTTCAGTTGTTTTCCACATCCACGTTTTTTATTCTTATCGAATATGATTACCGAAAAGTAATGTCGATATCTATCTATGTAATTTAAATCACCTCTAATGACATACCAAGACAGTATCTTAAAGGAACGACAATTCCCCTAATATGCTTTATCTATTCTAGAAAAAAATATTACTACTATTTATCAAAACTAATTCCCAAATTCATTTAAATTGACCATAATCTTGTGATTATTGTTAATCTCAATAATTCTAGCTTCAAAGTATAGAAAATTACACTACAGCAATCCATATCATGTAAAATATGATTCACAGAAGCGAAATAAATCAAATCTTGAGAGCAGAGCACTATAATTGCTACAAGAAAGCAGTTCGGTTCTTACATCAGGTTAGCACATTGCACAACAATCTTTATTTTTTATGTATTATAATAAAGTACTTTTGAAGTATTTCTTGAAATCCCCGTGACTCACCTCCAGGCACATTCTGAATACCTGTGCGTTACATATTCTAAATAGGCCACGTTACAAGCCACTTTTACGCTAATGCGTTCTGACGTGTGTAAATAAGATACGATAGAACTGGATGAGTTTTCTTTAGATGATTTAATTATTTTTGTTTTTCCTTTGAAACTTACAATTTAACTCGGTAAAGGAGCCGTTATGCTTTTGACTGTCAATCATTTCAACAGTGAGCCGGGACATCCGGACAAAAAAATATAGTAAGTACCGTAACTAACTATTCGTCCAAGTTTGAACCTAAAATTATTATATTATTCTTTATTTTTGGTATCCAAAAAAAAGAATAAATATTAAATTGTTATTATTAAATGGTTTTCTTACATATGTTCAAATAATATACCCCTATATAACAAGAATGCACGCAAGAATGAGTTCATTGGAGTTTTTGATAGGGTATTTATGCTGATAACAAATCTTTAAATTTCTCTTCTCAATTGATATATTTGTTGTGCTTTGTACACTTTTCATTTCACAAATTACCACAAAAAAGTCCGATCTGTTTTTGTCACATGGGTGGCATATCGTGCCATCTTGTTAATACTGAAAATCGCCATTTTCTTCTCCAATTAGGAAAAATCAATAAAAAAAACTTGTCTCTGTAACGGCTACCGTTCTCGGCAGTTGTTTTTATCTGGATATGTCGTTCAGTTGGCATCGGTTCCGTGGTCACAAAGCAAAAGCGACCAGTTTATATACTTATAATGACAAAATTATCCTAATAAGTCTCACAAAAAACCTGGCAAATTCCTGCCTACTTTCTACACTCCGTAAATTAAGCTTTACAACGATTCTTTAACTATATTATATAAATCAGATATGTATAGATATTTTGTACAATTTATCATAGATTATTTTTTTTTAACAGTTAGGTAGCTCTTCTTTTTATCTATTCTAGACCTTTATACAAATCGACTCTACCTACAGGTATCAATAAAAAATATATAATATTTATTTTGATATTACATATAGATAGGAAATTAAATAAATATTATGCTTTTCGAATGTTTCGAATGTGTTCCAATTTTATATTTCATTCAGCTTTTCATATAGAAATAAATAGAAATCTAGTACTTGTTTGTAGCTTGTAAATATTTTCTATGTTCTTAGCAAAACTAAAACCACAATATTTCAATATATTTTATTTATAGTGACATAAAACAAATGATAGGCTATTCTGACTTTAGTTGGCACTAACGAGCAGGCACTCATCGATCACCGCTCTGTTACTAGTATGTATATTGTTTATGACCTACAGCTACTCTTCAATTGATTAGCAGCTATAGTATTTTTAAATTTTTTATCTATATATATAAGTATATAAATAACTAGAGACATAAACGTGACCTCGATCGATTCGGTATTGTTATATTATAGCTGAATTATACAAAATCTTTACATAAATTGTAGTCTGTACGTTATCTTGATGTATAAGTTATATTACCTAAATTGGTTTAGAATTTTTTGGGTGCAATTAGAACAAACATTCATCTTCATAATTTTTCACATTTATAATTTTTATTAAAATTATTTATATTAGTAGAATATTATTTATATAAAGTAATTTTAATTTAATTATGAAAATGGTTTGTTTCTTCTCCCTTGGCTGATTTATACCAAACTTCACTAAAATGGGTTGAACTTTTGTGCTGTGAAGGAGTTATAAAAAAAGAAAATTAAAAATGAAGAAATTCCAGGCTTATTTGAACCAGCATTTGAACCAATTAATGAATAAAATATTTACAACTAGATTTTTTCCGAAACTTAGTTTGCGTGAACTTAGTGACCCTCATCTTACTAACTACTTCCTTTTTCCACCCGTTTACCAACAAAGAAACAAATATTCCTAGCTTAAATTATTAGCCTAGTAGGTACATAAGAAATATGTAAAATATCGTTGGTACACAAGTTGTCAAATAAGTCTAATAAAGTCGATGTACCCATTGCTATTAGATATATACAATATTCTAGGCATATACATATATATAGGCATTCTACTTTGGGGTAATGCAGCCGGTATTTAATCAATTTTTGTCTTGCAGAAGCGAGCTATTCGCGCAATCTATAACTTAGGCGCTAAAGGATCGTCAAGGCAAAAATTTAAAGAAATAAATATATTGACAGTTGCATCTCAATACATTTTTGAAAATGTTGTGTATATTGAGAAGAATATTAAAGATTTTGCCAAATTTTGTCTGGTGATGTACATAATATTAATACTAGAAAAAGGAGTAAACTTATTACACCTGTAACTCGATTACATCGGGTCCGTAATTCATTTATGGGACAATCTATACGCTTTTACAATAGGATCCCAGAAAACGTCCGAGAATGTTCTATATCACAATTTAAAAGAGTTGTGAAAAGACGTTTGTGTGTTAAAGGTTATTACCAAATTAATGATTATATAAATGATAACACGCCTTGGGAATGAAATGCTCGCTCCAGTCTGCTTCAAAGTATCATTGTCAGAAACGTTAAATGTGATTGTGTATAATTGATTTAAAAAAATAAGTCCCGCCTCGTTTCTTGCGCCGGTTCTTCTCAGGTCTGAGGCATTAAATTTAGTGAATTGGTGGTAAATTATTTGACGTTCAAAAAATGAAGCATGTAACTTCTTATTTTAAATAAAATTATTTGACTTTAACTTTGTAGCAGGAAAGGCAGAAGCAACCTAGTGTTAAGACACTCTGTTCCCCTTTTTCGCCCAACTATCGAAGCATTTAGCATTCTGGACCACCCTCACCTGCTTGTCCAGAACCTATGAATCCTATTTACCGATGAGAAGCAAAACTCAACAGCGCGCTTTACCCTGTTAACAATGGGAGGAAATGAAAATATGAAATAACTTATCCCTCCGAATGGGAAACGAATTCACAACCGTAGTGTTTAGTCGGCTATTACCACCACCACATCCTCTGATGAACTCCACGGTCAAATATGCATTACTATAATTATATTTCATTGAAACAAATGCCAAGACACAAAACCTACTTGTCACTGTAATGGATGAAGCTTTTAATCTCGTGTAGAGACAGAGATTATTACTATTACAGAATGACATACGAGCTAGTATAGTAACTGTTGCGACCGGCAACGCACCCGCGCGATCCGTCACGGGCGTCCTTCCTTGCAACCTATTGTTCTTTACGTCACACAAATGTCTATATGAAAAATGATCTGTATATAATTTCTCTGGCACAGGCGTCGTCAAGAGTACCTATTTTGATTCGGCCCGCGTGGGCAGCGCCGCTTTCATCTAACAGGAGACTGACGTCGATTTTTATTATACGTTCCACACAATATCATTTCCCATTGTTTTATTGACTTGTTGCGTAACTGCGATGAGGATGAGGAGTTTATTTTTGTGTTTATTTCTATAATATCACTTAAGATCGATAAACAGCTGGAGGCCAAGCCTACGCGGATAGCGCTCGTATATCTTTCGTTCCGTAATATTCGAACTTACCCACGGTATTCTTAGAGTAGAGAATGCTTCTGGTATTGGACGTTATTTGTGAAATATTTATGGTGGTTATTGTTGATTTTATAAATATTTACTATTTTATTCACTTGATTTGAGTATATTGCGTAACGGACTGTTATCACATGTTTTCTTGTCTTAGTCACCCTCTAAAAACCTATAAAACTTAAAAGAAAACAGCCTATTTTTCGTACTCATACTATGAATCTTTTTGGTTTTTGGTGAAAAAAATTATACGGTTACGGTTGAATATTCTTAAATATGATTGACCCTGGGCAAAAAAATTCTAGACATACTTAAGCTTATTTTATGGTAATATATACATTTAGTTTCAAAATTAAAACAAAAAATATGTATATATTATATTACTTCATCTACTTTCCAATCATTTTATTGTATCAACATTTTATATTATTTAAATGAATAATTTGTTTTAGCAAATTTTAAGAACTTTTCTATATTTACGATGTTGTATATGAAAGTAAGTTAATTGAGTTATAAAAAACATCATATTATGAAAAATAATGTTATCACTTTTTAAACATTTTTTAAAAGTGTTATTCCACACTTAGGAAAGAAAAATACGTATTAAGAAAACGTATAAAAATTTAAACGTAGCTGGAATTGGAACCAGCGCCTTTTTGGAAACCGTCTAAGCGCTCTGACCAACTAAGCCATACGTTCATATCAAGCTACGTCGAAATTCTTATACGCTTGTTACAACTTATTTATATTGTTAGTATTTCTGTACGGAGATTTTTACAAATTTCCACTACCCAAAGATAATTACTTAGAATTATCGTTTGGCAAGAGAGAATACTATTTTTTAAACATTTTTTAAAGTGTTATTCCACACTTAGGAAAGAAAAATACTTGTTAAGAAAACGTATAAGAATTTGAACATAGCGAGATTTGAGCCCGCGACCCCTCTTTAACTAAACCATACGTTTATATTGAAATTCTTATACGCTTGTTACAACTTATTTATGTTATTAGTATCTCTGTAGGAATTTCGACGAAGCTCGATATTCAAATCGGCGCGGGTTAAAATTCCGCTACGTTAAAATTTTTATACGTTTTCTTAATAAGTAATGCTACCACTGTTATTATAATTGCAGTTTTGTCAACTGTTAATTATAATCTAAACAAAAACTACACAAATACATATTTAAAAATACAAAAGATATACTTAAATTTAAATTATAAGAAACGTAGAGCTGGTCAAAATGCGCTTGCTCAGGCCGGCAATCGTTTATATTTAAAGTAGTCACGCAGCGATGGCCTGACTGTCTAATCCACAAATGAAAGTTACTGTATCCTGTCTTAATATGCCAATTACTTATTTTTATATGATTTTTATTTTAATTTTTTTGGCAAAAAAATAAAATTTTATAATTTATCTTTTTTTTAATCAAGATTTCACTCGTTACGTAATACGAAACATGTCATGCAATGGAGTACAGTACTAGCCTGAAAAAATACCAGTTAAATCTGTTATAATACAAATTAATATATACTTACTACTAGTATTACAATACAATTTAGTATAAGAGGTTAATCGTAGTGCAGCGGAACAAGATGTGACTGCAAACGCGACTGGTTGTGGGTTCGATCCCAACTCGAGGAAATTAAATATTTATTTAAATTTATATTTCCATTTCTTCACTTTGGTGTCGAGGCAAAGCGCAGCGTTAACCTCCGTCACTCAACACACAATGCTTCCAAAATTCGGCGGAATGTGGGGACCGGAGTGTTTTTACACAAGGTTCCCTCTGGCTAGCCGCTATGTGCGGAATACAGCGTAAAGCTGATTTGATTGGATTTTTAATATATGAAAAAAAATATGATTTTGAATTAACCAATACGGCATATGATTTTGAATTTACCAGTTTACAGTTATCTTAGTGGTACGGACAGGCAATGAAGAAACTATTAAATAGTACCTATTAATTATTATTATTTGATTGTATTGTATTCATCTTTGTGCGTTCTCCATTCAACGTGACATTGGCGAAAAGTGGAAAGTGTCCCTACTGACTACCCTGCTATATGCGGATACAGTGTGAAGTTTCTAAATAAACAAAAGATATGTTCAGTGCGGTCATTTTATATTTTTATAATTACATTTAATATTTTAGTGACAATCGAGAATCAAAATGAATATCATTTATTCTGGCATGTAATGGCAGTCCGTGGGTTGTGTGCCAAACAATGAGCGCCAAATAAAAGCAACGATGAGCGGATTGGCGCGGGAGAGAAGATGAGTTTACGGTACATTGAACGTTATATATAACCGAGATATTATAATCTCTTTAATTAATGTTCCTTAATCGAGGTACACTGCACGATTTCCGTCTCCGCATTCAACTAGTTGGTAGTAATGGGAACACGTGCTGGATCGCTACGAGCTCACCTCGGATAGTATATGGTTGACAGGTGCTTTTAGATACGTTGTTTCAAGGTCTAAATGTGATTATGTAAGAAATAATGTACAAGAAAACTTGCAAAAGTCCACTTAGGTACTAATGTTTTTCACAGATTTTTTTATATTATATATAAATTTAGTTTTTTGTTTTTATATTTTAGGTTCTGTTAAAATAAATTCTATTAATAAATATATACATAATAATTCCCCCTTTACTTATTTATTTTTCATTCAAATCACGAGTTAGAATCTATATTTATATCTATACTTATAATAAAATCGTAACGAATCGATGCCTGTACATGGACCATATATCTGTCTGTTTTTAACATATCTTTTATCTGTTTTTCATTTGTTTGTGAGTTTGTTCACGTTAATCTCAAAAAGGGCTTAACTGATTGCATTTTTCAATAATGTGCTTTGGCAAGCTTACATTAACATTTAGTGCTTACTTTATTTCGATCGGTTTATATATAAATAAGTTGTACCATTTTAAACAGTGTTGTTCGACAAAATTGTTATAATTAACTGTTTTATTGAATTGGCTGACTCTCCACTTTCTAATATAGCTTCAGATTTTGATTTCAGAATGATATTATTATTAGAAAATGAAAGTAATGCTGATTAATAAATTAACAATCATGTAGTTCAAGCGGGCGAAGCCGCTAGCGGGTCGCTAGTATAGAATATTTGTAAATGTAAATAATATGAAGTGACTTTTGCCATTTAATATAAGTAATAAAAAAAAGAAACAAAAAACTATAAAATAGAGTTTAATATTACTAGCCAATTATTTTAAAAAATGCAGCGAGTTTATTTCTAATATAGAGATTACGTACATATGTATGATTAACAAAAAAAAACATTACATAATTCTTTTTCCCCAGGGTTCACGAACGTACAAACCGGTGAAGAAAAAAAAAGTAGCGACAGAAAAAAAAAGTAGCGACAGAAAAAAAAAGTCAAGTCACACAGCCTCGCTAACACAAAATACCGTAGCAGCCGCTACCAAGGACGCGTCACCGTCCCATCTATTTCTGACCGGCTATTCCTGAAAGCTTACATTGTTTTATTTCTGGCGACACTGTCCACTGGCAAGTACACCACTATTAGCGGCCTAATGACCATCGAGCCTTGTAATGATCGAGATAAAATACCCAATATCTATTTCGAGACGCTCACATTTTTGTGCCGCCCACGCGACGTGTCAAGTTAGGTGCAATTTTAAAGCTGGCTGAAGCAGTACTGAAAATAAAATCAAATCAGCTTCACGCTGTATCCCGCACACAGCAGGGTAGGCAGAGGGAACCTCGTGCTTAAGACATTCCGTTCCCCACTTTCTGCCGAATTCTGGAGGCACTGCGTGTTGAGTGGCAGAACTCAACAACAGTACAATACAACATCTTTAAAAAATAATTGACTGGAATAAGTGATATGTTTATTCTGCTCATAATATAGGAAAACCAGGCTATAAACATTAACCATCAGGTGACTAATGGGGTCTGTGAAAGATTATTTTTTGTTAATTAAAACTACATAAATTGTGTACAGTATTAAAGTTACTGGAGGAAGTTCGTGTCATGTTAAAAGCATGAGAACCCCCGAAGGGCATGTATAAAGAGGCTGGTGACAGTGGACGAGGCGAAAAAGGTATGTAGAGAACGTAGCGTTTGGCACTCCCCGGTAGGGATACAGATACAGCTAGATTAAATTAGATTAAAACTACATAAGGATCAGTCCACATATTAGAATAGTAATAACATTTTCTCGATACATAACTAAGGAATTGGCAAGACGATGGAAGGAAAAAGATAAATCGAGACAAGGCATTGTTCCACGATTATAAGCGGACGACAGTGAGTAATTCTCAAGAATGCACCCAGAGCTGTGGCTGCGTGACGACTAGCATCAATCATCGACCGACGCTGTGGAAGGCCTGCAACGGCTTTTTTTATCTTCTGACGTATAGTGTGGTAATGACACACTTTGACACCTGTTTAAAAGTACATAGAGTTGATTTACTTAGCGCAACACGTGTTAAGAAGAAAATTCAGATTTACGGTAAAATACTTAGTCTTTATGATCCGGCGCCGAGTCTTGCTGAGAAAACCATTCTTGGTTATTGAACATAGTGTTGTTAAGAGTCTTCACTACTTTATCAAGAATGGTTTTTAATACACGTTTGCTGATGTTTTGATACCTTTTTAACAAAACTATGGCTCAGTCATTCCTTCATACCTAACACACCACCAAACCATCACCGAAGTCGGATAATGCCCAAGTTGTTCTCACTAGTGTTGACTAATTGGGAAGCTTCTTTAGAGCTTTCCACATAAATAATTTCAGGTCATTTTGTTCCTTAAATATTGCCCAATTATATTTTTTTTTATATCTGTAAACATTTTTTTCTGTGACCTCCCTTTGCATATCGCTTAAGTAGTTGTTTCCGATTTTACCATCCTATTCTTTTAAAATCTCAGTTATTTATCAGTTAAGAAATGACCAGTGCATCTTATAAGCTGCAAGTCTTAAGTAATCTTTAAAACTAGCGTCATAGTTTGAGGTGCTATCATTGTCATCATCACCCGAGATATTTTTTTTTTCTTTCGGGTAGGATTTTTTTTTTGGATCCTTTTCCTTACTGCTTTGGCTATCATAGGCTATTTTCATATATGTATATATTTCATTTCATAGAGGATCTTAAATATTGTATTTGGGATATCTACTTTACGCAATCACAGAAATTCAGTTCTCTGTATCACACACTCCATTCTAATATCACAAATCATTTTACAATATATTGGCGCGAAAATAAGAAAACACAATGAGCAATCGTATAAAAGCGACAGATTCCAAATTCAAAAGCAATATTTTATTTATTTTTAATTGTAACAGTTTATGATTAGGAGAAGTAGTAATAAAGGTATCTTAAGAAGATAATATTAATAAAAATATATAACATAATGATAATATAATTAGTAAGTAGTTAGATGTGTACATTTATTTCTCACGGTTATTAAAATATGCATACCAAATAGACTTGAGGTAGTTTTTGTTTTCATCATTACTTGGAAACTAGAATTTGGGAACTTTTAAAAAAGAAATTACCATATTTTTTTGAGGGCACTGATATTACATGAAGAATAGTTAACATTTAAAACTAACCATATTTTTTTTTATATTTACGTCACAATGAAATTCTAAATTTCCCGCTCTTATAATTTGATCATAAATAATTGTCAAAATTAGAAAGTTCATATAAAATAGTTATACTTATTCTTTATATTTAGTCAATATAGTTCAAATAAGACTATTGTTTATATTTTGGAACGCTTTCAAATGACGTGTTTAACACGTCTTAACTATATTGATCAGGTTAATATTTAACACAAGTTAAAATATGGAACAAAGCTTGTGATAAAAACTTAAACGTTTATTTTGTAGCTTAACGCTGTAACAGTAAAGAGAGAGAACCTAGAGTTAAAACCCTCTGTTCCCCACTTTCTGCTTTGGCATATGGCATCGAAATATATTGAGAGCAGAGTGTGCGAAGTGACATTCAGTTAAAGCACAATGAAAAATTAGAAAAACATCCTTTAAAGTTCCGTACCCAAAGTATAAAACGAGACCCTATTATTAAGAATCTGCAGTCCGTTCATCCGTCTGTCTATCCATTTGTCTACAGGTTATATCTAATAAACATGATAGTTAAATAGTTGAAATTTTTACAAACGATGTATGTCTCCTGCCTCTATTACAACAAATATACACTAAAAACAGAATAAAATATATATTTAAACAATGAATATTCAACGGACATTTTTTTTGTTTTTATAGATAATATACGAAATCAGTCATGCGCGAGTCCGACTTGCACTCGGCTGGATTTTTTCTTTTTAAATAGACCTTAAGATAAAATGTGGAGTATCTTGAAATTTTAACAACCGTTTAAATACACTTGTCCTAGTTTGTGTTCTGCCTTTGTCCAAACCTTTCAAATACTTGAGCTATTAAGCTTCCATCTGAATTTAAGCTCAAGCCGTAATATTCTACTCAAATGTTTTGTGAAATTGCGATTTTTTTATAATAAATATATGTGTACCAGTTACACGTAAAGCATAAAAAGTTTGTTTTTATCAGCTTCACGCTGTATCCCGCACACAGCAGGGTAGGCAGAGGGAGAACCTAGTGTTAAGACACTCCGTTCCCCACTTTCCGCCGAATTCTGGAGGCATTGCGTGTTAAGTGGCAGAACTCAACGCCGCGCTTTGCCTCGACACCAGAGCGAAGAAATGAAAATATAAATGTAAATAAGTATTCCATTTCCTTCAAACCAAAGCAAAGAAATAAAAATGGACCTCGACACCAGAGCGAAGAAAACGGTCGTCTATTTTCACATTACTAATTTATTTTCACAAATTTATTGTACCTTTGTACATATTAAATAAGTAATTTTAAAACACCGCGAGGTTAGTTAATTTTATTGCATAAACAAATTAGTTAAAAGAATCTATTAGTAATAGAATTAAATGGAAAAAAACACGAAAATATTTCTTTTTTATAGTTGTACTAAAAGAATTATTTTTCTTAAATTGCCGTTATAAATTAAACGGTAGGTGTAATTTGGAGTCATAGGCAATATGATCGTTCGTCCCAAATCGTTCTAGATCCGCTTAACGCTTAATGAAGGCAATAAATCCACCATTGAGTGCACGTGAAGTATGTATTTATAGTAGCGGCGGTCACCTGGGACCTTGGCCACTCGGCGCTGGGTGATAACTGCCAGCTCGCGGGATTTTTACATACGGCTGTGTGTAATTGACAATCAGATTAAAGATTCTATATTTTTTTCAGCTCCCTTTATAACAAAGTAGGCAGAAGGAACCTCGTATTAAGACACTCCGTTCCTTACTTTCCGCCGAATATTTGAGGTTTTGCGTGTTGAGTGACGGAACTCTACACCGCGATTCTTGCTTCGTACCAGAGCGAAGAAATTATATTAATAAATATTAATTAATTCTTCTGAATAGGAATCAAACCCAGAATCGTTATTACTGTTTCTCAATATTAAAAATCATCGTGTAATATTACTACGTAGATACTATTTGACGGTACTTCAGTACATTATTCAAATATTCTATATCAAAAATGTATACACCAAAAACGTAAAAGTGAAATGAAAGCCAAGTTAAATGTTAAATGTCTGCAAATTGAACCCTAAATTACCGTGCTTACGGCTAGACACCGGTCAACACGCCACTGATGGAATACGAAATATAGTGACTTAAGTATATAATACGTTCGCTGTTCTTTCAATATATACGTCAAATGATGTATAACTTCTGAAATATTTAATAATATTTTTAAAAAATCAGGTTCACGCTGTATCCCGCACACAGTAGGGTAGGCAGAGGGAACGTAGTGTTAACACACTCCGTTCCCCACTTTCTGCCGAATTCTGAAGGCATTGCGTGTTGAGTGGCAGAACTCAACGCCGCGCTTAACCTCGACACCAGAGCGAAGAAATGGAAATATAAATTTAAGTAAATATTTCATCTCCTCGAGTGGGGATCGAACCCACAACCAGTCGGTTTTACGGTCACACTTTGTGCCGCTGCGCCACGACTGGATTTAAAATATTATTATTATATAAGGTGCTTAATATAGCATATATTATTACAATTTCACGCAGTCTGACAGCGAACGAATACAGATGTCGGTGAAACTAGAGTCGATAATGCTGCAGCGTGGGCTGAAACAACACGGTGTAATTAAATTTCTTAGAAAATTTTATATCATCACGTGATTTTGATCGACTTAATTAGTACATTTTGCATATTTAGGTTATTTTTAGAGAACCTACAATCTCCTTTTGCACGCTTATATTGCAATAGTCAACACAAATATTATTTATGGGAAATATAAAAACCTGTAATTAATAATTTGTAAATACGAGAGGCGTTCAGTGAATTCTCAGTATAGATATGATTTACTAATTATTTCCTTAATGACACTATCTGAGGGTATAAATATAATTTTACACTTTTCTAATCATTTGTTTGCTAGTAACCCTGTGTTAGGACTTACGATATTGATTTCTTTTGTAATCCAATAGTTTACTAACAATAATTACAGTGGCTTTTGTAAGATCTTTACAGATGGGTCCAATAAGGACAATAGATCAGGGGCTGCATTTTACGATGCTCAAATTCGGAATTTATTGAATTTCAAATCAATAAAAATATTCCCATCATGCATACAGAATTAAAAACCAGTTATGATTTATTGACGAAATAAACGATATATTTCGTCAGTAAATTATAACAAATTTGTCATAGTTTCTAACTCAAAGAGTTCTTTTCCGCACATAGCTCGATGTCCAACATTTAATTCTAAAGGTATTCCCGTAGCATTTAATATTTTAAAATTAATTAAATACATGAGTATGATCAGCGGAATAAATTAATAGTTTTACAATGAATTCCTTCACAGGTTAATATTATAGGCAACGCAATTGCTGACACTCTTGCCAAAGGAAGAATTACGGATGGTCTTTCAATGGCTATTGAATCTATATTTTCTGATTGTGTTTATTTGATTAGGATTTTGTGTTACACATTTTGGAAGGAATATTTTGATCAACAATCTAAAGCTAAGGCTATTTGGTACAGAACTATTTAAGCAGAACCTTCAATGAAACCGTGGAGTGATACTGTTTACCTAAATAGAAAAGATTATGACGTGTTTAAGGCTTAGGTCGGGACACATTCCATCAAATAAATTCGCATTCCTGATAAAAAAAAAAAACAGATTATCCAACTTGTTATATATAAATCGAAGTCAAATTATGTATTAATGAGTCAAAGTCAGTGTCCAGAATGAGCTCCAATAATCCTCGTAGCATGTAACAGTTCTAGCCGTAAGAGACTCTGAATAAGCCAAAAAATATTTTATTTAGTTCAAAGTAGAAACAATTAACTTTAAGTAAATAAATGGTGTGCTTTAAGTAAATAAATGGGCCACGGTGTATTGGGACTCGAAAGGCTGATGGATGGATGGATGGATACGTGATTGGGCTGGATTGACAGACTGAGATCGATCCGAGAACGAACCATGTCCGGCACTTTAGTGAAAATCCTCCCTCAGTGAAAATCCGTTGCGTAGTTTCTAGAGAGATCTAACCGTTGGTCGACAGTAAGTAAGTTTATAATATGTAGATTCAATATTTAGGTAAAAAATTAAAAGTACATAACAATCAGATACCGTCAGCCAGCATGTGGCTGTTTGAGATAATAAGGCAATAAATAATTAATTATTATATAATAGCTTGTTGAATATTAAATATAGTCAATGCACATATTTTACAATTAACATCTGTTCTTATTTACGACTGAAACACATAATATACTTCTATTTATTGATGTAATAGAACTATAAATAATCCTTATATATAGTAGAGCTACAACTATTTTGTAATCATTTTATTCAATAAAATAAACTATCGAGTCGTTTCATTTTCTCAGTCTAGCAGACCGACAAGACAAAGCGTGGCGTTGAGTTCAGCCACTCGACAAGCAATGTCTCGAAAATTGGGCGGAAAGTGGAAAACAGAATGTCTTAGCATTAGGCTCCCGCTGCCTTCTCTGCTATATGCGGAATACGCCATGAAGCTATTTTTATGTGTTGCCTTTTTACCATGTCCTAATTATCATTTTGTACTTTAAACTACTCTAAACAATACTTTGACAAATAAACAGTTACCTACGCACGTCTCAAAATCAAGAGACACTAGGATCTTCCTGAATATTCCACCATGTACTGGATACAGTGTGTGGCGATGAATTGCAAGTCAACACTTGTGAAGAACTGAGTGTCTTGGTACTTGATTCTCTTTGTCAGCCTGCCTTGCTGTAAGTTTCAATCACACCACATATATGGAAGTGGCATGGTAAGGTCCATAGAGTCCATGCAAACTAAGTTGCGGGCAGCCACTAGTCAAATAAATTTAATTATATTTACATAATAATATTTTTTATTTACCACAAAAGGCTTCCAAAGTTGACTAGATTGATTATTACTTAAGTGTTTTTAACAACAATAAAGACATTTGTTAATGCTTATCGATTGTATATAACTGTATTTTGACCTTAGAATATGTCCAAAAGTCTACAGTCTCCAGTTTCAAATTGTGTAAATCCACCACTGTATATTATATTATTATTATTTGTTATGTTTCTCTTCCATAGTTCTCGGATTCAAAGAATCCGGTTCTTTGGAAGGCTTTCGTGGGGACACAGGTCCAACACGTAGAGGCCCTTAGAGAATATACAAATGTTTTACTGTGACGCAAAAGCCGGGATCCATTTCTGAGTAACACACTTAAAAAAAATTATTATTATTTTTTAATTTATTATTATATTATCAATAGTAAACACAAAGTCAAAAGTACTAGTCAACGCTCTTCAGACCGTAACTATTCTAAAGCTTCCATCTATTTAAACGGACTAGCTTCCTAGAAATAGTACTCAAGAGAATGCTATCTGAACGATAATATGCAACAAAGATATCTCTGAATGTATGTGTTCTTATAAACGTTATCCACATTATTATACCCTAAGGAAACACTTGTATTGAATATATATTTTCAGAACATATAATTTTTTATTTTTCTTATGTTAATAGAAAATAACAATGTTAATGGGAATTGTGATTTTTTAAACTATATTCTTCTTTATGAGGCCAGTCGTGGCGCAGGGGCACAAAGTGTGACTGTAAATCGACTGGTTTTGGGTTCGATCCCCACTTGAGGAGATGAAATATTTATTTAAATTTATATTTCCATTTCTTCGCTCTGGTGTCTAGGCAAAGCGCGGCGTTGAGTTCTGCCACTCAACACGCAATGCCTCCTGAATTCGGCAGAAAATGGGGAACGGAGTGTCTTAACACTAGGTTCCCTCTACCTACCAGCTGTGTGCGGGATACAGCGTGAAGATGATTTATTTTTTATTTATTCTATTAATATTTAGCCTGAAAAAAGGCCAGACTGCATACAGAAGATGCATACGCCAGAATTATATTTAAATTTTATCAGGAACTATAGAACTCAGCTGCATACGAAGCGACCTCTATTTTATTTTTGATCTGCTGGACAATGCACATGACACAGGACATGCAGACATGTTTCAAAGTATCATTGTCACAAATAATTAAATATGTATTTATACAGGGTGGAAGAGGCAGCGCTCCGTTTACGGAAACAGCATATAGGGTAAAATATTTCAAACCTATACCTAAAGAAATTAATCAAGATGCCTCAACAGTTTGGACGTAGGATTTTTTTTTCATTTCACGATTTTTATCCATACCTGTATTTCGTGTGACGCGATTATGTANCGTTAATATTAAGAGAAAATCAAGAGCATCATTCTTCTTAGGAAACTCGTGTAAAAGGTCTACCCTAGATGTAGGTGAAAAAGATAAATCGAGGATTTACGCCATATCGCCAACCCTTCACGACCTCTCTGCCCGGTGACGTTGTAAAGACTATCCCAGGTCAACAGCAATAAAGCTAAGTCCAAAAAAAAGAAACAAAAGTCAATCGAGGCAGTTGGCTGTAGGCAATGGCTCTTGGAAGGAACCTTCTGTGAAGTATTGTTATTGTTATACAAATCACTTATTGCATTTACGTACATAGAATCTCTTTCTGAATGATTTAGTTTAGAAACATATAGATATAAAAAAACGGTAGCCGTAATTTTAATAGATTATATAATAATAAATTAGAGAATGATGCTCTTGATTTTCTCTTAATATTAACGAAAAACGCATCACAAACTATTGAATGATCGAGATGACATGTGCTTTATTATATTGATAGTTAAAATTGTATGTTTTTTTTAGCTTTATGCCGTATTGTACAAATGGTAGGGTAGGCAGAGAGAACTTGGGAACCTATGTGAATTTTATACGCTTGTTACAACTTATTTATGTTGTTAGCATCTCTGCGTATAAAAATTCCGACGTAGCTTTCGAGGCGCGGGTTCGAGTCCCGCTACGTTCAAATTTTTATACGTTTCCTAAATAAGTATTTTTCTTTACTGAGTGTGGAATAACACTTTAAAATTATTAAAAAATAATTCTGTTATACGTTATTTAACCTATACAAATCCTTGAAGATTGATAGCTTAAGATCAATTCCGTAATAACCCAAAAATATCTTACAGAGAGACAAGCGACTGCGGCGCAGAAATATGAGTATTTTACGAGGATCAATGTTCTAATAAATCAAAAATATCATTAACTCACTCGTCTACTCGTGTACACTTCATTACGCAAAATTTTATTGATTATTATTATTAACAGATGTTACAGTACTTGCGTTCAAAGTCAAAGTCAAATAATTTTACTCAAAATAAGAAGTTACGTGCGTCATTTAACGTCAAATAAGTTAAGGCCAGTTCACTAAATTAAGTTAATGCCTCAGGCCTGAGGAGAACCGAAACTGGGCGACTATTTTTTTTTAAATTTATACCTTATGAAATATAATTTTATTTATATTACTACTAGTCTGTTGTGCCGAGAACATAGATTTCCGGTTAGCATTCCAGCCAAGAGCTTCTCCTTACTATTTATAACAAGAACAATTCTACTATAACATACAACTACATTGTATATGCAGAAATTTTAAATGTATTTATTAGCTTACTTTGTTTATACTTTGAGATTATAACTCGTCTCCAGATTTATTTTTATTTTCAGCTTCACGTTTCCTCCCGCATAACTAGCTAGACAAGAAGAACCTAGTATTCAGAAATTAGGTTCCCCACTTTCCGCCCAACTTTCGAGACATTGCATATTGTATAGTGGAACTGAACGCCGCGTTTCATCTATCAGAGTTCTAACTTATATATCGTAGCCACAAAGCATATATTAGAGTCAGTGATAATATTAAACAAAAAATATCTAGGAAAATATCTTCTGAAAGATTCAAATCTAAATCTAAGTTTGTTTTTACAGTTTTGAGATATGTTATAAATTATCCGTTCTGTGTAGGGTTCTGGAGATAAATATTTATTATCTATATTTTTATAAATATATTCAACAAATTATTTCATTTTGATTTAAAATTTGATTTAACTTACAATTCAATGCATTCTGTATCTCGCAAGCGGTAGGGTAGGCAGGGAGAACCTAGTATTAAGTGTATTAACATAAGGTTCTCCCTGCCGCTCCGTTCCCCATTTCCCATCGAATTCTGGAGGCATGGCGCTAAAGTTCCGCCACTCTTCTGTGTCACTCATTCTTCTGTATGTCATTCTCACTTCATGTTACATTCGAGTAGTAGAACTCGACTCAACGCCGCCCTTTGCCTCGAGACCAGAGCGAAATAATGAAAATATGAAATATTTAATTTCCTCGAATGGGAATCAAACCCACAGCCTGTCACGTGTATAGTCACACTTTGTGCCCCCACGACTGGAATCACTTGGCTTGACCTTTCTTAAAAACTAAATTACATTTATCTCACATAAGTCGTAGCCTACAAAAATGGCATTAAAAAATGTAAACACTCCATAATTTCAGGTACACATTCTATAACGCAACAAACTAATAAACTCACATACTAACGACTTTAACGCAAATACAAATAGTGCGCCTCCTTTATATCGCCTTTGCCAAAATCTATAATAGTCACTGATTTTATTAGGAGATTTCCCAAAGTTCCGGGCTCACTATATTTCTGGACAGAGGAACTCTAAATAACGAGCTGTCATGCATTGCCGTGTTGACTTGGCTATAAATAAAATGTAACGTGCATATGACACGACGAGACGTCTGTGTATAGTGTCGTTTTAAATCAAACTAGCCATCACTTCTCATTCGGTAATTTTCCATTTCCCGATTTTTTTTCTTTGTAAGCTGCAATCGAGGAAAATTGGCCACAATCTATACATAAACCCAAAATACGTACAAATTTATTTTGTAGTATAGATTATAATATTTATAAGAATAATGCAAACTGCAGGCTTAATTTCCACTCGAGGAAGCTTTTTGTAGCTTCAAATGAAAAATCAACGCCGTACTTTGTGTACCAAAGCGGGTAAATGAATATTATTATTTCTTCCAATTGGATATCGAACTCTTAACCACGATGTTTACAGACGCTGTACAATGACACCCAAGGGTAACCTCAAAGGAGTTTTAAAACTGAAAATGCTATCTTTCACTTCATATTTTGATTAGTTACGGAAAACGAGAACGGACAAAAAGTTGGATTTCGCCTTCAAGTTAAAGACCTTTAGGTAATGTTGGTGTTGTGTATTTACAATTTCAGGTCGTATTCAATGTGAGTGTACTATATCAAAATAAATAAATAAATCAGCTTCACGCTGTATCCCGCACACAGCAGGGTAGGCAGAGAGAACCTAGTGTAAGACACGCCGTTCCCCACTTTCTGCCGAATTCTGGAGACATTGCGTGTTAAGTGGCAGAACTCAACGCCGCCCTTTGCCTCGACATCAGAGCGAAGAAATGCAAATATAGAAAATTTTGGTAAATATTTCATATCCTCGAGTGGGGTTCGAACCCACAACCAGTCGGTTTTACAATCACACTTTGTGCCGCTGCGCCACGACTGGCCTCATATAGTGTACTACATAAATATGATAATTTACGAATACAACATAAATAAAATATAAAGGAGCGTAATAAATTGATTTTCATTTATGGCCCTCGAGCACTTACTTATCAATACTATAAAATAATGATATAATTGCATAGGCAATTCGTTACGGCAATTGTAAAGAAAATATTATTATCAAATTCATGATGATTGCTCCGTTTCATAGCAAGTATATATAATTATTTTAAGGAAAGAATAACATAAGAAGAAATGAAATATTTATTTAAATTTATATATATTAAATCAGCTTGACGCTGTATCCCGCACAATGCAGGATAGGCAGAGGGAACCTAGTGTTAAGAAATATCTTACCGCCAAATTCTGGAGGTATTGCGTGTTGAGTGGCGGACCTCAAAGCCGCGCTTTGCCTCGATACCAGGGCGAAGAAATGAAATTATAAATTTAAATAAAATAAATTTTTTAAAGAATTTAAAAAAATAAAATAAATTAAAAGAAATTATAAATTTTAATAAGTGCGCTACGACTGGCCTCATTATTAAGTATTGAAAAATATAATTAAGACTGTGATAAAAATGCTAAAGACACCTAAGCTACTTTTATTATAACATATACATTATACAAATAACATATAATTATATTTTAATATTATCTAGAAAAAATATTAATTTATCAATATTGTTGTTCTATAAAATTAAGGTACATAGATATTTTACTTAACATAACATTCAAACGATGAAATAATCAAAAATCTTAATAACCTTTTAAATATAATCGTTAACTAGGTACTTCGCCTCGACATTTACACTTAAAAACACTGAATTTACAATAAAAAATCCACTTCAACATGTTAAAATCGTATTAAAATAACTAGAACTTCACCAATCAACCTCGTAACCGAAGACCATATTACCTTCGTCAGCTGTACGGAATTTTGTATGGACAAGTGCCAGATATTCTTTTTAAATTAATTATTGTTTTACGCGTCTCTTAAGCATTCTATTATAACAGCACTCATACGCCGCCGCGAGTGGCTATTCTTGGTTTCGTGAAATTTACGACCGTTTGATTTGCCCTCTTAATATTAGACGAAATGAAAATTATGTGCTATACATAACTGGTAGTAATTGGCATTTAACTATAATTATAGAGAAGAACTTATATATATTTTAAATATATTATGTTGTTTCTTTTTTTATTTCCATTAGACATAGATTATTAAATTTATTATGAGAAAAAAATATTAATAATAACAATTTTTCAATTATTATTATAGTGACGCATTATTCATTTGATTTTTAGCGCTTCCCAGCCATGATTGCTTAATCCAGCGCAGTAGATTGTCTTCTGAGACTGAAAAATATGAATATATTTTATATTATATTATATTTTATATGAAATATATAAAATGCAATTTTATATAAACAAATAATTGTATTTAATTTAAATTTGTATATGGGCTAGAAAGCATCACGTGGCGTCAACTCTAAATAAAAAATATACAGCAGCTAAAGATAAAAAATGGCTAAGATTAATACAATTATTCACGTTTAAAATATAAAATATTTTTTATGAGTATATTGTTGCTTAGACTATGTTTATTACAATTTGACAGTAGTCATTTTTAATTATGTCAAGAAAAGTTACCACACATATGGAACAACTCATTCAATTATTTATACATTAAAGCCAAGAAAACACACATTTGTTATAATAATTATTAAGTCAGAGACAGCGGATATATTAACCTTATGTTTATGATATAAGGATGATTTACTTCCCGCGGTGAAATCATGAATTTTTCTTACAGTTTCGGCCGTGAGCGCTGATACAACGTAAAATATGAGTTCCGCGTATAGTTTTCCTGATTTTAGAAAAAAAATATACAAAAATAAAAGCAAATCTTTAAAATTTACAAAATATATTTACTTTGGATCATTAGTTTTTTTTTTATTTTGGTCATTAAAAAATATAAATAATTTGTTACATCAATTACGAGTATGTATACACGAAAACAAAGATTTAATATCCCATATACTAAGGTATTCTATCCTATTTTTTTTTTCGCATTGTTAACATTGTGCGGAAAGTAAAAAATCGATAAAAAAGAGGATTTCACTTTATTCAGTTTTGACAATGTTTAATATACATACACACCCGTATAATATGTATGCCTGTTTAATAGCAGTGCCTACAGCTAATACGAATGATATAGAATACTTAAAATATTTTTTAAAACAATGTATAAAAAAAACTACTTTATGTCTTGACTTTAAAAATGTTTAAATGCCTATAATAGTATAAAATATACAAACACCTTTTACACTATCTTTGGGGATCATCACAAACAATAAAAATCATGGTTTTTCCTATCGAATTAATTATTATTATAAGTTTAATTAAGCATAATTTATAAATATTAAATCAATAATGATATTAATTATAAGGAAAAAAAATTAATCATATTAATATTACTGAAATTTAACTCAACATTTACTTTACGTAAAATCTTTAGCCACTCGTCGCGTTCCACCACTCACACGCATGTCCTCCAAAATCCGGCGGAAATTGGGGGACGGAGTGTCTTAACACTAGGCTCCCCTGTCACTTTACAAGCTGCTAACACAAAGGCAGATATAAATATCAAAATAGAAGGCGTTAGGTGCATGAAATATTTATACAACATAACAAAAGTTTCAAATTGAAACCCTGTCACTCGCATCATTGCTTTACTGTACTATTTGGAACTTGGAAGCAACACGACACTGGATCTGAAATAATTTGTAAACCTATCGAAATAGAAAATAGTACAAATGAAAGCTTAATATTGCTGCTTAAGATTATGTTTACAGATAAAACTATGTTTACAGATAATAAATTTAGACCATATTATTTATAATTTTGGTTAGATATTTTTTTTAGTTTCGTTTCGTTTCACTTTCATAGAGTAGTAACGAAAAATCAATTTCATTTTAATGGAATTTTATTCAATATTTAATTGTAAAATATGGTAAGCTTAAAATATATAAATAAAAAAAACAATAATTAAAAACAAGAAGCTTATATAAATACTCGGCAGATGTCTTTTATATACAATAGATATGGACGTCAATTTGATTATTTTCATCTTGTGATTTTTAAATTTAGACTTTAGATTCATTTTTATTAGTGTCGTTGTTGTATAAAAGAGAGATTTCAGTGAACGCATTAGATGCGTAGGTCGTAAGCTCTTGGCGTAGCGCCAGGGATCACCTGCTTACTCATGTTCCTATCCAACTAGCGAAAAATGAAATATTATTTACAACTTAATATAGTTAACTAATATTTATCTATCATACAAAAAAATATACCGAGCCTCGTCTACTTATAGAAACGAAATCACATGAAATTAAAACAATTATTCAGACTAATATGAAAAACCTCTTTGTACGTTATACTATTTTTTATTGTAAAATTCATATAGTCTTCATTTGAGATTAATATTATGGAATATTATACAATCAGTGATTCACTTTTGCAAATATGTAAATTATAAAATTTTATTAAATAACTACATATGTAAATGATAATAATTAATAATTAATTTTAATAGTGGATAACTACTTCCAAATGTTGTGAATTTGTAACCTCTTATTTTATAAGGTTTACATATTATTTTTTTTTAAGATTTCTGCACTTAAATCTAGCAAGTCTCAATAGAAAGGTTCTGCCACTCCACAGTCGAGATATAGGCGGAAATTGGGTGAACAAAACACAAAGTGCCAAAAATGTGAAGATATGCATAATTAATTTCACAAAACCGTAAATCATAGCTCACTAATGTATATAGTACATATTAAATCGGTAGTTGACTTTTTAACGAGAAATTGTCGCTGTTTTATGATCGGTTTATGAGTTATAAAATAAAGTGAATGTTTTACTTCCTGTAATCCATTATTTTTTGTTTATATAGAATAGCCACAAAAGCTTTTAGTACCACCGCATATTATTACTTCCGAATTTCAAGAATATTTTAGTAAATAATACAGAAATATTTTGTAATCTTACATTTATAGTAGTTATAGTATTATTTTTATCATTCACAAGGTGTAGAGTACGCGAGGCTTACGTTGAGGCTTGCATTTGTGTGTCTTTATCCTCTATAACACACCCTTAATAATATTATAAACAAATTTTAATATTAAAATTCAATAAAAATTTTCAAATAATTAAAAAATTACGAGCGTGCGATGTCTTGTATTTCTATATCAGGCATCGCATCCGTTTTTAATTTTTACTCTCGTCTGATGTGTCGTTTGAGTTAATCTAAAAAAAATAAAAAGTTAATAATCTAAAACATACATAAAAATAAAAACAAATAAAAAGTTAATCGTTTCGTTATATCATCTGAAACAGCAGTGTCCATTTTTTTTTTGTTATCACAGTATAATTTGTAATCACATTTTTCATTCTAGTACAGTTATAGTGCCAACTTTATCATCTAATTTTCATAAATTGAACATAAAAATAACATACTAAGAATCTAAGAATTCAATATGTTATGCTGCTATAAGGGTAAGTTGTCAAATGTCAATATACAGTTTATTCTAGCTTATACTAATCCAATTTTTATTATAAGTCGGTTTAACTCAAGCAAGTGACGTCACAATTACACTATATTTGAACACTCATACAAATGCAAAGTTCAACTTAGACCTCGTGGACTGTATCCTGTTAAGTTTTTAATATATTGTGAAATAATGCTGTGAAATTATGTATATTATATGCATAATTATGAAATTATGCATATAATATGTTTAATTTCACAATAAAAATCAGGCAAAACGAAACAGAAAATAAACGATATAAACGTTAAATGGCAAACAAAATTTTCAATTTCTATAAACCATTAGTTACTTCGTTTTAGTTTTCTATTCAATAGTTAACATGGAAATCATTTAACGCTGAAATGAACATTACTATACTATAATAATATATATTTAATTAACGGCCTTTTCTCGTATTTTTCCACCTATAGACCCAATATAAGTAATTACTCATCGTAGGTAAGACGTCCATCATCATTTGGTTGGCGAATGTTAGATTTTCTAGATTTTTTATTCTAAAGATTAATAGTGTTCATGACAGACACGTCATGTGCAATGGTGATGCGAGTACTGCTAGACAATAGTGTTGCCAAAACTGTAGACCGATCACTCTCTGCCAAGCTTACAAGCTTATCTATTGTCTGATACTTTCCAAATTATTATTATTATTATTAAACATTCTGAGACCGTCGTAGTCCAGGGGCACAAGGGTGTGACTGTAACGCGACGGTTGTGGGTTCGATACCCACTCGAGGAAATGGAATATTTATTTATATTTATATTTCCATTTCTTCGCTCTGGTGTCGAGGTAAAGAGCGGCGTTGAATTTCGTCACTCAACACGCAATACCCACTAAATTCGACGGAAAGTGGGGAACGGAGGTCTTAAGACTAGGTTCCCTCTGCCTATCCTGCTGTGTGCGGAATACAGCGTTTTTTATTTTTATTAAACATTCACATTTATCTTTAAATATTAATACTCTCTTCTGTTTCTTTTAGATATAACTGTGGATTTGATTTATTTTTATCATAAGCGACGTTTTTCTTACTAATATTATTTTTTTTATTAGAATTAACCTAGACATCAATAAAAGAGGCTATTAGGTTATTGTCACTGGCATGAAATTAGATATCAGAAAGTATTACATAGGAGTAAATATTAATAATTAATTATCACTATAATTATGTTGTACGAAAATGAAAACAATATTTGATAAAATATAATCTTCAAAAAGTCATGTTTTTAATGTTATAAAATAAGTAATCTTCTTGATCAGTAATAAAGTCGCCACTTTATTACTATTTTAAAAAGTACGAAATTCTTTTGTAGTCATACAAATATACTCATTAACTCAAGGTCATTAAGTCAATGCACTTTCTTACGAGTACAACGTCATACACCAAAACGTGATGCCAAATTTCATTATTTGTTACGCGAAAACTATTCCTCGTTTGCTATACAAATTTCTCGAAAATATTTTTATTATTAGTTGCTGCCCGTAACAGCGTTTGGTAGATTTTATAAGCTATGTCATGTTACTTTCATTTACTAACTGTTGTGTTGTCTTTGAAACCTGCAGAACCAAAAGAAATCTAAACTTACGTTCTCTACTTTCCTGAATTAGATATATTGTCTGTGACGGTCCAGAGCAGGGGAAAAAACAACTTTATTTGCGCTTCAACGCAACTTCAAACGCTACCATAGCATGTCATCATTATTATCATCATCATCACGATAGACATTTTTTTTTCAAGATAAACTGCAGCATACTCGATGGCTTTTGCTAAGGTGCTTTCTCCTTTTTCTTATAATTAAGATCCTTAACTTTTTTAAGATGATTTTGCCTTTTTAGTTTACCTGGACTATTGATTCTTCAAATACTCCAGATCTTCAATATCATCTATCGGCCTTATTAAATCCCATTATTATTTATATAGACTAATTTTATACAGAAAATATATTATTTCCTCGTTTCTGGTTAGCCCATATAACATGAACTTTAGAGAAAAAATAAAAAAGGGTATTATTATGTTTGATAACATTGCAAAATGGAAAGTACCTATGTGTGAAGAAAAAAAAACAGTTAAAATATTATAGAACGATTCAGAAATAACTGAAGATAAACATTTTGATTAGATGCAGCGTGCAAGTTTAAATATATCGCTCTGGAATTTTTGTATAATAAGAATTCTCGTTATGAAACTTTACAAATGAAGGTTACAATAAAAGAAGTCTATCATACGTTAACTTGATCTTTTCAACGCAGTGCGGGTGGTCAGTTTACTGTTTTAACACCTACTAAACCCGTTTGTTATAACAAAATGTGGTGTTTCAGCCTTATTTACGACTCTATTAATACCTACTCTGAAATAGAAAAACGCTACAAAAATCCAAAATCGTTTAAGTATACACTTACAGCCAGTCAGTTTTATGACACCTTTTCATCTGTCAAAACGTACATAAAAAAAAGCTCATTTTAACAATGCTTGCAACATTTTACATGACTGAAGGGACAGCTGTGCTTTGTTTAGATACTTATTAAATCATATTAGTCACTCTTTTTTTTACTATTATACTAGCTATTGACCGTGGTTATACGTAGACATTTTCATTAAAAGGCTAATATTTTTTACATTGGGCAAAAACTCTTACTGTATTTAAAAATTATTGTAATTAGATTTGTTTATTTTTCAATTATATAAAAGTTACCAATTTTTATAATAATATTTTAATCTACGTTAAGAAAGCTGGAATACAATAGCAACACTTCATTATTGAACGAAAACTGTTTGTTATTTTTATTTATACAAATATTTATTTAATATTACAAAAGTTAAGGCCATTTTGCCGCCAAATATTTTAAGATAATAAAACATATTATATTAATAATTTATCAAATGTTATATCTTTCAGAATATTATTTTATTATTTTATTTTGTACTGCTTCGTAGGTCTACGTCATCATTACGTAGATAATATATAGACGTAGCCGTATGTACTTACGCAGGCGAGCTTCTATCGTAATAATTATACGTACACTTCCAGTACGTAACTCGTTCTACATTACTTATCGGTTAGGCCTATATTTTTTTTATAAAAAACAACTATATAACATTAATGAGTTCATGAATGTCTACACTGCCATATTCATTTAATACAAAATATAGATTGAATTACTACAATACAATAACATGATAATGTTTTATGGAATAGGGTAATAGCACTAGTAACCGACAAGCACCAATGACCGAAATTATATTTTTATTTCCGAAAACTATGATATACCTTAATATAAATTCAATATGTTTTAAACACTTAACTAAATGCATATATATTTACACTTTTACATTTAACACAATATTTTTTTTCCCGCTACTTTATTTAAAGATGGCGAATAGAAATGAAGATATAAAGCATAGAGTGAAAATATTTGCATTCTTTTAAACTAATTGTTAAAAGGTTAAGCGCAAGTTATTTCTTATAATTTTTTAAACGCTACAGCTTTTTCCTAAAATTCATTTATATAATATCTTATAGCTTATTTTTTTTTATCTATATTTCTTTTAGCTTATTTTTTTTTTATTAAATTATTCGAAGTTATCTTATTTGGGAAACTAACGCAAAATCAGCCAATCGATTGTGATAATTTAATGTGTGATTATATTAATTAATTGTGATGTGATTATTAATTAATTGTGTTCAAGAATATACAAGAGACCGTCGTGGTACTTGGAAAATGAAATATTTAATATTTTTATTTCTTCCAAATATTTTTTTTTATTTCATTTCAATTCATTTAATTCATCACACATCACGCATCGAGAAGTCATAGAAAAAGTCGTCTTTAAAGGAACGGAGTGTCTTAACACTAAGTTCCCATGTTCCCTCTGCCTACCCTGCTATGTGCGAAACACAACGCTAAAAAAGATAATATATATACATAGAATATAAATATTAACAATTAAAAAAAATCTGTCTTTATCTTGTCACTAATATTCTCAAAGACTATGTACTAATAATTTCATCTTTCTTCTTTCGAAAATCTTTTTTCTTAAATATTTAATGTGCATGCCTACGAAGGCCTACGGCGTAGAAGGACATCAAATCTTCGTGAAATACTATTCACATTTTCTAAATAAAAAAAAATATCGAGAATAAGAAATAAAAATGTTCGCTATTAATGTAATATTATTGTTAAATCATCCAAATAGTAATTACAAGTTAGTGTATTTTTTTATATCGTTCAATAAATTGTAATAGGTAAACTAATATTATATTTTTAAAATGAGATTTAAATTTTATAGTTCAGATTAATCTTATATCTACTTAAATTATGTAAAACAATTCTTACATTTTTATATAACAGTTAGTTCAAATATGCATACGACTTTAAACGTCACTTAAAAAATAATTTAATATAATAGTTTTAATTATAACTTTGACTTCACACATTTTAGGAAAATTACTAACTTTGGCAGATTAATCGTTAATTATTAACATTTATTACTATTTTCTTTATTAACGGTAAATAAACGTAACGTCAAATTTTGTCAGTACAAGTGACATTGCCAAAGTATCTACAGTTGATTACGTGATAAATATTGAATTTTACGTCTTATTACATAGGCATAGGTCACTAGCCAACAAATACAAGGTGCGCGAAATGATTTTATAAGTTTGCGAAGACGCCACCGCTGGCAACGAGCCGAAACCCGGCACGGAGATTATAAAAGAGCGCGTCGTTTTGCTCCCACGCCCGGCGCGCCTCAATCTCGACGCTCTCCTCATGGGGCGCGCAAACCTCAACCGATAGCATAATATATATTTTTAATTTACTAATTATAATATAAAAAAAATTAACCAGTGATTGGGACCAAGTGATAAGTGATACGGTAAGTTCGGTTTTAATTGTGACAGTGATTATACGGAACTGTGCTGTGTGCTGTGTGATTGTAGTGTTGCCCGAAACACGAATTATTGGATTTAGCAATAAACGGATGCTCTGTCTGTGAATGCGTATATCGTAAAATACAGTGTAAAAGCCAAATGTGGATCAAAAGCTAGTGTTACAAGAAGTGAAATGTGTTTACAGTAGTGCAAGAATAGTCTCGTATAGATAGACACACGGTTTTGTTTTAATAATAGACAGTTATTCAAATTTATAATACTTAATATTCAGATTCACTTTATATGAAAGCACTAAATGGTAATTTTCTGACTAACCTTGAGTCCCAATTGTTGAAATAACTTTAATATTTGCTAAAGTAATACCAGTAATGTAATTCTTTGTAAATACTTTTAGATGACTGACATGACACTTCCTGAAACACTGGCTTCCATTAATTATACAGATGAAATAGTTACGAGGCACACTTGCATTATATTATACTTAAAATATAACTGAAGGAATGTGTGACAATTTTCTCTCATCAGAAACAATTTCACTATATTTTACTATATGTATTATATATTAATAATTGTAGTTTATAAGTCTTTATTTATACACTTTAAAGCTGTAGGCACGCAGACGTTCGATATTCTAACATATTTATTTGACAAGTGTGTATACGAAGTGTAAACAATTAACTACAAAGGTATACTTAATAATAAGTTTACTATTTCTCATAAGAACATCCTATTACTATAAAATGAAACGATTGATATTATAATGCACTAATACATTAAAAAGTTATATAATTTTTTACGATCGGCTTTATAATATTTTCCAAAGCGACTAATATTTAATGTACGTCAGTTCTCATGTTCTGCGGATATATCTACTCGATCGCGAACTTTATTAAACTATTTCATGAGCATAAATAATATTTTTTAATGAATATCAGTAGATTAGAAGTTAATAATTGATTCTATCTTTTAGCATCTAATTGTAGTTTTATTATACTGAGTAATATTTAATATATTAAAGATATACATATGTACAATCGTGGCATAGTTTTACAGTAAAGATTTATTTATATTTTATAGTAGGTAAAGTCAGTCTGGTGACGTGTTTCGCACTTAGTTTTCCGGTTTCGACTAATTTGTCGACATTGTACTTGGCATAGCGGCATAACTTCTTCTACAAAGGCTAGGTAAAATGCCAGGCATATTATGGGATTTGAACCGAAACCTTTACATTCCAATGTGCCGCGACGGTGATGCTTAACATGCCACTTAATAAGTGAACATAAAAACTTGACAAATGTTCCTGTTGTCCGCTTAACAAAGATTCATGTAGTGCAGGTATCTTATAAATCTCAGACCGCAGCCGACAAGTGAGACCTGCCAAAGCAGATGGTTACGACACACTCAAGTACTATAATTCTATTTCGATTATTACCTTCGCCTGTTTATTTCTAGATGACGAATAGCCTTACGTGTACGCCCCGATAGCTGTACATCGTGCGTACGCATTGGCGTATATTGGCTCGTTACATTATCTAGGAATTTTAAAAGCTTATTTTATAAGTAGAGTTTCATAAGAATACCTTCTTGACTTCTGTTACTACATGTGAGATACGGCTCTCAATAGCTCATCGTTGATACTGAAGGAAGATTGATTGAATTATTTGATGATATCGTCAAAATAAATAAGCAAATATGATTTAACGTGCGACTACACTGATGTACATAGAGTTATAACAGAATTAATATATAACAGAATCAAAATTGAGGCCAGTCGTGGCGCAATGGCGTGTGTGAGTGCAAATCGCATTTGTTGTGGCTTCGATCCCCACTCGGCGAAAGGAAATACATAATGAATTAAATTTGTATTTTTATTTCCTCGCTCTGGTATTGAGGCAAAGGACGGCAATGAGTTCCGCCACTCAACACGCAATGCCTCCAGAATTCGGCGGAATATGGGCAACGAAGTGTCTTAACACTATGTTTCCTCTTCCTACTCTACTGTGTGCGGGATACAGCGTGAAGCTGATTTTTAATTTAGTATTATATGTTTTAGAAATAATTGCACTTTTGTGTGGTTTCCACCACATTTTTTAACTTACTATAATATGTCCAATGCTATGGTCGAATAGAATTTTGTGAGGGATCTAGCGTAACAGTTTTAAAATGTAGTTTTTTTATTTTATAATATACTTTTATATTATCTAACAAACTTATCCAAGAGAAATCATTCTCAAATATGAAAAATAAATAACACGGAGTCACAAACATTTATGGTGAATGATATAGGATATAAATAATAATTAATTAAAGTAAGTAAATCATTTATAACGCTTATCAACTGTATTTTATAATTAAAAAGATTTTTATCTCAAAAATTAATTAATAATAATGTAACGAGAATTAAACCATATCTTAATAAACAATTAAGATTAATGAAATGTATAATCTGTTATATTACACCTATTTTATATGTTTTGGTAACAAAATTATGACATTATAAAATATATGCGCGGCAATAATCTGTTCTCGGGCGTTTGTATTTCATTTAATACATTTTTATTCCAGGCACCGAAATAGATGTTAACATTGGCATTCAGCTGTTCAGCTTCTCCGTGATTTTCTATTTTCACTCACTAAATATATTTCAAGTTCTTTGAACACAAGGCTGACATCTTTTCCGTCATTTGGTTACTGTCAACATTAACAAATATTTAATATTAGATAATTATATAACATCAGCATTAACTGTTTAATACTTAATACCACTATCATATAGTAAGAAGAAATGAAACTGTATGTTTTTTTTTAGTTTCACTCTGTATCCACCACATAAAAGGGTAGGCCGAGGAAACCTGGGAGTTTAGTGTTAAAACACTATCATTTCCCACTTTCCGCCAAATTCTGGTATTGTGTGGGTTGAGTGGCAGAACTCAAACTAGAAAGCCGCACAACTTGACTAACTACTTAAACGTTGATTTAAAATTTTACACAATTTTTGATTAAAAATCGCGGCGTTGAGTTCCTCTACTGAACACGCAATGCCTCTAAAATTTGGTGGAAAATGAGGAACGGAGTGTCTTAAAACTGGGTTCCCTCTACCTACCTTGCTACATGCGGGATGCAGCGTAAAGCTGAAAAAAAATACATTATGCATGTTTGCATATGTATTATATTTCTCTAAAATGGACTGCTGGGCAGGTTAAAAATTAATTCAGAGAATTGTTACGTCCTTTTATGTCATCCGTAAAAAAAACTCAAAATATTAAAGTTTTTCATTACTGTGGCATATATGACTTAAACGTTCATTGATTTTCATTCATTAAGTACCAGTTCCTAATGGTACTGATAGATAAAGTATTTAGATATTTAATCATTTGAAATAAGTATTGTTTATCCAATTATAATATCATGTATTTATATGGAACTAAGTTTTCTAATATCATACTCACACCGATTCCCTAGTTCGTTGTTTTTAAAATTATTTTAATTTAAATGCTGAATTTTGCAAATTAAATCGTAGGTACACATTTGACAAACGATAAAATTCATTCATTTAATAATTACATACAAAAAATTATACCACGGAGGCACACTGGGCCTATAGCGCCCAATATTAATATTCTATCTCCTACGTCAATCTTCGATTGTTCCATATATCTATCCAATCTCTAGATTGGATAGATTTATGGAACAATCGAAGATTGACGTAGGAGATGGAACAATCGAAGATTGACGTAGGAGATAGATTATTAATATTGGGCGTAAGTAAATAAGTAGTCTAAACGTAGATAATCTGCAATTTTTTTTAATAAATTTCCCACTAGACCTCAAATTCATGTATGCTAAATTGTTATGACAGGTCCTAGGAAAGCAGTGATTTATAGTATTTACTATTAAAATATATAATATATAAAGTAAATCAATATTTTTGTCTGTCTATAAACGCAAGGTTGGATAGTCGAAAATAGTGTCCTAAGGCAAAGTGCGGATTGGATAATGTAGATTTATATCTTGAATTTGTGCCGGAAGCGATGAACGAGGGATATTCTGTCTATACCAATAGACGGAAAAAGTACCTAACGCTAAAAACATAAATTAGATAATGTATCTTTTAAGGAAAAAATAATCTTTCACTTTGTTGTCCGTCCGTCTTTCCATCTGTCTGTCTGTCAACAGTCTTTATCTCAAGAACGCTTGCAGATTCGAGTTGAAATTCAAGCCATATACTCAGATCTACGGTCCCTTGATTTCCTAAAAAAAATCATATTTATATATTTACTTAAAAAAGATATGGCCGTTTATTTCGCAAAAAAAGTGTTTCGACACTATAGAGGGAATCAAAATTTGGTATTAAACCCGCTAGTTCAAGTAAGGACCCTTTCATCTCATAAGATGAAGGGGGCCTATTTTTGTAGGGGACCCACGGTGAGCAAGCCCGACTCGCGCTTATCCGGTTTCTTTTTGTAAATAAAATAAACACTAAGTTCAATAATATTCAGCAATTGGTAATTGAGCTATTCTCAAGAACTTACGTTTTTTTCTCTATTTCTAAAACTAATGCATGTCATTTTATGTCAAGAAAAAGTATATAACGAATACTAGTTATAGATTAATTTGTTATCATTTTATACAATCCATTTCCACTAACTTGGAAAATCAACGACAATAATAATCAAAACTGTAATATAGAATTTCCAATTTTAAGTACACTGAACATATTATACTTGGCAAAGATTTTCTAGTACCTACTAAAAAGAAGAAAACAAATATATGACACGTGAAATGCACTAAAGGCAAAACTAGGTTTTTTATAAATTGTCAAACAGCTAACTTTCAGCAATTATATCGTGGCGTATAAGATATTTAATTTATCAATTGTACATCAAATAAAGTATATAACCAAGAAATATCTACTTAAGCATTATTTTTAAGTCAATCCACAGCAATTTAAACTCAAAAGATATTCAACTTTTCACTCAATGAAAATTGGAATGAAAGAATTCCAATTTTCATTTGCATATTCAGTTATTTTATTTTTAAATAAATTTAAGTAAATTAACGAGTACAATTTAATTTTTATTTGTATCATGCTGATATTGGCTATTAATCATTTTTTTGAGTTGATATCTCAAATCAATTTATATTTATTTACCAAATTATCCGTATTTAAATCTATTGTGATTTTACTTCTACTTTTTATTTTCCAAAAAAATAATTTGGATAACCAAAACTGAAATGTTGATATATATGGCATAAAACTTCACAAATTAGGTTACTTTTATTTTCTTTCTTTAAATAACTAAGGAATGAATAAGAAAAAAAGGCTTTTGGAGTGAATTCAACTACCCCTGCATGTTATTCTTCAAAAATACAGAGAATTTAAGTTTCTGCTAAAAATGCTGTGACAATTAACATTTAATTTTATTACTATTATTTCTAAACCAAATTAAATTAACAAGTACTACTTTTTCGTGGAAATTAAGGTTACCATATTAACTTAATATCTACAATATTTAACAAAAACTCCACATATGCAAAGTGGAGAAATAACGTGAAATGTTTTAAAAAAACTGTCATCCATATCTGCTAACGATTATGTTTTTACATTAATAATATTATGTATAAATTCATAATTTGATCAAAATATAACGACAGATGACCAGCCCATCTATCTGTAGTATGTCTCTCTTGACATGAGTTATTCAATGACATAGATCATTGTCAAAGGCCAGCTCATCTTGCCAGCAAGAGCGGCAGATCTTGGACCAATGTCGAACTGTCGGCTGCGCTCCAATAATTATTATATAGGTACCTTACACTGATTGATAAGTATATATATATGTTGAAAATAAACCATCTATGCATAATACTCTGTATCCCATAATTTTTGCTAAAACCTTATGAACAAGGACCTATATAATGTAAGCCTTACATAAAAGTATACGTAATACTTTTATGAAAACAAACGAACGTCTAGGTACGAGCATATGTGAAATTTGATAATTATGTAAATTTAATAATCGTTATGTAATTAATTATTCAAAAACATATAAACATATAGTTTTGACTAAATGTAACTATGTATATCTAAATCAAGGTAAGGGTCACGCAAGCCCTGGCCATGATCCCAGTTTTTCTAGGCCGCCAGCAAAATAAGTGATCATTATAAAAACATATTCATGTCCACAAATGTAATTTAACTCCTTATACGATTTAGTAAGTTTAAATAGCCGTTTCCATCGTAACTTTGAATATTATGCCAAAAAACGCAAGTTCAAAATGTGCCGGGAGCTCGAGCCGGGCTACGGTCGCTATAAAAAGATCAACATAGGGCGGGCGACAACGGCAGCCGCGCGACATACAACCCTGGAAAGCGTTTTGACTGTGCCATCTAGTACTGTTGCCAAAATAATTAAAGAAATCTCCGTCGATGTCCCTCCGCTGCGCCCGCGCCGCTCTAAAACCGTCGCTCTGCGCCCGGGAGTCGATACTCGGGGCGCGGCGGGAAAACATCTCCCGCGTCACTTTTATTTCTTCTTTCCTTCCCGACGCTGTCGAATAAAATATTTCAGTAAGTTCCTAATACTTATAAAACGGATCGAGTGGAATTTCAAATGTGAGATTTAGTGCTGCATTTCCTGGAATATTTGTGGAAAATTATATGGTGATAGTGTTACATAACGCGGAGAATTTTATGAAGCTATTCCTTAAAATTAAAAATACCGCACTTTCTAGGCGCCTAGGACATAAAAATAGCACAGCGTCACGTGGTACATATTCGACCTATAGTAATGCACCACATTTATAAAACGTCGTAAATTAATATTAACGTAATTTGTTCGTAATTTATGTTTTTATAATTGTTTTTATTAATATATTACGTTTTAAGTCAACGAGTTAATTTAATATTTCGTAGAAACAAAATATATATTTATAAGACTAATATTTGATAGCATTAGTTTTTGACCTGAATACCAGATGGCGTTCTAACAGACTCCTTTTCTACGTCAGTCTAGGAAAAAATGACGGCTGGATTGGATACGTGTTGGTGTAGTTTATGATATTTACGAGAAAAAAGTATTAGCTTAGTAGAAAATTTAGTTGTAACTGCGAAATAAATAAAATCAGACTATTTATGTTTAGTGATATATTCGTTAAGACAGTATCTGCTCATGTATTAATAAAGTTCTCGGTGAGTGTGCAGTGATCTTGCTAAACGGTGCTTAATGTAGGAAATAGCCAGTTAATCCATTTTTACAAAATTTTCCTAGATGTCTCTTAAATTTTATCATTTGCGAAATATAATGTGGTACTTTATTAAAAGAATTTATAGGTTGTTTCATCGCTCTTTGTTAAAAAACACCACCACAAATGACAATGATTTGAAAAAAAATGTATGAGGTTACCTTCATATTAACGATATAGCTGTATAAAATTTTTGGTGCAATCAAATATTGTTCATGTATTATTTTACTCTAACAAATAGTAATCACGAAAAACGCAGCAATATTTAAGTACATAACCTCTGATTCAGTGATGATGACTTGTCATTTTCTAACCTATATTCTTCCTTGTCTTCTAGAACTGACGGCAACGTAGAAATTCCACCATGGAGGACGCTCACTCGAAATCCGTGGATGAAGTCTTAGGATATTTTGGCACAGACCCAGACAAAGGGCTTAGTCCAGACCAAATCAAAAGGAATCAGGAGAAATATGGGCCAAATGGTAAGTGATGGTGTTTATTTTATGTATTAAATAAATAATGTTATAGTTTTTCATTAATTATAATTTATTACTATAAATATAACAAAGCATTTATTGAAATATAAGGTACAACTCAGAAGTATTTAATAAAATAAACAGTCACAATAAAAATGTATTATAAAATTTGAAATTACAGAGTAAATGATGAGCACTTTTATATAAAATTGCTGTATATTGTAAACCTGTTTAATAAATGTTCTAGAAGAGAAACTCAAAATCTTATTGTTACGAATAAATTAAACAACAAAACAAAGAAATTCACTCTAAAGTGAAAGTCTACTTATTTTATATTGTAGTGCCATTGAATGCCTTGGCTACTTGGATTTTATTTGTAAAAGTTCAGTGGCAAAAATACATTGCATAAAAATATACAAATTCACGTAATAATATTTAAGATTTCTTTTTTTAAAGCTTTCTTTTTTATTTTCATACGATCGGCCTATCTGCAGCTTTATACATTGAAACTACTTTTATTTATTTAATATTATTTTAGTGTATTTAGGGAAAACTGGTTGGTTATTTTAATACAGTTATTTATTAAATTACAAATTAAACCTTAGGATAGAAAACCAATACTTTATTTTAAGCTGTGACAAGAATTTAAAAATATTTTTTGCTTTACTTTTTTAAGTGTTAAGATAACCAATATTGTAGTATTTATATTATTTTACCAAATGATTACCGTTAATTATTGTAATATTCGTGAAAATTAAGCAATTCTTAGTTAATCTAAACACTTTGATGGATTTTTAATGCAATCTTGCGAACCACTTTAAGTTATAACGCTAAATGAATCTGTGCAATCTGGCTTAAGTGATGCTACTACTCTATTACTTTAGATTATTTTATATCAGTTTGTGGCTGAACTTTCATTCAAAATAACTATATATCTTGCATCTCATCTCTTAGTATTCCACGTGAGATGTTCCAGACTTTAGATTTTTATGTCATCGGAAAAAGGTTATAACAATGAGAAACTTCTACTAAACCATAGTTTTCAAATTTTTTATAGATTTGCTCTCTAACTTGTCTTTTGATCTCTTTGTTAAATGGTCACCATGCTACAACTTTACTATAGAATTTTACTATACAACACTTTACTATAGAACCAATTTTTTTGTTTTTTATAGTAACCTGATCTATTAAGATTATATTAAATTAGTTATACTCGTATTTGTTTTTCCCAGGCTTTATTAAAAATAAATTCACCCAGTAATTCTGAAAATGTGTATGTATGTACAAACATTTAATTTTCACCATTTTGTTATAGAATAAAAATTGAAAAGAAATACAGGAGTTGACATTAAAATGACATAGCTATTATTTCAACATATAGTTATTATTTTATACAAAATAACTATAATTTAACCGTAAAAAAATTAACCAAATTATATTTTTTGAAATTTAAAATATCTTTAGTATCACACAGGCATACTTCTATAATGTGCAACTAACATGGAAATCTTTTACGACAAATTAACCGTTAGTCCCTCTGTCTTGAATACTAAATACTTATGTATAAAAGTAATTCTTGAAATTTAAACAGGTGATTATAAATTTACAAGATATGTATATTAGTTGAGGCTACATAATATAATGTTCATATAAATAGCAAGAACAGGATATGGTCTTTGTTTTAAACATGAAATTTGAATCAATGATCAAAAACAGATCTTTTTTAATATCTTTTATATTAATGTAATGGTTTAAGTAAAATTAACCAACTACTTTGACTCTGCCTGTGCATATTATATTTTGTTGTACTTTTTTTTTGTTGTATTTTTTTAATTAGATCAAAATAATTTGCTAATAACATTATTTATAAATATCTATTTCAATTATGTTCAATAAATTAATTTACATACAGAAAATATGATGACTTGCAATTTATATATACTTAGCAAAATTAACTTGGATGTTAAAAAATTTAATGGGATGGTCAGAATAGTAAAAACTACATCAAAAAATGTGTGTTTTAAAATCACAGATGCTAATTATTTTCCTTATCAATTTCATGTTCATTATTGTAGTTCAATTTTTAGAATTTTAACTTCTAGCCAAATTTGATATTGGAGCTCAACGCTGGGTACCTAAAAAAAATTGGGTAAAAACGATGCATAGACGATTCGTAGCTTTTAATTGCGTTGACGTAAAAGCTTAATTTTTCCTATGCACTAAGGGATCTTAAACTTGGATAATGTATATTAATTTCAGCTTCTTACTTGGACGCGATCTTAAAAAAAATTATCTTAACAGACAAAAAGACTGCCAGACGATCAACAAAGTGATCTTATAAGGGGTTCTTTTCTTGTCTTTTGTGGTACAGAACCTTAAAAATTAAGCAAAATAGTTTAATTAGCAAAAAAAATATCAATATATTTTGAACAAAAAACTAAAATCGGCAGAAAGTGGGGAACTAAATCGGCAGAAAGTGGGGAACGGAGTGTCTTAACACTAGGTTCCCTCTGCCTACCCTGCTGTGTGCGGGATACAGCGTGAAGCTGATTAAAAAACTAAAATATAAGTATCACTTTATATAATCAGACATTTCAATTTTATTTATGCATATAAATTATTATTTAATATATAATATATTTCATAAAATCTTGTTCACGCGTTCACCAGCTAACGTTATTTATAGTAGAGGTATTCTGTGAGCATCAACTGCCAGTGGTGCGTGTGAACAGACCGTTGGCTACTGAGGATCTTTCAGGCGTAAGAACGATGTCAACCCTTATATATAATTATAGCTTTTGTACTTATTAAAAAATTCTCAACTACTTTTTATATGTTCAATAACCATGTAAAACATGGCGTTCCACGGTCACGTATTTATAAAAATAAATATGAGGCCAGTCGTGGCGCAGGGGCACACAGTGTGACCGTAATACCGACTGGTTGTGGGTTCGATCCCCACTCAAGGAAATAAAGTTTTATTTAAATTTATATTTCCATTTCCTCGCTCTGGTGTCGAGACAAAGCGCGGCGTCGATATCTGCCACTCAACACACAATGCCTTCAGAATTCGGCAGAAAGTGGGAAACGGAGTGTCTTAACACTAGGTTCCCTCTGCCTACCCTGCTGTGTGCGGGATACAGAGTGAAGCTGAATAAAAAAAATAAAGAATATAATTATTAGATGGATACAACGGATAATTATTTCTGAACAAAATTAAAGCAAAACAAAATTGTTATCATCTTATCGGTTTTGATAGTACTAAATGCGTTACCTACATTTACCTAGACCAGTGGTTCCCAACCAGTGGTCCGCGGACCACCAGTGGTCCGCAGAAGCCTAAATATGGTCCGCGAACGATTTTAATTTTATGACTGGGGATGATGAGGCGAAGTTTTTGTTTAGTTATCACAGTTAATTTTTATTATACCTACATGAATAGTGGTCCGTGCTACCAAGAATGATATAAAAGTGGTCCTTGATCAAGAAAAGATTGGGAACCCCTGACCTAGACACACAAAGGGTGTCATTAACCTTGTAGTGGAAACATTGTTCCATCTTCACAATAAGACAATAATAATTAGGCTACTTGTGTTGCGTTGCATCGTTACAAACGTCCTTTTATAAAAAAAATAATTAAGTAATATTTAAATTTGAGGCTAGTCGTGGCGCAGGGGCACAAGGAGTGACTGTAAAATCGGCTGGTTGTGGGTTCGATCCCCACTCGAGGAAATGAAATATTTACTTACATTTATATTTTCATTTCTTCACTCTGGTGTCGAGGCAAAGTGCGGCGTTGAGTTCCGCCACTAAACACGCAATGCCTCCAGAACTCGGAGGAAAATGGGGAACAATGTGTCTTAACACTATGTTCCCTGCTGTGTGCGGAATACAGCGTGAAGCTGATTTTATTTAATATTTATATATGATTTAACGCCCTTTAATGTCTTTAGGTTAATTGATTTTGTACACTACTTGCACTTTATATTATCAAATATCAAACTATACAGCCGAGTCTTAGTGATATCTTACAAACGCTTTTATATATTTGTTAAATAAAAAAAGTAATATATTTTCCATTATTTACTAAACGGCTTGAAGTAAAGATCAATTTATAGATGAGAAACTGTTTTATTCCACTAAATATATTTTATAAGGACAATTAAAATAATTTGTCTTTTTTTTAATACAATATTTACGTTAAATGTTCTATTGTTCATTATCAGAATACGTTCAGCGTGTCGATGGGAAAATATTGTTTAATATACGATAAGCTAGGCTCCAAGTGGATAATTGCGATAACACATTTAATTTTGAATATATTTGCATTTTACTATACCGCTGTACACTGAATTTCTTCTGTACGACTGCTTTCACCTATACCTTTCATATACAGGTATAAAAATATACCAAAAAATTTAAACATACAACTTAATTAGAAACTTTGTGAAATTTCTGCCTTTTAATGATAAAAGTAACCCGTAGATTACCGTAATGTTTGCTTATGTATAAAGCCTTATTTTTGTTCCACTTATTTCATACATAATGCACGTTATTATTTACTGACCGATTTAAAGAATATTTTTTTTCCTATATGCTATTAAAGACACTTAAAAACGACCTTCAAATAAAATAAATCAGCTTCACGCTGTATCCCGCACACAGCAGGGTAGGCAGAGGGAACCTAGTGTTGAGACACTCCGTTCCCCACTTTCTGCCGAATTCTGGAGGCATTGCGTGTTGAGTGGCAGAACTCAACGCCGCGCTTAACCTCGACACCAGAGCGAAGAAATGGAAATATAAATTTAAGTAAATATTTCATCTCCTCGAGTGGGGAACGAACTCACAACCAGTCGGTTTTACAGTCACATTTCATGCCTCTGCGCCACGACTGGCCTCAGACCTCAAAAAGACCTTCAAATGGTAAATATTATCAATTTAGCTTACTATGCAAACAAAAAAAGGCAAAAACGTGGACTGACAATTGTTTATTTCCTCAGAGTACTCGTTGAACGATATTTTACTTCAGTAGTATAATCGTGTCCAAACCGAACGTCACGTCACTTCACTTTGAAATCGGTCACAATACGGAAAACTTCGAACCAGAATAGATTCTAAAGCAAATAGTACCTTGTTAATGAATTTATAGCGGCTTTGATGTTCTCGTCCTTAAATATTTACAAGTTTCGTTGACGTCTTATAACATTTCAATACCACTTACCGTTATTTTGGCTTTTAACATATAATATATTTATATTTGAATGAAATATTAAATAAATTGAATGTAACACGTGCTATTTGAACATCAGTAAACAGTTTGAAGTTTTTGAAAACATCTTCCAACAAAAATAGCGCAAGAGAACAGTAACTGATTTCCCGTAATGCCTTGTGTTACTACGATCGTACATTTGAGTTGACCTATGCGAAGTTGTAATAAAAAATGTTAGATTATAGGTAATACCTCTTAAAGAGCGAGCTTATAGAATAGAATTATAAAAAAAAATGATTGAGGCCAGTCGTGACGCAGGAATACAAGCGATATGCTGCGGCACAAGACCTGGTAACGAAGCGCGGCGTCAAGTTCAATGCCTCAAAAATTCAGCAGACAGTGGAGAGCAGAAGTGTTTCAATGGGAACGGAGTGTCTTAACACTAGGTTCCATTTGCCTACCCTGCTAATGCACGATACAGCGTGTAGTTAAAAAAAAACAAGTAGTAAATATTAAGACATCTTCCTTCAACTTTGTATGTTCTATGCATTATTCTCATGTGATAAACTAATCACAACAACCATTTTTAATCTTAAAAACGGATGCTGTATTGGCCATGTGTTCTTGCACATCGGTCTAAGTGCGCTTATAATTCTTTTGTACCTAAATTTCTTTGATAAATAAATCGTCGATCAAAGAAACATCCTGTCATAATTTAATGAGAATAGTTATAAAAGGTGAACTCGGTTAAATGTACCATGTCTAGCATATATGTAAACGCTGTTCTATTATGAGTTGAAATGTCAACATTTTATAAAGCAATTATGAAAAAAAAACTTTAATTGGCTTATCACTCTGTTGAAAAAGGAAAAGGTTAATGTTGTCCTTAATTCTTTGACGAACATACAAAAAAAACAATGTTTTTATACAAATAAATCTCTCGTATATTTTTTCAAGTTATACTTCCTGATAAGAAACAGGTTTTTCGCTAACCGTGTGAGTCAATCGATTCCGTCAGCAGATTGCATACGTAGGTACCTATGTATGTATTTACGTGCGTCACTTGATATCTAAAAGGTTTATTACATTGGTAACGTGTCGAGTTGATCTCGCATGTTAACAATTAACATCTTGTGGTGTCGCTTTCCACTCGGTAGCACTATAGATAGTGATTGAAGTAGTTGGAGAATTCAGTCATTGGTCGTTTGCTTGATTTGCGAATAAAAATCACAACTGGCCAATATACAGTAATCCGTAATGGCTGAATGCATCGCTTGTCGGTTGGTTTTTGAGTGGGATGAGGTGCGCGGCGCCCGGGAATGCTGACGCGTGATGCGGTGAGCACCCGAGTGCCTAGTGACTGAAATATTATATAGATAGGCATCGCAGCCCGGTTTATTTTGGATAGTCTTGCGTTGGTGTCTTGCGTCTACGAGAGCGGCAGACGCGCGTCCCGAGCCAATATTCACGTTCCAATATATAATTTATTTAATCAATCAACACACTGAACCCGGCGCGCTATTCGATATAGTTATTATAAGGTTGATGGTTCGGCCCCAATCAAATATATTAATCGATATCATGACGAACGCTGTAATGTTCTTCGTGAATGGGAATATTAAAATATATTTATTAGTTAAACGTATAGAAAAATAAGGAAGTAGTTTTACGTGAGACTCTGTTATTTTTTTGTCTAGTAATCTTACTTTTTTCATGCACTAAATACATAATGTATGTAATTTTTGCATATAAAAAAATACATGAGTAGTTAAGTCATTATAATATTCTACAACCAATGTGTGTTTGTACGTGAACCAATATTAAGTTCCAGTTACGAAAAATACGTAAATTGTAAAATATTAATGAAATATTTTATAATAAAATAAAAGTTATAGTTATGAAAAACATCAATATGTTTTTCATAACTGTAACTTTTGTTTTGACATTTTCTCTCACGGACAAACATAATACACCAATACTGTATTGTAAATTTTCTTAGTTGTGCTATAAATTATATGTTTATATTTGCTAATACTAACTGTAAATGTGTGTATGTAATTACAATACTGAAAATAAATACTTATACAAACGTCAAAACTTTAGAAACCCTATTAGACAGTACAGTACAGTCATCGCATTTACTTGAAAACTGTATAATATATTTTTACATTTATGTTATCTTTTCTTTATGTTGTCAAATTGTATAGGATTTTTTTGTATTTTTTGTGCTTGTGAACAAGTAGAAATTTAAAACTCTGAACTAAACTTCTGAACTTCATATACACTTTGTTATAAATAAAAATTAAACAGGTCTGTAATATTGTCTCTACTTTACTCGTTTCCTTGAATTTGTGCCAAATAATATAACACCGAAAATAATATATTTAGATAGATGGACGAGATGTACCCAAAATACGTATATTTATATAATGAATTTCCTGTAGATCAAACGAACTATTTAATAATTGTTTTTAAAACGTATTTGAATATATTTACTTATATATTAACTAAACGACGTAATAAAAGCTATGATCTTTATAATATAAGATATATGATAGGATATATGTATAATATAAACTGGAAATGAAACTTGTTATTTATGTAAAGAACTTATTATCGTATCTGTTTTTTTCTTTTATTATAAAATACAAAATTTTAAATTGACATCGTCGTAGAACGAACTGCGTATCTAACTTACATGACGTATAGTATAGACCAATGAAGACTGATTTTCATTATTCTCTAAAATGAATAGCAAGTAGAGAAAGAAATAAAGCTTTATATAATTGCTCTTTACCTACTCCATAGAATACAGAAGATGCGTAAAGATAAATCGTAACCTATTATTTTTTTTTAACTTAATAGTTCAAAGCAAGTTGAATGCCACGGATATATGTATTATGTGGACGATTAAGAATCGTGGCACGTTTTCACGTTCGGCGTCCGTGACTACGTAGCGCATTAAAACTGCCGTTTCACCTGCGATGCTTCTCTAAAAACCGATCGTACACAGATGCTGACAAGGCGATATTGATACGTTGATATATTGCTTACATTAGTACTTGTTGAAGTTGGCGGTCGGATTGCGTACGCAAATAGTCGTTACAATGATTGACTTTGCCCACGTTGCCTGATTGCAACCGGTTGAAATTTAGATGTCAGTTGGTTTAACACCTCAACCCTCGCTGCTTATGTGAAAATATAAGAACTACGACAATTTACATGTTATAATTTCTACAAGTATCGTAGTGTAATATGTAAATTAGTAATACTATAATATTTTATGAGAAATTCTTAAAACCTTCCATTGTAAACACTTTATAGTGTCCAAGTGTTTGTGTCCATATATTGGTTCATAATTATTTTATAAACTTATATGATATGCTTGGGGAATGAAGTATCTTACTGGGTTCCCTCTGCCTACCCTGCTGTGTGCGGGATACAGCGTGAAGCTGATTTATATGATAAGATGAAATACCTATATTTATGTCGAATAATTGCGAAAACCAGAGAAGTTACAATAACAATTATGTTTGCTTTTATACGAGTATCCATATTACAATTTTATTATATTTTTATGCATTCACCTCCATAACTTAAGTAGTTCTTTATAATCTGCTTACGTAGCTGCGTCACTGCACGTGCAACCGTCCTATTGAGCCATATCAATAAGGATAACTAGTCTTACAATATAATCTTCTTTTATGTGATTTTTTTTTAATTATTATTCAGATTCAAAATTATTATTGAGGCCAGTGGTGGCGCAGCGGCACGAGGTGTGACTGTAAAACGGACTGGTTGTGGGTTCGATCATTCATCATTCATCGACATTCATCTCCTCGAGTGGGAGATGAAATATTTACTTAAATTTATATTTCCATATCTTCGCTCTGGTGTCGAGGTTAAGCGCGGCGTTGAGTTCTGCCACTCAACACGCCATGCCTGCAGAATTCGGCAGAAAGTGGGGAACGGATTGTCTTAACACTAGGTTCCCTCTGCCTACCCTGATGTGTGCAGGATACAGCGTGAAGCTGATTTATTTTTTTTATTTATTATTCAATTACAGTTTAAAATAACAGTCTCAAAAGCAAAGTAAAACAGTAACAATATACAAATACGTGATCTCATAGTGTTGACATGCTTTGTTCTTTATTTTGTTATCAAGAAGATAAAACTAGGATCTTGTTTAATTTTACGTTACTATATGGATTACTTGTTTTGTACTCTAGCCAGATAGGTGTGATTATTTTGCTTAAGCCCTTTATCATATAGAGACTTAAAATATTTATTATCTATAAGAAAAAATGGTGACCTCGTTCTTGGAGAAGTTTGTATCGAAAACTTAATGGCCTGTTTGTCTATATTTAAACATTCTTTCATATAATTGAATATATATTTATAATATGTAATAGAGTAATATCATCACAAAATCCTCGTTTTTATATTAGTGGCAAGCGGCTTGCGGCCTGCTTAGCTGGCGCATATTTAGTCAATGTACGTGTATTTATGTACGATCGTAACTATCGAGATAAATCACATGCCTGCTAAGACTGGTTTATCGTCTGTAAAAATTACTCCTTTGATGTTTTATTCAAAAATCTAATTACGGTTCTTTTCTGTTTTCAGAACTGCCTGCCGAGGAAGGTGAGAAACAAACATATTAATTTTTGTTTTTAAATCATTGCTTTACAATACTAAAAAACCATAAGAACATTAAAACTACAAATTTTGCTTACTTACATTTTAAAACTAAATAAAATGATGACATCTAACTTTGCCCAAATAAAAGTGTGTCATGGACGTTAGATACGTATTTCTTATTTGCTGCTTCATAACCTACTTAAAGACAGTTAGACTTTACATACAGAAAAACAAATGTAAAAATATGTAATAACTTTTCCATACCACGTAAATTGTTTTTTAAACCATCGTCATTTTTATTTTATGACATGACATATTTTTAAAGTTAACTTAATTTCACTAATTTACATCTTCCTTTATAGGCAAGAGTATATGGCAGTTAGTCCTGGAACAGTTTGATGACCTCTTAGTAAAGATTTTACTGTTAGCCGCCATTATTTCCTTCGTAAGTGTATTACCACATTTTTTATTTGCTTATTCAATTTTATTTCCATGGCATTTTAAGTAATTCATGTCAAAATTTTCAGGTATTAGCTTTATTTGAAGAACACGAAGATGCATTCTCAGCTTTCGTGGAACCTTTTGTTATTTTACTAATTCTTATTGCTAACGCCGTAGTTGGAGTATGGCAGGTAAGACGATAAATATCAATGTAAAACATATTTAGTAAGTGTTTTTTAATTTTTTATATATATTGGACATTAAATATTTTTTTGCATTTCAGGAAAGAAACGCAGAATCCGCCATCGAAGCTTTAAAAGAATATGAACCCGAAATGGGAAAAGTCGTACGAGGAGACAAATCTGGCGTACAGAAAATCAGAGCAAAAGAGATCGTCCCCGGTGACATCGTAGAGGTGTCCGTAGGAGACAAGATCCCAGCTGACATCCGCCTGATCAAGATCTTCTCCACTACCATCCGTATTGACCAGTCCATCCTGACTGGTGAATCTGTGTCTGTAATCAAACACACTGACGCCATTCCCGACCCCCGCGCTGTAAACCAGGACAAGAAGAACATTCTCTTCTCCGGCACCAACGTCGCCGCTGGCAAGGCCCGCGGTATCGTCATGGGTACCGGACTCAACACTGCCATTGGTAAAATCCGTACTGAAATGTCTGAGACTGAGGAAATCAAGACTCCCCTGCAACAGAAACTGGATGAGTTCGGTGAGCAGCTGTCTAAGGTGATCTCCGTCATCTGCGTTGCCGTGTGGGCCATCAACATCGGACACTTCAACGACCCCGCCCACGGTGGGAGCTGGATCAAGGGAGCCGTATACTACTTCAAGATCGCCGTCGCTCTGGCCGTCGCTGCCATTCCCGAAGGTCTGCCCGCTGTCATTACCACTTGCCTCGCTCTCGGCACCAGGAGGATGGCCAAGAAGAACGCTATCGTCAGGTCACTCCCGTCCGTAGAAACCCTCGGTTGTACATCTGTTATCTGCTCAGACAAGACCGGAACATTAACCACCAACCAAATGTCCGTGTCTCGTATGTTCATCTTTGAGAAAATCGAAGGTGGTGACAGCAACTTCTTGGAATTTGAAATTACCGGCTCTACTTACGAACCCATCGGTGACGTTTACTTGAAGGGACAGAAAATTAAGGCCGCCGAATTCGACGCCCTTCATGAATTGGGAACCATTTGCGTTATGTGCAACGACTCCGCTATTGACTTCAACGAATTCAAACAAGCTTTCGAAAAGGTCGGTGAAGCCACTGAAACCGCTCTTATTGTCTTAGCCGAGAAAATGAATCCCTTCAACGTTCCCAAGTCTGGCCTCGACCGCCGTTCCGCTGCTATTATTGTCCGTCAAGAGATTGAGACCAAATGGAAGAAAGAATTCACTCTCGAGTTCTCCCGTGACAGGAAATCTATGTCAACCTACTGCACTCCCCTCAAGCCTTCTCGCCTCGGAAATGGACCCAAATTGTTCGTCAAGGGAGCACCCGAAGGTGTCTTGGACCGTTGTAGCCACGCTCGTGTTGGAACTGCTAAAGTACCCCTCAACTCCACCCTCAAGAACCGCATCCTGGAACTCACCCGCCAATATGGTACTGGACGTGACACACTTCGTTGCTTGGCCTTGGCTACTGCTGACAACCCAATGAAGCCTGATGAAATGGACCTCGGAGACTCCACCAAATTCTACACATATGAAGTGAACCTAACCTTCGTGGGTGTCGTCGGAATGTTGGACCCTCCCCGTAAGGAAGTATTCGACTCCATCGTCCGTTGCCGCGCCGCTGGTATCCGTGTCATCGTCATCACTGGTGACAACAAGGCCACCGCTGAAGCTATTTGCAGGTACGTTTTCATAACTTTTTAAATTTTGCTATTAAAGTGTTAAATATTTTTTACAACTTGCTATCATCGCGGTGCTGTGCGGCCGATGACTTCCGCCATTTAACACTCAGTGTCTCTTATTTAAGCGGAAAGAAGGAGAAAGAGTTCTTGACACTGGGTTTTTTTGACCTTATGTTAACAATTGACAGGCGTATCGGCGTGTTCACTGAAGACGAAGACACAACCGGCAAGTCGTACTCCGGCCGCGAGTTCGACGACCTGCCCGTGGCCGAGCAGCGCTCCGCCTGCGCCAAGGCGCGCCTCTTCTCCCGCGTGGAGCCCGCACACAAGTCCAAGATCGTTGAATTCTTGCAGAGCATGAATGAAATTTCCGCTATGGTGAGTTTGTTAACGTTTTTTAGTTATGTCTTGCGTGTGATCAAGTAGGCAAAGGGATCTTAGTGTTAAGACGCTCCGATATATAATTAATAATTTGTGTTGTGTTGTTGTCTAAACCGGCCGTCGGCGTATTACGTATTTTGATCAATCAACCCATTATGAGTATTAATTGATAGGGCTAGAATAACACAGTGGAGAATGTAAAAAAAATTCAAAATAATATAATAGGTTGTAATTTTTTTTTACAATAACTTATTCTAGGCACTCAATGTAGAAATCACTCTTATATTATCATTAAGCTACAAAATTTCAGTTGTTACAGTTTGTTAAGTTTTATATAAACTAATTTAAGTTGCAAATTCAATAAATATAACATTATACGCATATAAAGCCAGGATAAGTAAATATATGTGATGCAATGCTCGTCTTCATTGCTCTAAAAACAATATCTTCATATACAAAACAGCAAATTAGAACATTATTTGATGTTTACAATTGTACTATTGAGAACGGTTTTCGATACGTTTATATTAGTCAGCTGGCTTTGTTTATAAACTGTTACACTTGGAACATCGTGTCCGAATTGAAACATACAATGGTAATGCTGAAAATCATAATGTAAGGAATAAAGAAAAACTAAATGAACGTCGACGACGGTATTTTTAATTCTCAAAGTGTTATTTATTCTAAGATTTAGCATACGGAAACTGTTGTATTTGTTTAAAATTGATTGTTTTCATATAAAATTTACAGGCTAAATTATAAGATAGGCGCCTAATTGATAGCAATAAATCCTATACTATATAATTATATTATTTAAATAGGCATGTGACTTACACTTTGCCATTTACCTGAAGTTTTAGTTATGAGGAAAAGATAAAAAAAAATAGCCAACACTTAAAAAACATGTTATTAAGTTTCCATTTCATGCCATATTATAGACAAAGTAAGAAAAGCAAAATTTTTTTTTCTAGAATATTAACAATTTTTAATTGTTATATTCCATAAAAATTTTAAACAGATGAAATTTTTTTTATTAAATCATTTTTACACATATTTTACACATATACTTATAAAGTAAATGGCATAATAATGTGTTGGTATATTATAATAGTATGTAAATATATACTCCTAATTTTACATTAGTATAAATCGGCTAACCTCATTGGAAGAAATTGCTGCTTAACAATAAGACTATCTTTTGTGCTTCATTTTTATGTGATTTTTTTTTTCTTCTTTTATATTATTATTACTTGTGGTGAAAAACAAAGAATTAATAAAGATTTTAGATACAAATAAAAATTTTCACGTAGCGGTACTCTTGCTCTCAACCTACGAGTCTTGGTAAACATTCAAGTACAGGACGAAACCGAAAGTATAGCTAAGTCGTCATAGAACACACAAACCTATCTACTAAAAATTTCCCCAAATCATCCTTAAAATGAAATAATACTTTAAAAAATTCAAATATACTAATAAATAAACTCTAAATACTAATAAATAAACTCCTTACAGACTGGTGACGGTGTAAACGACGCCCCTGCCCTCAAGAAAGCTGAAATCGGTATCGCCATGGGTTCTGGTACAGCCGTCGCCAAGTCTGCCGCTGAGATGGTGCTCGCTGATGACAACTTCTCTTCAATTGTAGCTGCTGTTGAAGAAGGTACTGTTTTTTTTTTAACTTTAAATTAATATCATGTTTGCTAGGTTCTTCAATGCATATATTTTGTTGTAAATTGTTGATTATATACAAAAATTAATATTAAATCAATATATTGATGCATATGAAAATTTATAAAATTACATCATTGATAAATGTTATATGCAAACTAATTTATTACTAGATTATATTATAAAAGTAATTGATTTAAATATTAATACTAAATTACTTAACAGCAAAACTAACGGATAATTATCTCCTAGGTCGTGCCATTTACAACAACATGAAGCAGTTCATCCGTTACCTGATCTCCTCAAACATTGGTGAAGTAGTCTCTATCTTCCTTACCGCTGCCCTCGGTCTCCCAGAAGCCCTCATCCCAGTACAGCTCTTATGGGTCAATTTGGTAACTGACGGTCTTCCCGCCACCGCCCTCGGCTTCAACCCCCCTGACTTGGACATCATGGACAAACCACCCAGAAAGGCTGATGAGGGTCTCATCTCTGGATGGCTCTTCTTCAGGTACTTTATAAATTTTTATGTTAAGTATAACAAGAATTACTTATCTTTAAAATAAATGTTTCTGTTACTGGATTATGTCAAAAACTAAGTAAGAGGTGAAAACATATCATCATAAATAATTAATGGGCTTTAATAAAAGTTTAAATAGCTAACTGTTAGGCCTCGTCTTAAGGTCATGGGTGTATTTTATTTTGAAGACTGGCACACCTGATGTAGAGTTATACAGACCAGCTAAACTATAAGAACTAAATAAATAGCTTTTAAGGAAAATTTTATCTAACATCTCATGTGGAACTTTAAGAAATAAAATGCTACATAATAAAGTCCAGCAAAAGAAGTAACAGGTATCAACTAGTAAATAATAAAAAAAATAACTAGTTATGTAGCTAACATTTTTTTAATTATTTTTTTTTCTGGAAAATTATTTTTACTTATTTCTTTAAACTTCTTTAATAAAATTCAAAAATGTAATATATAAATTTATAATTTATGTATACAGATACATGGCCATCGGTGGTTACGTCGGTGCGGCGACAGTGGGTGCCGCCTCCTGGTGGTTCATGTACTCTCCCTACGGCCCTCAGATGACATACTGGCAGCTCACACACCACTTGCAATGCCTCAACAATGCTGATGACTTCAAGGTAAATTGGATTAAATTATTATTAGGAAGTATAACTTATTCTTTAGAAAAGATCACTTTAAAGACCACAATTTTTAAACACCACACAATGAATGACTAACTCAAAATCATAAATAATAAGATAGAATATACAAATATATATTTTTTTCACTATTGATATATGGAGATATTTTTTTTTACATTTTGTCATTGTTTTTTGTTAATTTTATGAATTCAAAGCAAACAAAGACTTTTAATACAACACATTACAAAATTAAAATAACTAAAAGTCATGTGTAATACATAGCTTTGACAGCAGGTATAGTGGTTTGCATAGAAACTTATATCCTTCAGCTTCAGCCTTTCTCAATAAATGGACTATCTATCTAACCCAAAAAGATATTTTGATTCAAAATGTGTTCCTGAGATTAGCATGTTCAAGCAAAGGAACTCTTCAGCTTGTTTACTGTAGATTGTAAACTGTATGTGCTTATTTTCAGGGTATCGACTGCAAGATCTTCACCGACCCCCATCCCATGACCATGGCCCTCTCCGTACTTGTGACCATCGAGATGTTGAACGCCATGAACAGCTTGTCAGAAAACCAGTCGCTGGTGACGATGCCCCCGTGGTCAAACATGTGGCTCGTCGGCTCCATGGCCCTCTCCTTTACCCTTCACTTTGTCATTCTTTATGTTGAGGTCCTCTCGGTGAGTGTTCATATTATAAATATCATTTTTTACTTCATTGCATATAGTATATATTAATAGAATAAGGTAAGTTAAATATTAAAATTCATGAACAATAATTAGTTTGAACTAAATCTATAGAACTAAATGTTTTTTGCATTTTGTTTACTTAAAAACGACATCTCTTATAACTTTAGTCTTGATTTCAGTCTTATATATAGTCAGTTGAGTTATCTTTAGTCGCGATTTCAGGTATTTTCAATATCTATTATCAATATGGAATATTGAGGTGACATTGTGGGACATTCATTCTTAAGAATAATTTTAGCATGTTAACTAACTGTAAACACGACGATTGCGGGTTTGATTCCTGCTTAGGGGTATGATTGATTTTCATTTCCTCGCTGTGGCGACAAGACAATGCGCGGCGTTGACACGCAACGTAATGTATGTTGCAGGCCGTGTTCCAAGTAACGCCGCTGTCGGTGGACGAGTGGATGACGGTGATGAAGTTCTCGGTGCCGGTGGTGCTGCTGGACGAGGTGCTCAAGTTCGTCGCGCGCAAGATCTCCGACGGTGAGCGCCACTCCCTGCTGGACTGGCTCCACGGCATGCAGTGGATTGTGCTCATGTGGGCCGTCTTCTTTGGCATCATCATCTACGGACCCCTATAAGACGCCCGCCCCCTGTTTGATTCACACCTAATACCCACCTCATACCGCCACTGTGGAAATCATAGACAATGAGCCCCGGCTCACCACAGTACCTAACAGTTTGTACCGCTAATACCGAAGCACAGTGTGCACAGTGTGAAGTGACCCGTGTGACGTTTGATTTGACTGCAGTGTTAAGTGACCCCGAACGCTCGACGGACTGCTCCGCTCCGCGCTACAGTAGTATAGTGGCCCGCTGTTGCGAGCATTTGGCATGTGCGAGACAATAATATTCATTTTTCAATAACCCATTTGGAGTCCATTTTTTTATTTACATTCTATATTCCTACTCTATGATTCTTAACTAGAGATTATGTGATAATGTCATTACTTCATTGATTGGACACCAAAATAAAAATTTATAGTTTTATGAGAATTTACTATGTTGTAAGTTAGTATATTTCGATAGCAAATTTTGTATAAATATATATTCTTTTGGGACAGGCTCCGTCGGTAATAGTATACTCGCACACAGCTCAGTACCTTGTCCTCTCGGACTGCTTACATGTTATATTAAACTTACATTGTTAGATTAGAGTAATTTATTGTAAGTGTATTAGGGATGTCGTAGTTACGACAGCTAATTTTATTATTAGAAGGGAACGTTACTACTTTTTCTCACTTGCGGTCGCTTTATAACCTTCCCGAAGCATAACTCCAATATCTGAAAAATATATTTTATTTGCAGATAGCGTTATGCTACTGCATCATGTACATGCCTTCATATATTTGCTGCTAATGTTATTAACAAATTTATTAATGTGTCTTCTTGCGCTATTATTAACATTGAACTAGCAAGGAACTGCAAGGAATTCTTTAAAAGTTAGAAATGTGACATGAAACATATGCCTCATTGTAAATTACCCATTACAATTCAATGTCTATAAAATATTTAAAAAAGTATTTGGGAGTAATATACTTGAAGCAATATAGTGAAATATTTATGAATAGTTAATGTTAAGATCATTTGGTTTTGGTGATAACTTGTAGACTTTACATGTGAAAATGAGTTTTGAGAATTCACTTTTGTACATTTTTTTTTTATTTTATTGCCAAATATTGGAATAAAAGTAGATTTTATTTTTTTTAAATAGTCATTTTGAAGTTTAAAATATAAAAAAATGTTATGATCTAGAAGTTCATACTATTGTATAAAGACAAATGTCTCATTTTCCATCCTGCATGTATGCATTGCATGGTTTACTTTCTGAAAAGTACAGTTTTTTTGTAATATTAATAATTTTTTTCTTTTTTTTTATTTTTTACATAACTAACGTTTTATAGATAACTATGTGGAAAAGTTGAAGTAAGTTTTAAAATTTATAATATACTTATGAGGCAAATGGTTACCAACATACAACACTGCACAATTGAGGGCATGCTCAAAAATTTATTGTGAATCCTGAACCTCTCCAACTATTATGATAGAATAACAGTGTACTAAATGTTGCAGATAACTAAAATATACACAGTTTACAATAAATAAATGTTCGACTTATTATTCATTGAATTATAGCATCCAGTCCTCTACCCACCTCTCTATGATATTCTAACTATCTCCAAATTGCACTTTTCCACCAACACCACCACTCACTATGTATACCATGTCAATTTACAATAACAAGTTTTTGTGTTTTCCTATTAACAAACTAAAACAAGGTTTTGCAAGCTTCGAAACGAATCGCTATTGGCTACATGATTTGCTACAAAACATCCTAAATTTCAAATTTAATTGACAACAAAATGTCTAATGTGTATTAAAAAACAATCTAAGAAATGATCTAGTACAATAAAATTGACAATATATTGCAAAACTTTCCCCTAATCCTTGCCACGCCAATTCGGGAATGGTCCAGTGGCTGCATGCTAACCCGGTGTTGTCTGCCCCCAGCCAAGCCGATGTGGAAGGTGTAAACGCCGGCCGCCGCCGACACGCCCGCACGCACCCTTGTTTGTTGTGACCCCGCAGTGACCTCGTAGCGACCTCGTAAGTTCCGGCTCGAGAGCTAACGACCGGCGCTAAGTTAACAACACCGTTACTTGTTTTGCAGCGAACGAGGTGGTCATTGACAAGTGGTAAGCCACCGTCACCTCAGCCACCGTCCCCTCAGTGTCCCCCGAGTGTCGTGCCGCGCGTGGGCGCCACCTGCGTACCTTCTGCGGAGAGGACATGTTCATAATGTGTATATACAATACTATTACTACGTATTTAGGAGGTTTCGATTTGTTATTACGTTACGTTGTTCTTGAAGACTACATGGTGCCCGTCGACAGAAGCAGTGCGATAGACTATGTGTACTTAAGTTGACAGCGTGCTATTATTTATTGTTATATTTTATTCTCTTTATCTAGTTTGCTTATCTAGATCCGATATTTCTGTTTAGTGCTGACGCCTCGACGAGCAATATGGTGTCTGTAAGGGAAGGATATACAATATTATCCGGAGTTTGGGACCTAAATGTGTCCAAATTTTAAACATACCTGTACATTTTAATGTATTATTGTTTTGTACAATAAATCGTTATAAAATAACTAATGTTTTATTTTAAAAAAAATATTTCAAATTAAGTATATTTTAAATCAAATTGAAATAATTTTTATAATTGAGAAATTATTAGATACTTATTGCTAACGCTGTTATTAATTTTAACATGAAAGTCACGATTCACCTCCACAATATTCACAATCCATCGCAAAATTAGGCCAATAAAAAAACTTCACGATTTCTTTAAACTATACTAAGGAGCTAATCAAAGCACAATACTATATATTAGTAAAATAAAATACCTAATTGTAATCACAATACTTTCAGCATCCCGATGAAATCCGAAAACAACATAAAACAATATTGAAATTTAGTTAAATTTGTTCCAACAATAATTTTACTATGATTCTATTTGAATAGAAATTGGGCAATTCATTTGAATTATTTATGAATTACTAAAACTCATTATTAAAATAATATATATCTATTATGTGTGTCTGGACACTCCATAGTTTAGTATCTTAGTTACATGTAGCGTATCAAAAACTATTCTTCTGTGGGTTCTTTCGTCTCCCATTTATATTTAAATTTTTTATTTATTGATTGCTGATAATAAATATCTAACATTATATAGTATATAGCTTAGAAATACCACCAATCCATAAAATAGACGCAAAGAAAACTACACTAAAAACCTATTTTATTTGTTTTTATAATACACTATAGGAGTGATTTAAATATATATAAATGATCTTCATAGTCTGTGCACACTCACTTGTAGACGTAAGAAATATGTGCAAGCAAAAATGTCAATATCACATCGATTTGTCAATTGAATTTTATAAACTCAACGGCCCTTAGGGGCAGCAAATATTAAGTTTTTTAACTTAGTTAATGATTGATTGATAGTGGAATAAATATATAAAACACCATGATTCAAGTCACTAAATAAGAGAAATGGATTCGTCTAGGTTCGTATTTTGTTATTTTTGTCCAGTAGTAATATTGTGAAGACTTTACACGTGTAAAAGTGGTCTTTTCTTCTCTCTTTATAACTAGAATCCGGTCTTTACAGATTAGAGAACGAGTTGCCTACTAAAATGGCTCATCTAGATATAATGGAGATCGGCGATGCATGCTCTGATAGCATTAAATCTGAACCAGGCAACTCTCGAGTGTTACGAAAACGAAAATCTTTAGCCCCAGAGCCGGCCAAATCTTCTAATCGTAGAGTTAGTATGAAACCCCGTAAACATACTATAACAGAAAATGCAAATTCTAAGCAAATAGAAGCTTTATATTTGAATAAAAAAATTAAAACACTATCTCAAACATTAGAAACAATATATGAAGAGCCTAAACCTAATAGCCCAGATACCAATAACTATATTGGTGGAAGAAAAATTAAAAGACTGCTTACATTCCAAATAGGAAACCAATATACAAAAGAAAAAATTAAAAAACGTAGAGCCAAAATAAAAAAACTTCTTGGAAACAAATCATTTTTGAACAGAAAAAAAATTCCCATGAATGTTTTTCTCAAAACTATTGAATGCTTGGAGTTAGATGAAGTGGTTCCAGCAGAAAGTACTACTGTTAATAATATAGTATAATATTTTTTTTTAAACATTTTTAAAGTGTTATTCCACACTTAGGAAAGAAAAATACTTATTTAGAAAACATATAAAAATTTTGAATGTAGCGGGACTCAAACCCGCGCCTCCTCCTGGTCAAGTCCCACTACGTTCAAAATTTTTATACGTTTTCTAAATAAGTATATAGTATAATATTTTATTATGATATTACCTGTGGTATATCAACTCCCTCAGTGTGAAAATAAATTAGTTATTCGTTTAAGACTGCTCTGACATTTATTAAGTATTTGTATGTTTGTGATAAATCTATAAATAATTGAAAATGAATGAACTTTAGTAATTATATGAGCTTTATGTAAAAAAGTTGTTTATTGATTATCAATCACACATGCAGGAATAAAATAAAATAATAAATAAATTAGACAATATATGTGCTTATTTAAAATACTTTATTCTGGAATGACAATATATCTTAAAATAAATAATCTTTTAAAAACATAAGTAACTCAGGTCACATGAAAACATTTTATGAAACTAATGAAGTTAATCTTTTACTTTACACTCGGTTGATGTTCTATGACATCCAGGGTACTCCTTTAGCATATTTGTAGTTTTATCATTGAGATTCACACAAACACAGCTAGTTTTATTTTCACCAGCTACATACAGTTGACGGGGTACTCCTACCCAGCTTCTGTCAATACCTCCACTGCAGATATTAAAATAATACAATCAAAAGTAATAAAAAAAATACAAGACCACAACATTTGACTGTTAGCATAATGATTGTGGGTAGGGATTGATCCCTACTTGAGGGAATGAGTTAATTTAATTTCTCTGCTCTGAGGATAAGATAAAGTGTAGTTTTAACTTCCACTACATCTTGAAAACTAGACAGAAAGGAGAATGGTAGGTGGAATAAGAAAGGAGCTTCTTATTGCCAGTTGTGGCACAGGGACAAGTGTGTAAATTTAAGTGGAAGAGATTGTTGGTTCAATTCCTCTTAGTGGGGAGTGTCTTAAGACTAGGTTCCTAGGTAAGTAGTGTGAAGCCAAAAATAAAAGTGGTTTAATACTAAGTTCTCTCTGCCTACCTTGCTTTTATTTTTGGTATAGGAAAAGGCTTCAAGCTATTTAACAAAAATCACACTTAAGTAAAATTATTTAGACTTCTAAAGTGGATCAACTACCTTGTCTTTGTACACCATACTCGAGTGCCATCATCCTCACTCCAAGCTATATTACAAGGTGGATATAATTGATCTTGCTTCTTAGCATTTTCCTTTTCTAATTTGCATTGTTTTAATCTTTTTTTTAATTCAATCATGTATGAAGTTTCACCTCCATTTTCATCATAATACCTACCAACTAATGAACCTGAAAAATATTTCTTTTGAATTTTATGGTTTAAAATATTATATTTAATAAAATAAAGTATAAAAATAAATAGTATTTAATTTCGATACATTTAAATTACTTTTTTGTTTATAATATTTTGTTAAAATTATTGGAGCCATTATCATATATTACTTTGAATGAGATCGTATAGACAGCATATTTACTTTTTTTGTGATGGTTGTTATTTCAATCCCCACTATATATTAGCAGTACAAAAGCTTGAAGCTGAAAAGAATTTTAACATATTCAACTGACCTACCTACATAACTATATTTTTCTTTAAAAGTATTTCTCCACTGTAAGATTGTCAACAGTTCACTACAAGAAAGATCTAATACATGGTCTCTATTCTTACTTTCATCCTTGAAATTTCCTGTTACTAATGCTCTTGAGCCATCTTTTCCTAAAATAAAATACAATTTTATTAATACTGTTAAAAAGTTAATCAATTAAATGGTGTAATAGAAGATGTAATAAATGTATTACTTTTAAGATGTAATAAATATATTATTTACCTATAAAATAATTATAAGGCGAACCCTTTCCATAGTGCTTCTTTCCTTCAGTAACGTCGTATATGCTTCCAAGAACTGCTAAATAAAGATTACCCTCTCCAACTAAATCTTCAGAAAAATAAATTCCTTTTTTATGTATTTTAACGTTTGGAAATATGTTATAATTACTGAAATATTTCTGTAAAATAATTCCTATTGTCAAGGCCAAAGCGGCTAGTAGCAAATATTTGATCTTTATCCCTAATGCTATAGACATGCTAATGAATAATGATCTCAGCACAAGTTATAAAAATAAGTTTTATTAAAGGAAAAAGTTTTTCGTATACGTAAGCTTTTAAATTTATTCATTCATTTGTTTGACAGATGACGTCTACAATTTGTTTACAAGTGAAAGTTTACAGTGATGAACAATATTGCCAATTATTTGTCTAATATCGATTTTGTACACTAAAATTCTAATTATAAAATAATAAAAATAAAATAATTTTTCAAAATTGTTGCAATTAATCTGTCATTAATTGCAATTGTAAGCAACATGTAGCAACAAATCTGTCATCAAGACAAAAGTAGATTATATATATATATATATAAATAGTTTTGTAACTAGGTGACAGCTCTTACTTCACTAGTTCCTTTGGGTATATGTGTTCTGTGGTTATTCCGTTCAATAAACTTCAGTTTGGTGACTTTACAATGTTTTGAAATTGAAATGAATTTTATGAAATGTAAACTTAGTAGGTTTTAAGTATCAGTAGTTCTTTGTCCTTATTATTTTTGTGTATTTAATTAATACTTGATCTAGATAGTGTATTAGTAACTTAAGAATACTATTGTTAAACATTTCGACAATAAATATATATACTTTTTATGTTAAATGATAATTTTTTAAATAATTAATATTGTGCTGTAATCTTTTCAACTATACGATGATATCCTTTCGTCAGTTGCGTAAATATTCAAAATTTCCTCCTAAACGAAGAGTTGTGGTCACAGGTATGGGTGTAGTGTCACCTTTAGGAACGAATTTAGAACTTTCTTGGCAAAATCTCTTAAAAGGTCACTGTGGTATAATTGCATTAAAAGATGAAGGGTATTCTAAATTGCCTTGTCGGATAGCAGCTGTGATACCTGCTGAAAATAATAGTGAAGTAACTAAAGCTCTTTCTAAATCAAATCTAAGGCTGATGGCTCCAGCTACTTGTTTAGCTCTCCTAGCCACTTCAGAAGCATTAAAGGATGGTAATTGGATGCCCTTATCTAGTGAAGATAAAGAAGCAACAGGAGTTACTTTAGGGATGGGAATGATTGATCTTAAAGATGTATGTGAAACAAATAATGCATTACAGTTAGGTTATAATAAAGTAAGCCCATTTTTTGTACCTAGGATATTACCAAATATGGCTGCAGGTCACATAAGCATAAAATATGGTTTTCGAGGTCCTAATCATGCTGTGTCCACAGCTTGTGCCACTGGTGCACATTCCATTGGTGATGCTTTTAGATTTATAAGGAATGGTGATGCTGATGTTATGGTTAGTGGGGGTGCTGAAGCTTGTATCAGTCCCTTAGCCTTTGCTGGATTTTGTCGCTTAAGAGCACTGAGCACATCCTTTAATGATGAACCCCAAAAGGCTTCTCGCCCTTTTGATAAACAAAGGGATGGTTTTGTTATGGGTGAAGGAGCTGCTGTTTTGTTGTTAGAAGAATATGAACATGCCTTAAAACGAAATGCAAAAATATATGCTGAAATATTAGGTTACGGATTGTCTGGAGATGCTTCTCATATTACTACACCAAAAGAAGATGGTAGTGGTGCTATTTTATCAATGAAGCGAGCTTTAAGAGATAGTAGTATAGAGTACCATAACATTTCATACATAAATGCTCATGCTACATCTACACCTGTAGGAGACGGTATCGAATCCACAGCTATAAAGACTTTATTTAGTGATCATTTTAAGAATATTATGGTTTCTTCCACCAAAGGTGCTCATGGTCATCTATTAGGAGCAGCTGGGAACCTTGAAGCTGTATTCACTATTTTGGCATGCCACCATGGTATCATACCACCTACTATAAATCTAGAAGAACCTATTGATGATTTAAATTATGTAGCTAATACACCACAAAATTGGGACCAAGAGAGAAGGATAGCATTAAAAAATTCATTTGGTTTTGGTGGAACAAATGCAACACTTTGTATTTCAAGCATTTGAATAACAAATATTTTACAAGCTTATAAATAAGTATAAGAGTAAATAAAAGAATGTCTTAGACTTGATAGTATATTTAAAACTGAGTTACAAATGTTTCCAGATTTTATAATGATGGCAAACACGCCATGGTAACTCCCAACTATTGCTGTTTAAGCATCAGCAAAAAATAATCTGTTGTGTACCACATATTATATTGAGTCACAAAGCATGAAAATAAAATGATTTGATCAAAATGCTACTATATTTCATTATTACAAAGCTTTAACATTTTATAGTAATATTTGTTAAATGCTGGGTTTCGTCCAGTCCATTATTTTATATCATATGCAGTTGGAGTCATTCAAACATGCACTTTATTTTGTATTACTTACAGTTATTATACTGCCATTACAATATACAAATGTTATCAATGTATACATATATACTAGAAGCACCTTTTTCAAATATTCTAAAAGTCAATCTATGAACCATTTCTATTAAATTTATAACAGGAACATGATATTTGGAGTACAAAGTAAATTTCATATCAAAATCTTACTATAATAGTGAAATCTGAAACCAATCTGACTTGGTTGTTATGGCAAAGGTGCCCAATGCATTAAACAATTTCTATTACACATATATTTTGCTATTATGTAAAGCCCTATTTTAAAATAATTATTAATGATAAATAAACAATATAAATAAATAGACAATAAAAACACTAATAAATTGATTACATTTTTTGTTTTTTCTAATGATTCAAACTAAAATAGTATAAATAAATAATTTGTATGCTTTGTTCATCTGATGTAGAGGCATGTGCAGTTTGAATGTAACATATGTTGAGGTAAATTAAGCAGGGTGTTTGTTTTGTTTCAACACTACAGACGGTGCCTGCGGAGTGTTTACACATAACTGAGCAAATTTCTGCCTTAGATTTTGTCTCAATTCTTGCCGTTTCTCAGTTATGTTTCTTCGGGACTTAAATTCTAAAACATCTTCTATAGGAATATAACTGGTGTCTTGCTCTTCATCTGATGAACATGTATCCTATAATAAAATTTTAAATTAGAAAAATTAGTTCAAAATTTCGTTAATCTCTGTAATACAGTTGTATTGGCAAATTGGATAAAAAGTTCATGACATATTTTGGTCTTTTCCAATTCTGAATTTTGCTAAGAACTGGCTAAAATCATGTGAAAAATTATATTTTTAAATAAACAAACATATATGTATAACATTCACAGACAATAAAGAAGTTTTTATAAAAAAAATGTTTTAGCATCACACTTAAAGAGGCAAGACACTCCACTGTCCCTTTTTCTTTGTTTTACCAGACTGCAGAATAAGAAACGAAAATGCTTAACAGCTAGATGCTGCACCATGATAGCTTCAGAATTGACATTTATATTATAGTTATATTAAGTAAAAAAAAAATAGCATACCAGCATTTCTTGTAGAGAAAGTGTAAAACCAGAACATGATATCTTATCCATTTTGGTATCTATACAGTCGCCTCTCTCATGGTTGCAGAACCCTTCAGAACATGCCACCTCCGACCCCTCCGGGGAACTCATGAGGGAGGATGAACCAGACATTATTTCACAGCAGACATTATTACCAGACGAGTATCCACAGTCTTGTGAGTGTTCAATATGTGATATATTATCTTCTTTGCCGTTTATTTTACCTTTCTTAGGAGAACTAGTGTAATCTACTTGACATGACTGACAACTTTCACCATTAGATTGCATGACATCATAACACTGGGTATAGTTGAGGGTAGATAGTAAATTAGTAGGTATATCACGATCCTCCAGCAAGCATTCTTTGCATTGGCACTTGTCTTCAGGTTCTTCTGAATCAGCTTCCTGTAAAAGCCAATTACATTTAGAAGAAGAAACTTAAAACTATGTTTCACCGTACATTGCTTATATCTGTGATATATTTTTTAGCTTTGCTGTATGAGGAATATATTTACCAGGGAACGCGGAGGAATCCTAGTATAAAGATACTCTATTCGCCCTAAATTTTATACACATTTGGTATTGAGTGGGGGAACTGAATACCACACTTTGCCTTGTCAGAGAGAAAATGAAAATAATTCATTCAAATAAATGGGAATGGAACCCATAACCGTTAGGTTTACAGTCAGACGCAATACCGCTGTGCCACGCAAGCGTTATATATAGTTTATAAATTTATATAAGGAATATTAAATGTTCAAAAGTTTCATATACTTTGCATTTGCTTTCAATTGACTGCCGTTCCTTCTTCTTGCGTTTCTTAAGTTTTTTCTGTTCTTTCCTTTGCTGTCTCGAGAGTTCCTCCTGTGTAATTTCATCATATAACAATTGAAGTTTGGAGACACCGCTCTTGATTTCAACGGCGGTTTCAAATTTCCTATATAAAGCTTCAACTCCAATGGCCGCTAAGGCTTGGCATGTACCTTCTTCCTCGCGGAGCCTTAATGAGATGCGCTGTAGACGTTCGTATATACATATCCCGAGACATATTAAGACCTGAAAATATTAAACAACATATTATTTATGGGAAAGAAAGAGAAAATTTTACTTGAACTTGGCTTTACACACTTTTTAGAAATTAAACTTTTGCTTATATCTTTCAGGCAATATCTAATTTAGTATATAAATAATATAGTGTACATCAAAGAAAGGTTAATTATTTATTAAGTCACAATAGCAATTCTTTTCAAGGATAGCATACAAAGTATGGCAGTTTTATATTTATATATATACATATTTTTAAATCTCATAATTAGGAGGCATTAAATATGAAAATAACTGTACACATTACATTTCATTGAGACATTGAGTGTTGAGTAGCGAAACTCATCGCCACAGTGTTGGCGAAGAAATGAAAATCAACCCTGAGAGAGACCAAATCCTCAACCGTCGCTCAGCATCCCCAAAAAAGTTTCAAGTAACATTAAATCTGTACTTTATAAAATCAAAGTAATATAATCCAATACTTGCCTCCTCCTGTGCAATTTCTAATGTGACGGCATGCCTTTCCCTGTGATTACCAAACAACTCTGGTTCAGCTCTGGCTATGAGATGCGCTATGTAATCAGTTTTGGCCTGCAAGTGTAAATGTTTGTCTAACAAACATCTCTTGATACCTCCATATAAGGCACCAACATAACCTTTTTCTTTCTGTGGCTCCTTCTCTTCTACTAATAACTGATAAGCTCTTAATACCTTTAAAAAATATAAACACACATTTTATAGAATATTCAAGAAAATCTGAATGTGTACCTATTTGAAATCATCCAAGCACTCTGCTCACTAATATATGGAAATATTTTTTATTGTTGGTATCATCTCTGCAGAAATAGTTACAATTTTTTCTATCGTTAAGGTTATTGAACACTTTACAGTTATTAGTTGTTAAATTTCACATGTTTTTTGGTATAAAACAAATATAAATGTTTATATGACTATGTGTGAAAACAAAGTGATAAAGACTGGATTATCTAAATCATAAATCAATTCATTGTCAAAGGGATTTCACAAGTATCTATAGTAAATCTAATTTAAAAAAAACGTATTGCACAATTTTAATATATATATTTTTTTCCATGCTGATAATCATTAATATAATTTTAAAATATAGTGTAACTTCTTGCTATATTATTTAATAAAATATCAAATCTTTCATACAGCAAATATGTATTTCATGTAAAACAGTAAAGCAAGAATAATCTCTTAGATAATCAAAAGTCTACTTTTACTTTATTTAAAAAAAAAGAAATATAAAATTAGGCTTATTCAATTTTTCAAACTTTACTAACCTTAGTCTTACAATCTGCACAAAATCTGTGTTTCCTTAAATAATTGTGTAATGTATCGTGCAGGGTATTAAAATGTACTAGTGTGACATGTTCCCTTGCACAAGGTCTCATTGCATCCCAGGCGGCACACCACGCGGTTCTCCCACCCCATCCGCAGGCACCCCAACCCCAGCCACAACTTGACCAACCTCGTGCTGTACCAGCCTCTAAGGAATGGAGTGTACAACGCTGGGATTTCTTCCATCGTGGCTGACTTAGCTGTAGACATTCTATGCCAGTGCTAGAAAAACAGATTTTTTTTTATTTTTATTATGTTGAATATAGCATTTTTTATTCAACATCACACCATATCTAACATAGCAAATGAAAGTTGTCATTCTGAACAAATTCTCTATAGCTAAAGTATAAATAATTTTTTAGCCATGGATACTCTGTTATTATTATATATTTCATATTGAGGATAAAATAAAAACTGACCAAGTGCAAGTCAGACTCGCACATGAAAGGTTCAGTACTATAGAAAAGCGAAAGTTCACTCACTCATCATGAAATATCAGAAAATACAAGTGCTAGGAGTCTCTAATTTTCCATGGGCTTTATTTATAGGTCGTAGTTGCTTATTAAGACGGATATTTGCGATATTCCCCCATAAAGGGGTGATTTTAGCAGGGTAGGAAGAGTGAACTTAGTGTTAAGACACTCCATTCAAAAAGGATGGACATGTACAATTTTGATACCTCACTTGAACTAGTGGCTTTGATACCAATTTTTTTCCCTTCTTTTAAGGCTATTATTTATTAGGATTTAACCACAAATGTAAAGTTTTCCTACACTAGGACTATCTGTAGATGTTAGCTGCTAAATTTCATAATTCTAGGTTAAATGGAAGTATCCTATTAATTTTGGTACAATATACATACATATCCTATTAATTTTGATACGGATAAACAGCCATATCTTTTTTAAGTGTATGTAGAAATATGTTTTTTTTAAGAATTCATGGGGCCATAGATCTAGGTATATACTTTGAATTTCAACTCGATATCTCCAAGCATTCCTGAGACAAAGGGTCTTGACAACAAAGTGATCTTATAAGGATATTGATAGGTTGGGTTCCCAGCGATAGTGAAGTCTAAGTAATAAAATCTTATTTTACCCTTTTGGTATGGTGGTGTATTAAAACTAAATATTGCATTCATAGCTTGCACTGCCTACACATGAAAAGTTCAATGACCTTTAATACTATCAATAATTGGTTATATTTTGAATTGGCTTCTTTCTACAATACAATATTGTGTTCAGTGATGCTTGTTGTTTTTTATATAAGATAAAGTATTATACAAACAGCCTAACATTTAATTACTTGTATTAAATATAATAATCATTTACTTACCTATGACCATTTAAAAGTGTTGCAAGTGCCTGTGGATTTGTTATTTTATCTTCTTTTATTGTCATAATTTCATCTGGTGTTAAAATTAAAGGATCTAAAGTAGGATGTCCTGATTTGCATAACTGATAGAAAAGTCGTTCAACACTGCAATTAAACACAACATAATTTATAGAAATGTTGCAAGTGCCTGTGTACAAAGGAATAAACTTACAATATTACGATAACTTTAAATCTCTATGTATTCAGAAAAAACAACTACTTTATTACTAGTATGAATATGTTGTTTTATAAAGTCTAATGTGTATTTTGGTATTTAATTTTCTTTTTTATTAGTCATATGTTCTGCAAATATAAAATATTATATGTAGAATTTTTTATATATTTTAAATATTCTAACCTTCTTCGACAACCAACACAAGGAATGCTTTGATTTAAAACGTTAAATATATCCGTAGCATCGACTCTAAGTGCCGATTTTAATTCGTCTGTCGTAAGGATTCTGTATTTGCGCATAAATTCTTCATATTCGCGACCTTTAACTTGTAGACTGTCACAAATAAGGCCCATAGTATTTAAATCCATAATCATCTGTAATTTATAATAAAATGAATACATTAACAAAAAATATATCCAGAAAATAAGGTCAACATTGCGACGTCATAAGACAGTACAAAATAAGATACAATGCAGAGAATACGTCAACGTACAAGGAAAGTGATTAAAGAAAACTTATTTTCATTTTAATCAAGTATAAATATTTCTAACTATTAGTTTATTTTTAATCTTTTAATAGGAATCTACGTTTGAGGTAATGTCAAAGTGCAACTTGGTAACTTACAGTTAAGTTTTCGTAAATAGTTAGTGGTAATTGTCGCCTTTTAATTGTTGGCTCCTTCTCACAATTATATATATCGACTAATTTAGCCATTTTTATGATTGTTCACATAAAAATTACCGACAAAATATACAAATATAACAAAATGACGGCTGGTGACGGCTAACTTTAGGAAATACACGTCGAGTCAAGATTAGATAAAAATTTCGCATATGTTGACCATAGACTGTAAATAACCGGTAACAAAACAAAATTAAACTCTATATTATGATTCTATTCTATTCTCATAGTATAATCTCTATATTTCAAATTATTTTGTTTATAACTCACAACTTATGCTTAAACAATTTCGAAGTTTGTATAATATTTAAAATGTTCACATAATAAATTACAGTACATACTGTAAAGTATTATAAAAATAGTATCAGATATACTCAGTAGCACAGATTACATATAAGCAAAGGTGCTCAGTCAGTGCTCAGTAGTGCCAAAATTAGAAAGAAATTGACAGAAAATTGTTATTTGTTTTGTTATAAATAATCAAAGTGGATCGTTCATCGTTCATCTGTTCTAAAAATACTTGTATTTTGTTGAAAAGGAAAGCTTAGAAGTTTACAAAAATGTCTAAAATTTTTACACCTACTAATCAAATTCGATTAACGAATGTTGCAATAGTTAGGTTAAAAAAAGGTGGTAAAAGATTCGAAATAGCATGTTATAGGAATAAAGTATTATCATGGAGAAATAAGTTGTATGTATTTATCTGTCACATTTTGTGTTAATACTCTATCTAAATATTAAATTAATAAAAAATCTTTTTTAGGGAAAAGGATATTGACGAAGTGTTGCAAACTCATACTGTGTTCACAAATGTATCAAAAGGTCAAGTTGCTAAAAAGGAAGATTTAGTTAAGGTCTTTGGTAAAGATGACCTTACAGAAATATGTAAAGACATATTGGAAAAAGGTGAACTTCAGGTATCAGATAAAGAAAGACATTCACAAATTGATTCCCTTTTTAAAGATATAGCCACTACTGTTGCAGATAAATGTGTAAATCCTGAAACTAAAAGACCATATCCAGTATCTATCATAGAAAAGGCAATGAAAGATATCCATTTCTCAGTAAATGTTAACAAAAGTGCAAAGCAACAATCCCTTGAAGTTATACCTTTGATAAAAAGTGAAATACCTCTTGAGAGAGCACAAATGAGAGTAAGGATTTTATTAAGCGGCAAAGATGCTCGGAAGACAAGGGAAAAAGCAGTCAAATTAGCAATGAACATTGAGGAAGAGAACTGGGAAGCTGGCACTGCTAATATAATATGTCTCATTGATCCCGGTAGTTTTAGAACTTTAGATGAGATGATCCGGACAGATACAAAAGGCAGTGGACAATTTGAACTATTAAACCTAAAAGAAATGATTGAAGGAGAACAAGCATTATAATCAATTTTAAAATATAATTTGTAAATTAACTGTACCAAACAGAAATATTTATTAAACATTTTTTATATTGGCATTTGTTTTTGTTATATCAATAACAATGGTGTAGAGATGTCTCTTATTTCTTGTTATTATGTAAAACTATATTATTTTTATCACCAATCAAATCATGTCTATATTGCTTATTTCACAATAAAAGATTAAATTGCATAATATATATTGTGCATTTTCTATTTCTGTATAAGATGGATACTTTTTATCTTTTATAAGAAAGAACATGCAATTTTAATGTACATAAATAATTGTACATAATATATACTCAGTTTCACGCTGTATCCCGCACACTGCAGAGTAGGAAGAGGGAACCTAGTGTTAAGACACTCCGTTCCCCACTTTCTGCCGAATTCTAGAGACATTGCGTGTTGAGTGACAGAACTCAACACCGCGCTTGTTCTCGACACCAGAGCGAAGAAATGAGAATATAAATTTAAGTAAATATTTTATCTTCTCGAGTGGGGATCGAACCCACAACCAGTAGGTTTTACAGTCCCACTGTGCCCCTGCGCCACGACTGGCCCCAACTGGCCTAGACTTAGGCTTTGAACAGGTATGTTCGTGTAAATGTTGTTTTTTTTTTTATTTTTTGAGTCAAATTTTCTGGGGTGGGCACCAAACTTCTAGGATGGTCACGGACCAACCGCCCCCCCCTTTCTAGGCCCATGCTCATTATACTTAAATATTAGAAATAGACTAGAACTATAAAATATTAAATTATTTTCAGATGATTTTTTTTTATAATCTGCACAGTTAAACTAACAGATTGTATCCTGATTTATTTTAGTTTTTCTTATAGGTATTGCAATACTTCTATCTTAGGATAAAATTGGAAGAAAATTTAATAATGTATATGTGTCTACTTGTTTATTTATATGATACCATAAACAATATTACCAATATTTTTTGTCTGCTGAAGAATTTTATATAAAAGACATCTGTGGATAGTATTTGTTCTGCAATTTATCAGATTGTGCAATTTCGCAATATAATTATATGATAATTTAACATAAAATATATTAGGTAAGTAATCTCAATAATTTTTTATTTAAATAAAAATAAAATAAAAATCACTATTTCGTTATATGCAATGGTTATATAAATATATTTATTAATTGTCTGTTTCTTCATAATTATGATTATTTAAAAAAGTGTTATTAAAAATTTTGAATAGAAATTATACATATAAAAAATATATTTATTATAACATCAGTAATAAAAATATTTTATAATTTAGTGTTAAACAACGAAACTGGTTATAAATTGTAACGTATAGAGGAACGTCGAAGTGAATGTACCCATCAGCAAATGAATGACAAATTAAAAAGTTTTATTTTTCTTATATTGGTACGAGATTTTATTGATTGTTTTCTTTCAAGATTTTCGGCCAGACGGCGACTGAAATTGCAAGTTACTGTGATATATTTATTTTCAATAATTAACTATTCTTATCAACCAATTAAATGAGCAGGGATATCGAGTTATGTCTATAAGTAATGGAAGGTACAGAACTGGGTGGCGACCAGCAATTCTGTTTGAGATGGAACAATTTTCAAGCAAATATAACTTCTCAGTTCGAGGCACTGCGCGATGATGAGGACTTCGTGGATGTCACCCTGGCATGCGAGGGACACAGGCTCGAAGCCCACAAAGTGGTTCTTTCGGCCTGTAGTCCTTATTTCAAGGAATTATTTAAAGTAAGTCCATCTTTCACTCCCCACACTTTGATGTGTCACCATTACAATGACTCTAGTGAAAGTTGTTATGTATAAAACACTTGATCTACTTACAAATGCCATGTCTCGCGATCCAGTTAAGTATTCGTGATTTCATTATTTGTACCTACTTTAGAATTCTGTTTCACAATTTCTAATTAATTCATTGCTATTCAGGCGCCAATATTCCATTTATTTGTTTAACTTTAACTTTTTATATAAAAACACCTTTCTATCTATTGTCATATCATTTTTATTCTTTCCACACATAAAATTTATTACATTATTAAGTTTATTACCTTTTTACTTTAGCATGTAAATGTTAAAGTGACAGTTTTGTGGCTTTCACAGTATTAATAAAAATTACAAATAATGTTAATTAAAAATGGAAAATTTGGAAGGTCCTGAAAGCCAATATTGCTTATTAAACATAAATAAGAAAAAAAAAACAATTAATTAATTCTGTGTACATATGATCAATTATATATGATAATTTATATTATATAATTTAAAATAACCTAAAATTTGCATTGCTATTATTTATTTATGCAACTTATACACAGTAATGAAATAATTTCATGTGGAATTTCTGATTTATGTGCTACAGTTATAAATGGGCCAATTAACCACCATTTTATGAAATCACTACTGTATTATAAGGTCTTTGCCCTTAGCTACTTAGCTACAATGGACATTAACATTTATTTTTCATGTATTACAAATAATTTTATTTTCATACATTTTTTACTAAGAGAGTTGTAGTTTTCATGTTTCATAATTCATTGCACTATTTTATTTTTTATATCTTATCATATTAATCAATAAGTGATAGTCATTACATGCGTAACAGTGGCTTTCACTAAGTGTCCCCTTCTATAGGTATGATAATTTTTTTATGTTATTATAAATAACAAAAATATACAGTATTTTCGTTATGTTAGTCTACAAAATCATTTGTAAATTTAATATATGGACAACCAAAAATAACAATCATTCACATAAATTATTTAGATAATATGTATATACCCTATACTTACAATGTAATATATAAACTTAGATTTATTAAACATAAGTTATTATTACAACATTGTGCTAGCTATATAACTATTTATTATAAGAGATAAAATACTTGTAGATAATACTTGAAAGCTAAAATAAACAATTAGCTAGGCTTATGAGTGATAGTGGGCACACACTGTAGACATACATACATCTCTGGCATAACTAAAAAGACCTTTTATTTTAAAAAAACCTGTTAATCTAATCTCTTAAGTTTTATTTTGTCTATATTTAACTAATCAATCTCCTTCGTGCCTTCTTCATTCTATGTGACATTGGCGAAATAAACTGTGCTCTACTGTCACTCCTAAAAGCCATAAAATAAACAATCAATCAATTACATACATCTGGAAGTAAATTGTTTTTAAAATAAACCCTTAACTGAATACTGAGAAAAAATTTTACCCACCATGTCACACAAAGGGAAATAATATATCAAAATATTTTAATATCCAGTTATAGTAATATACTACAAAACTGTACATCAATAATAAAATAAATTGATTTGGTGCTCTGCTTAAGGGTTAAAGCTGACATTGCATACTATTATCAAGATCTGTCAATGACCTGTTACAAAATTGATAAGAGATGGTAGCTCAGTGATTGTATTGTTTGTTTTAAAAGATGAAAAATTATATATATATATATATATATATATATATATATATATATATATATTCAAAAGCTTTAGCTAAACAGTTTTCATATTTCTTATATGACTAGTACTGTATCATGGTTTTACTTAGATAAACCTCTATGTTTGTTGACGAAAGTACTAAAATATTTTTTAGTTTGAAATTATATCAAATCCTCATTGGGTAACTTAACAGCTTCCTATTTGTTTTCATAAAATTATATTTACAAATTAACTTAATTATAATTAAATTAAATCAGATTCACGTTGTATCCTGCACACAGCAGGGTAAGCAGAGGGAACCTAGTGTTAAGACATTCCCCACTTTCTGCTGAATTCTCGAGGCATTGCATGTTGAGTGGCAAAATTCAATGTTGCGCTTAACCTCGACACCAGAGTGAAGAAATGGAAATATAAATTTAAGTCAATATTCCATCTCCTCAAGTGGGGATCGGACCCACAACCAGTCGGTTTTACAGTCACACCGGCTCGCGCGGCTGCGCCACAACTGGCCTCATAAATAAATTAAATTTTACAAATTCTGCTAAGAACTATTGTATTCAATTCCACTTCGAGGTATAAATATTTTTTACTTCCCTGCCAAATTTAGTATTGTCCACTATATAGTCCACTCAACATGCAGTGTCCCAGTTCCATTTGGGCAGAAAACTAGGAACAGAATATCTTGATACTAAATCTATTAATGTATACATTAAGTTTTATTCATGTTGATTTTATTGAGGAGGCAAAAAATCAAATTTCTATTTGAAAATAAACATAATGCACAAATTATGGCATTCATGTATTGATAATGTTACTATTGTATTTTTTGTAATAAAATCAATAATGTAGGGACTCTAATTAATTTTATTAAAGATAAGAGTAATATTTTTTCTGTAAACATGCACTATATTTATTTTATTTATATATGTAAATATTTTATATCACCATGTCAGATATTTAATCACAGCTATAAATTATTATTAATTTTGAATTATAAAGATCTGTAAAACATATAATATGTCACAACTAACTCATTAGGTGGAAGCAATTAACCTTATTATTATATTGCACCTATTGATTTATATCAATAAAAAATAAGTGTGGTCAGTGATTGTGTTGCCATTGTCCATTGTGTAATGATGTGCTACTTTTTTCCCCTTGATGTTTTGCCTCTATGTGAATTTACTTTATAAATTTTTGGTATTATTGGGAGTTAGGCAGATATAAATTGAGGGCTAACCTGTGCTGTGCTAATGCTGTGTTTTATTTAAGAGGAAAAAAATATATATTTTGAGTATATTAAATACTAATGTTCTACCAAATAAAAGTTAAAATAAGATATGTTCTAAATATTTTTTTCTATTCATCGAATTTTTTAATTATATCCATATCTCAAATTTGGACTAAAAACCTCTTAACGAAATGCTTAGACACTAGTTTCTTTCTACCTACCTTGTTTAACAAGAAAAACTGTGGAGCTGTTTTTCTTATCACTGTTTATCAAATATATCATCATAGAATTTTATAGATTTCCTTATTAAATGTTACATCTAATTGTTTCCAGAACAATCCATGCCCCCATCCTATAATATTTATGCGCGACTGCGAGGTGTCGCATGTGCGCGCCCTTCTTCAGTTCATGTACGTGGGGCAGGTGAACATTGCACAGGCGCAGCTTAGTGCGTTCCTGCGTACTGCGGACGCGTTGCAGATACGAGGGCTCACTGATTGCTCGCAACATAATGATAAGGTATGTTTTATGTTTATAAAGAATAGGTCTAATCTTTTTATATATGCTCAATATATTTATAACAGTTTGCTTGAATTCATTTTGGTTACAGAAAGTGAACAGAAAGTCGCCACCTTCCCAATTACGTAATTTGCTCAGCGCCAAGCCGTCACATTCTACCTCCTCCTCCAAAGCCGCAAGCCAAAACGTAGAATCGACGTCTGCCGATGACCTAGACAAGAATGCGAGTCGCCGTTCCGAGAGAAATTCTCCCGATGTTGCCAGAAACAATCTCAGCGAAGAAGCTTCCTTTCAAACTTCTAGTCAAATGAGGCCTAATAATGACGACTATAACCAAACTTGTAACTACCCTACATTAAGGGTGAAAACTGATCTCGAAGCAACTGAAATTAACAATGATGAGAATGATATACTCATGGACCCCGGGGACTCGGAGGGCGCGGATAAGTGTCAGGAGTTCAGCGCCACCGACCTGCTCGAGCCCAAAATGGAAGTCATGGAGCAGGAGGCCAGCGACGAGGAGCGCTCCACCTTCCAGCCTATATACTACAACGAGAACAACGCGCTGGCGAATCCTTTTGCCACTTTACAAGGTAGCCTATGGTGTTAAATGTAACATAAACAGTTGCCTTTCCAGTTCGATTTGTTACATTATATTGATTATTGCTTATTAATACACTATTTTCTTTATTTAATAGGCTATTTATTGATAAAAATGTAAAATAATGGTTAATGGTACTTTGAAGACCGTATACGAACTAAATTATTGAATAAAATAAGAGTGAACCATATATCAAATAAATACTTATAAAAATAATGTGAACAGGTAACATCGATCTCATGGCGGGAATGAACGCGGAGCTGCGCGACGAGAACTCTGAAGGTAAATACTCTGTGTAATTCACGTTCACGTCATATCATTCACACGCACACGACTCGGACAGCCGCGCCCCCGGCGACCTCCCGAGCAGAGACTAGAGTATATATTAACTATATATATACGTTGCAGGGATGTTACGGATGTAACATTTTGGATTTGCTTACGGTTACGGAAATAGAAGAAGGAGATAGAAGTATTTCGAAATATCCGTTATTTTCGGATAATTTCGGTTACGGATGTTAGATTTTTGAGGACATTTATATTTTAAAGATTGTGTTATTGACAGTTTTGATATTTGTTCTTTAGTTTTTTTTCTAGTGACAAAATCTTTCGTTCTTAATAGTACTCCTTCGTACTGAGCGCTAGTGTATCAGCCAGGCAAAATTAAAAACCTGTCATAACAAATCTCATTTAGATTCTGCCCATATCTGAAATTATCCGAAACTTTTATATTTGCATCGGTTACGGTTACGCATAGTTTTTTTTATTTCGTTACCCGATAGTTTTAGTTACGGCTACGTAGCTCCGTAAGATCCCTGCTACGTTGTGCGTCACCATAGACGAGGTAGTACATAGAGAGCGCGCGGGCTCAGGCGCTCGGCGCGCGGGTGTCGGGTCGCGCCTCCGCCGCCGCGCCGCACCGCCCACACCCCTCCCCTCCGCACCGCCGCTAGTGGGACCGAGTAGGGCCGCGGTTGATTCACTATTGAGATTGTTCTGAAGGTTCATTTCAGCTAAGATTTAAGTTTTATGTCCGTTTAACAATTTGAAAATGTTTGCAAAGTCTTATTTGAGAAAAGAACGTTTTAAATTTGTAATTTTGTAAATCGGGTTTATAGTTAAATATCGATTAATTGTTGCTATGTTATTTAAAATGTCAACATAGGACATATGCCAAATTAAATTTCTTAATATTGCATTAAAATTTATAATTATGTAAAAAAAATATTAAAAAAATATAGCATAGTATATAAATATTTCGAATATAGTATCCCCGGTAAAGTGAAGTGAAGTGAAGGTAGGGGTGGTTGGCGTGCGGCTCGGGCGGGCGGCGGGCGGCGGGGCGCAGTGCGATCGTGGTGTTGTTGGCAGCGGGCGGGGGCGGCGCGGGCGGCGAGGGCGGCGCGGCGGGCGGCGGGGGCGGCGCGGGGGTGGCGGGCGTGCGCTGCGCGCAGTGCGGGCGCCGCTACTCCAACGCGTCCAACCTGCGCCAGCACGTGCGCCTCATCCACGAGGCGCAGCCGGTGGTGTGCGCCACGTGCGGGCGCTGCTTCAAGACGCCGCTGTACCTGCGCCGGCACACGCTCGCGCAGCACCCCGCGCGCCTCAAGCCGCCGCCGATACCCGCGCTGCGGCCCGCGCACCGCTAGCACCGCGCGCTCTCACACACACCACCCACACCCCACACACACACACTTCCCGCACACATGCAACACTAGCACATTGTAAATTCGAATTTCGAACGTTCGTGATTTTCCATTTTTGAACGTGCGTTCTAGATATTTCATGATTATATTCTGAATAACCCATCATAATAATAAAAATATAAAATAACATCTAAAATGAAAAATAAAATTGTATTTCACTTAATGAGCACAAGTAATGAAAAATAATACCGCTTGAAATGGCTTTTAAAAAACCATATAGAAATATTAAAAGATTAAAAATCTGATTGAAATAAAATATTAGTTTGCGTATATTAATGGTCTAGGTTCGATTTTACAATGTGTCGTAAGAATAGTAGTCGAAGTATCTTAAATAAATATTATATATGTCGACTTAGTCGACGATGTCGAGCGGCTATCGGAGAACGTATATCCTCGTTAGGTGACACTGTAAAGATGTGGCTTAACGTTATAAAGAAGACTGTCTGTAGATATATCTAGTCTGTGATCGGAGCGTCGCCGGGGGCCTGTCGCCGTCACACCTCTCCGCTTATTGCGTGCCTTTCAATGTTACACCGGGGCGTAGCAACGAGACTCCAACGGAAATTTACGCGTTTTCGAATTATATTTCATATACAGTTTTGATTTAACAGTTATAACACAATTGCGCCTGGTGGAGTCTCGTCGATACACCTCGGACACCTTCCTTTCTGACAATAGACTGATATCGTTGTTGAAGCATTTGTTGCAACCGGTGCTGATTTATCATAGTTATTTACAGGTTACATATACACACCTACATTATACACGTCCGCGTCAAGCGCGCGCCCCCTCCCGCCCCTCTCGCCGCCATCTTAGCGAATATTCTATATTTTTCATATTAGAGTAATATTTTGTAAAGCGCGCGACGGAAGGGGACGCGCGTGTCCGTTTTTTAGTGTCGAACTAGTGCTGACTACAATGACAATAGTGATATTTTTATACACAATAGTTTTTATCTTTACACACTATAACAGATATTATATTGTTGAGTGATCGGACGGCTCCCGGTCTCATAGTTTGTACAAACACGTGTTACAGTTAATATTTGATATCTTCAGATTTACGTATCCAGTGGATTATTGTATACATAATATTATAATAATTGTTTACTGTTATAATTTTATCGGCACCGTTTTTAACGTGATAGGTTCAGTGAGGTGCGTTACGTTAGCTTACGTTTCAATTAATATGTTAATTTTACGTATTCGGTTCGAGCGACTGATTTATATTTTAGTTGATGTTTGCCATTTAAAACGCTTCTAGTCATTAAAAAAAATATCTGCATTTAAGAGCGTCGTGTTGTCGAAGGTTTGATTAGGGTTGTGAATTACAATATTAGTTTATCTGTAATGAAATCATAATTAAAAAATTATCTGAATAATGTTAGATCTCATCTTTAATTTATTACTCTTGATCTCTAAATTTTTGTCTGCATTTATTTCTAGGGATGTAAAATTTAATGAATAATTCCAAATACATTATATGTATTGCAAAAATGTAAAAATAAATAAAAAAATATATTTAAAAATATTTGCCTATGTACTCGACGTATTAGAATTGTATTTTGGTGAGCACTTCCAAATTTTTCTAAAAAATATTTCGAACACTAAGTTAAGTTAAGGCGCAGTTATCTCTCTGACTCAATGATGTTTATGAAAGAATCTCAAACGTTCTAATCTCGTCAGAATTAATAGGAATTTACTTTAGGCATTTTATCAGCACGACGATAATGTTGTTAATATATTATTATTACTATAAAATGATACAAATACTATATTGTTATGAGCTTCTATGATAATATTCAGTTGTTTAAAATCTTTTATTATTAATTGTATTTAACGAGCAAGCCAAGTTATTCCTACTTTTAAATGTTTCATATTTGACATAAGTATATTTTTCTATGAATATTTTATTCTGACATGATTTCAATATTTTCTTTTCTACAATAATGTATACGTACCTAATACAAGTTTATATTTGCGTATGGCTTACAATAATAGTGCCATTCAAATGAATCCACATACAATTTATATGATTATTTAAATATATTTACATATATATATATATATATATATATATATATATATATATATATATATATATATATATTTATGAAACAATATAATTTTTTATACATGATCGCAATAAATAGTCAATTTAATAGCTACTTATAAATCCTTTATATATTATCTATGGTCCATGCAATAATGTGAAATGATACTAGAAACATATTAATCATGTTCGTCTGTGCAATCGCTTTGTACAGAATATAAAACCTTTATGTGTACATAAATAATTGTAATTTTTTTACTAAATATAAAAAAAATAAAGTATTGCGAATACAATTTGATTTTCAATTCAAACTGTAGGGTGTTCATTAAAATATTACCGAACATAGGATAAAAACATGTAAGTATTTTTCAATTAAGTGGATGCAATAATGCCTATGGTTTATGTAGTTTAGGTTTTTTTTAAACAGGATGTCTGGTGGTAAATTTATATTTTTAAATACGATTATTTTAAAAAGTTGTAAACGGTGCGAGGGGAGGATGGCACCTTTGGAATTACCGATCGTCCATTGCGACATTGTGATTTGTCAGTCACAATGTCACAGTGGTCGAGTGAATGGTCGCGCGTTCGCTGTCGAAACATTTTTTAAGAGTAATGATTCTTACGTAATAGGAATTACGTAAGAACCATTCGTCGACAGTTTTGTTCAAAGTTCGGTATTTAGCGAATACGCGATGGACCGAGCGTAATGAGCGTAATGAGATTCCGCGCTATTGTTTTTCTATGAATGTCCCACGGCCAGGGCCCGGTCGATCTTCAAGGACTTTCAATACGCAAAAGAAACTCACTGGGACTTCTTGGAAATCAATCAAGAGAATTCATGAAATTTTAAGAAACATCTAAAGTTCCAGTTCAGGCTAACTGTTTGGTGTGCCTTATACACCCATGGGATAATAGGACCATTTTTTTCGTAAATTCTCGAGGCCAGGCGACGAATGTCAATTATCGACCCATGATTACGGATTCTTTTTTACAAAACCTGCGACGTCATCCATTGTACTCTGCACACACGTGGTTTCAACATGATGGGGTGACTACACACACAGCCAGAGCTTCGATAAATGTGCTTCGGGCAAAATTTCCCCCAAAAACTGACCAGTCGCTTTGGGAACATCCCATGGTCTCCGAGGTCGCCCGATCTAACTCCCATCGCTTTTTTTATGAGGCTACCTCAAAGAGAGGGTTTATAATGACAATCCTCAATCTGTTGTGGCTTTAAAGGAAAATATTCATCGAGAAATCAGCTCAATTGAACCAAGTTTTCTGCAGCGTGTGGCGCAGAACGGCGCAGGCTCCGTTTTGAACAGTATGTTCGACTCGACGGAAGACATTTGAATGACATACTCTTTAAAAAATGAAAACCGCGTTTTTATTTATCGTTCAATGCTCTTAATAAAACTTACTAACAATTATTACGTTTTTTATTTAAATTTGAAAATATGAATCTGCTACCAGACACCCTATATTTTCAAGCAATGCTTTGCATTATTCAAACTCAGAAATTCACTTTTTAATTAGTTTTATTTTGCTAAATATTATATATCTAATTATATTATAAAACATACATAACGCAATTTAATTATATTAATTTTGCATAGACATAAATATATTTGCAGGTGTAAACCGAATTACACTATAAATGTATCCATACTTTTATTTGTAAGAGTTAAAATTTTATTGAAAAGTTTCTGTATATTTTAATATAAATTGCCTATAAACCCACGTGTATAGGTTAAAATATTACTCTGAATTATAGAATATAAATCTCTAGTTTTATTAATTAAAATTTTACATACTCTTGGTAATTTCATTCAATTGGTTATTAAAACATAAATAAGTTCTAAATATTAAGCATAATATAAATTATTTAGATCAAGAGCTTGTCCTTTCTTCGAGTAAATAAAAACGCGATTACCCACAAATTTTAAAGTTCTGTTTTTATATTTAGTTTTATTTTTATTGAGGAATTTTCTTTTACTATATTATTAAATATAAAAGTTGTAGCATAAATATTCTCGTATACCAGCAGGTGCAGGTCGGTGGGACGGGAGGCGCGCGCGCCCTGTACCAGACGCGGTGTGGCTCGAACAGCATCGTCGCGCCCTGCCGTTTGTGCTCAAGCGAGAGAACGAGCGCAACGCGCCGGCGCCTAGACTTGTAAGATTTGTTCATTTTCTAAAGAGGCCAGCTCAGCAGAGTCAGCCAGCTGAATATTTAAATGATTAGCACCTTAGCTGAGACAAAGCGCAAAGTTAAGAAACTGAGTGAAAAGTTGAAAACGGAATGTTTTCAACTCTAGGATTTCTCTGGCTATCCTGCTATGATAGAAATTTAAAAAATTGTACTTTTTATATATCGTACAAGAAGTTTTCTGTGCTTTTGTGGACTTGGAAAAGGCGTTTAACAGAGTTATGAGAATTAAATTATGGGAGATACTACCCCGATACAACGTGAGCGGTCTTACCGACCCGATACAACGTAAGAGATTTTACAGCCTGCAGATTGCTGCAGGCTGTAAAGTCTCTTTACAGAGAGCACTCAGCCTGCGTGCGAGTAGGAGCTGGTATGTCGCCCTGGTTTGACATCTAATCGGATGTTAAACAAAGATGCGCCATGTCAGCTTGGTTGTTCAATTTATATTTGGATAGCTATCTTCAAGGAGTGAAACTAAGGTGACATGAGAGTGAAAGTAGGTGACTTCAGTGTAAATTGCCTGCTGTGAGTAGATGATGCAGTGCTCATTGCATTATCAGAATGCGAGTAGCAGCCATTAGTCACCACTGTAAAAGAAAAATATGAAAATAATGTGTGAATGTGAATAAGACAAAGGTTCTAGAATTTGAAAGAAATAAAGAAAGGACGTATTGCAAGATCAGTGTAATGGTAAGATATTAGAACAAGTGCAAAATTAGAATAAGCGAAAGGTTAAGATACCTTTCGCTTTCTTGTGGAAAATGTGTCATTAATTATCAATATCTGTTGATAACTGATATATGTATATTTTTAATTATTTAAGTAACATATTATGACTAACATTAAACTTATATTTTTAATATAACAAATAAATAAAATCATCTCAAATACTTAAATATACTTGTATATATCTATGCCAAATAATAATTTCATCTCTTCAGATAAAATTGGGTGAAGGTGTGGAGATACGTGAAGAACTCCTGCGGGGTGTGAAATGGGGGGACTATAGGAAAGTGACCCGAGGGTTGGCGGCAGCTTTGTTTTCTCCCATGGAATTAGCTACTTGTTCAGTCACCGGCCAGAGATGGTCCAGAGCTGGACAGGAAGCGCGGCCCACTAAGCCACCGTTAGACCGCCGCCGCGTCCACGCACTTATATCTTACGTGAGCAGGCATTTCCCCGATGTCGAAGTCAGTCGCATAAAGCAAGTTCTTGCTTATAAATGCAAGGAAAATTGCGCAGCACTAAGAATGAGGACCGCCAGGTACAATATTACTTTTTCTTTTATACAACTTAACTGTTGTATATATTTTTGTATCAGTTCGTATATTACTGTTGTTGTTGAATTTCTATGCAAATTAATTGCTTACAAATGACCACTGTCTATTTGCAAATGTCCTATTCGTTTTTGATGAGGTCGCTATGGTTACGATTAAAAGCTTTTGTTTAAAAGCTTCACGCTGTATTTCGCACATAGCAGGGTAGGCAGAGGCCTGAACCTAGCGTTTAGACGAGGGGTTCCCAACCTTTTGTTGATCAGGGACCGTTTTTATATCATTCTTGGTAGCAGGGACCACTATGCATGTAGGTATAATAAAAAAATTTGTGTGATAATCAAATAAAAGTTTCCCCTCACCATCCCTGGTCATAAAATTAAAATTGTTCGCGGACCATATTTGGGCTTCTGATTACCACTAATGGTCCGCGGACCATTGGTTGGGAACCAGTGGTTTAGACACTCCGTTCACATTAAGTAATACTCTGTTCTAATTCTGTTTACCACTATCCGCCGAATTCTAAAGGAATTATGTGCTGAGGGGCGAAACTCAACTCCATGCTTTGCCTCGTTACTAGATCGAGCAAATTAAAATATTACATATAGCATTTCCTGGAAAGAAAATCGAACCCACAACTTGTTGCTTTTACAGTGGACAATTGTACAACTACGCCAGGATTAATCTCAAAGAGAAAAAAAAATTAAGATAAACTTCCGACCTTATTTACAAAATCTTACTGCAAACGCTATGGTTGTGGGTTAGATTCCTACTCGAGATTCTGCTACTCAATACGTAATAATTACTATAAGGAGTTTCTTACTGTATATTCCCTGTGCATACTCTTCTATATGAAAACAGCTACAGCGTGAAGCTTAAAAAGGAAACTTTCATAAAGAAAAAAATAAATGATAACCATACAATGTAACTGACGACACAGTAAGCGCACTAGAGGCAGTAATCCAATTTGAAGCAGGCTGTCGAACTGTTTCAGCGAGTCCAGCAACTACCTGCTGAGCGCGGCCGCGCGCCCGCCCGACGACGCGCCGCCCGCGCCCGCCGCGCCGCCGCCCGCCGCCTACGCGCACTTGTGAGTACAACTAACCTATTGTTGATTAGTAACGAGTATTTGTTATTTTTTAGCGACGAATCTACAAATATTTTTCACATTCTCAAATACTTATTTAAAAAGCAGGTAGATTTTATACGAAGCTCACGGAACTGTTGAACAAGTCCATCGCGACATCCATTTGACTACAATAATGCATACAAACACAAGAAATATTGCTCTGCAGCATTTATAAATATATCGCAGGCGTTTCATTGTGTGTTATACGAAGGTCTCCTTTTTAAGATTCGTCAAACCTTCTCTATAAGCTATACTGTAATTTCAAAATCCTATCTTCATCAAAGATACTTTTACGTTAAGTATAGAAAAAACAAAACTTCCCTGTTCGAAATCAAAGCAGGCGTTGTACAGGGCAGTGTAATGGGCCCTACCTTTATTCAATATACACGTTTGACCTACAGAATGCCCCGAAAATTCGGCCGAAAGTGGGTCCTTCTGCCTACCCTGCTGTCTATATGGGGAATAAAACGTGAAGCTAAAAACCATTAAAAATAACCATTCAAATTTCATGCATGTAACCACTTCTGCGTCACTTGATAACAGCAGCGTGACGTAGATTTAATAAGCGCGGAGAAACTTTACAACGCTTTTACTTTGGAAGTCTTGTCCGGATTTCAATAACCAACATCTATTATTATGCAGCAACATTTATAGTAACATTTTGATGTATTGGTGTGACTTATAATATTATGATGAATTGTTGTGTTTGCAGCGAGCGGGCTAAGGGCGGCGGCACGGGAGGGGGCGCGGGCGAGGGCGGAGGGGGCGGCGAGGAGGGCGACGCGCCGCACTGATGCGCGCGTGTTGTAGTTTACCAAAAAGAGAAACTGTGCCGACAGCCGTCGTCGTCGTGGTCGTTGGTGGTCGTGGGTGGTCGTGGGTGGTCGTGGGTGGTCGTTAGTCGTCGTGAAAGATCGTATTTATTTAGGTGATATTTTTCTATCGGCTACTGATAAGGTTTTATCTCGTGACGCCGGGCGCCCAGGCGCGCCCGCAGCTCTAGCAATAATTTATCAGGTTCCTAAGACATGTTCTGTAGTTAGGTTCTATTTGCACGAATATTCGCGTAACACTGCCGCTTACTTCTGAACCCTTTCGTCCGTTTTAGTCGTTCGATCGCTTATATCGTTTCGTAATGTAGTCGTATAGTTTCGTTACGTTTTAAATATTCTTATATGAGGCATTCGAGTGCTGAACGAGGGACCGTTGCAATCGCAAAGTGAATATATCAAAATGGCATAATTTTAGAACTAACTTAGATTATATTATATAGTCATTTCGTTTCATAGATGTAATGTAAAAAGAATTTATTTTGGAGTGCGTCGGGTTGGAAATTGAAAAGTCTTCGGAGAGCTGTGATGTGATGGTAATAATGGAGTCATATTTTTAAATACTTATAAGAGTTATATTGTAATAATGGGCGCGCGTACGAGGTACGGGCAAGGGGCGAAGGCGCGGGGTCCAGGAGCCCGCGTGGAGTCCGCGGGGGCCGCAAGAGTTAGGCTCTCGAGGAGGCTGCGGGGTCCACGTGGCACCCCGTGCGGCGTCAATTCCTCTCTGCACATCTGCACAGGGATGTATTTATCATATCAACTAAGCAATAACTATTATTTGATAAAAGATAATAAAGATTTTTTAATTTTTAAATACTATTTTAACCGTGTTGTTATAACGTAGTTAGTAAATAACTGAATTCTCTAAAGTCCATGATCATTTATATAGTTCTTTTGAACGATGATCGAATCCTCATAATAATTACTTGTCACATATGAAACTTCATATCAACGTTATTTTACGAAATTTTGTACTATTTAGTCGAGTTTTATCTTATTGAAGGAACGAGCAGATATCGAACACTGTAGCGTTAGAATAATTTTCTACACACGCTATACTTAACTAAGCGCAACACTAGAAAAAACGTGTAATGAACGCAAATATATAAATATTTAGTGAATTCGAATGATACTCAGTTAGTAGTTTAGCGTCTCGAACAATTAATACGTAACGAATACTCACATATCTGCTTGTCGTCCTGAGAGCGTACCTACGTATGTATAAGTTGCAGTTACCACACTACTTCCACGATGCCAATCGAATCTTTTTTAATGCTCAATTTTGCCAAATTCTACTTGCCGATAGTCTTGTCCATTGATTTGTCTACTATTTACGGTCGTCCCTCTCGTGGGATCGCTCGGTTTTGCTCAATCATAAGCGTTATGTTCGTTTCGAGTGTGAATCGCGCGTTCGGGAAGCTAACGTCGCCCCAAATGGATTTATATAATTAGAAAATTTTTAATAAAAAAAATGATAAATATTAATTATAACATTAGCGAATGAAAAAATTTTATCGAAAATATTAAGTATATATTATTAACTTATGTGACGGACGCTCGAGATGCAATATGTTAATTTAGTGCCAAATGATAAGTTAACTCGTAGCGATATGTCGTATCGTAAAGCTCTTGTAATTTGTCGCGTAGTGTTAATGACCTATGAGGTTTAAAGGTTTCTTTTACAAGACTATAATAATATATTTATACAGGGAAGAGTTAGGTATGTACGGTTCGGTATAAGAATGTTGTTGCGGTAAAATACTCAGAGGCAGAGTTTAGAATGACAAGCGAGCGAGCGAGCCATGCCAAAACACCTGACAGGGTAGTCACTAGTTTATTGTTTACGACTGCTCCTCGCTTACACTTACACGTCTACACTCTGCTTGAACAAGCACTGAATGAGCAATAATGGAACAGAGAATTTATTTACTCAATTAAGATTTTTTTTTCTATTATTATTTATAATATTTTTTTTTATTACTAAAATATACATTATTTTGCATTTTACTATCGTAATGGCAGCTGTCCATGTTTGCGGTGAATGATGAAATCAGTCACTGTTTTAAGGTTTCGTAAATTTAGTAAGAAACGATACATCGAACATGACAACATTGGGCACAAATATAATTAAAAATTCTATGGCTTATTTTCGCTTGCATTACGTAATATTTAGATGCAGAGTTGAGCCCTTGTTATGAAATGTATATTTTATTAAGTATATTTTCACTGAGCAATACGTCTACATATGTATATAAGAGATCAGCATGAAGCCGCCGCCCGTTGGGACGGTGTTGTGCCAAAATTAAATGCTAGTCTTTAAAAGAAAAATGTTGTTATCATTTTCAGATTTTTATTTAGTCCAGAATGTGTTTGTTCCTGTGCTGTGAAAGTCATATTTTCTAACAAATCAACACTCGGGTGTGATGTGAACCGAGCGGCGTAGTCGCCGGTTAATTTAATTTTAGGTCGTTTATCTAAATATGTATAACTATTAGATTTATTATTTACACTATTACTAAAGTGACTCGTTTTGTGATTTATTATAATTATATAAAAGGCGGCTACGTTGTGCGGTTGCGGCGTGTATAGGTCGACAACAGTAGTAGAGTTTGTTGACGTCGTACGTAAACATATTATAAGATTGATAATATATATATTTAGAACTCAAAAAGTTCTGATGTACATATCTGTGGTCCATAATATATAGTCAGTTGTCGTCCTATAGTGAAAATGTGATTCGAGTCATAAATGTAATATATGAAAAGTTGTGTTGGTTTGTTGCTATATTTATAGTATTTATATTGATGATATGCACACGATGATTTAGCTTTGAGCTCGTGCAATATTATTCCAAATTGTTTATAGGAAACTGTTATGATAATTTCTAAATTGTTATATAAATATTTTTGTAATTATAAAAGACAAAGGCGACTTGAATTCTATTTTTGTTGTGCATTTATTCTCAAATTTTATCATATTCTATAATAACCACAAACTCATTGTGGACTGTAATGTCTGCGTCTGTGAACATTATTATTAAGCTATGGTAGATGGTTTTTTTATATATCGCTGATATTGTGAGTCAATTCTAGTAATGTTAGTTCTCCTTAATTTAGACTAATTTACAACAGTAAACAAATTAAGATTGCTCAACTGAGATGCGACACTAACCACTAAATACAGAATAATTTTATATTGATATGTCCTTTTATATCGTTATTTATGTAATAGTTCAGTTTGATTTATTGTGAGTTGTGGCAGCGCATGTTAATGTCTTATGTTTATTCTTAATAGAGGCCAAATGTTGACTTGCTTACGTGAGACTGTTTTGCCAAGAATCAGAAAGTATATTACCTACATTGTTTTAAAATAAATGCTTTTATATAAATCTTAATGTATTTTATTTCATTTCCATCTCCATTAGGTTAGCATCAAAATAAAAAAAAATATATAAAAAATTGTTTTAATTATTATTTTTTTCAATTATTAATTATCTTTTCAAAATGAGAAATAAGTCAGTTTAACAACAGTTATCAGTTGTTATCAGTTTGTGGTGGAGAAAGGTAAAGGTTGTCAACAAAGTAACGTTTAACTGGCCATAAATAAGAATTACCCACATAAAATTGGTTGACCCAGAGAGTTGACGAAATCTTTGAAATAATAAATTTCAAATAATTAAGTGATTTATGTATAATACGCGTGTTAATGTATAATATGCAAAATGCTCAGAGAAGAAAATACTTCTTTAAAAATATATATATTTCTTTGGCAATATGGATATTACAAAAATTAAGAAATGAAAAAAATGCAAATCTTCGCGTAATTTTTTTTCCCCTCACGTTAAAATTGCCATCCCTCACTATTGAATGACTTTTCTACAAGAAAAATTGTATGAATTGACTGTCAACATTCAACTGTCAATCGGGTACTAACTAAAACCTGTCAACCTTTGGGTATATGTGTTCTGTGGTCAATCGTTGCCGATCAACGTCAAATATATGTGTCACAAACGTCCTAAACTTCTTAGATTGTATATTTTTATTTTATTTTTTACTGTATTAATGATATCTTTATAGTTTCCTTGATAAAAATTGTATGAATTTCTTGTCATCGTTTTATAATTGTATTAGATGGCGTTTCCTCAACCTAATGCACAAAGAGGTTAGTTCGAAGGTTGCCAATAAGAGAAATAAACAATTTAAAATATTTGAGGCCAGTCGTGGCGCAGGGGCACAAAGTAAGACTGTAAAATCTATTTTTTGTGGGTTGGATCCCCACCCGAGGAAATGAAATATTTATTTACATTTATATTATATATATTTTCATTTCTTCGCGCTGGTGTCGAGGCAAAGCGCGGCGTTGAATCCGTTACTCGACATGCAATGCCTCCAGAACTCGGCGGAAAGTGGGGAATGGAGTGTATATCTTGCTGTGTGCGGGATACAGCATGAAGCTGATTTAATTAAATTTATTTAATAATATACCATTTTAAAGAAAAGGTTAAAAACAATTTGGTGTATCTTGATTTTAGAATTGACAAACAGGAAGATTTTAGAAGAATTGCAACTTAAAAAACAAATGCTTTTGAAACAAGGTGCTGTGGCTCCACTTACAGCCACCACTATTTCTCTCACACAACCGAGTCCCGTTAGCCAGCTGCCTATGTGTTCTATTCCACCACTTTCTGCTACTGCTGTATGTTTTTCTCTCATTACAATAATAAAAATGTTATTGTACTACAGAATAATTTATTTACTACATACAATAAATTACTTTTAGGGATTTCCACAACTCCCTGAAGCTAACATAGTAAATACTAGTCACAGAGCTGCTTTACAACACGCAAACGCTACATCTTGTGGTTTCTTTGTGTCTCAAGATTCATCTTTTGGAAATCAAATTCTACCAGTACTGCCAAGATTTGATAGCAAGTAATTAATATGTCTGCTCTAATGAAATTAAAAGTTCTAGAAGGACATTTGGGCACTTTATCTGGATTTTCTGAACCTAAAATTGAACTTGAACAGTATGAAACACCATCACATATAGCTGCTGTGGCCTTATATACTATGCAGGTATTTTGAAAAACTTTTGTCTATTTAATATACTGTTCTTTTATTTTTCTATAAAATAATGTTTTAATTAAAGGGGACTTAACTTTTTTAGCATATTCTATACTAAGAAAAAAAAAAATATTTCTTGTTAAATAATTATCTTAATCCTCATTGGGTAGCTAAAATTTATAAAAAAAAACTCCTTATAAAGATGCTAACAACATAAATAAATATAACAATCAAATAGGAATATTGACATACATAGCTCATTAGGAATGTATGACAGAGTGTTTGGAAAGTTATGTTATTATATATGTTATTATATATAAGTATTCAACAAAAATATTTGAAATGACCAAACTCTGAGGAATAAAAAATAAATGTTAAAATAAATATTTTTTAATTCTATTAAAAATATTTTTTAAATCTAATGTAAATGTGTATTTTGATTTTGATCAATTGATTTTTAGACACAATATGAAGCTATAGAAAATAAACTAATATTAGATGCTGGATGTGGACCTGGCATGCTCGCTCTCGGCGCTACACTGTTGGGAGCAGGAACAGTGGTTGCTATGGATGTTGATGAACATGCTTTGGAAGTTCTACAAGAAAACATTGATGACACAGAAGTAACCAATGTAGATGCAATATTATGTGATTTTCTTGGCTCTAAAGTATATAGGTGAGTTGTTAATGTTATTTTTCTTACTGTGCAACATTACAATAAAATAGATACAGTATAATGTCATTAATTTAGCTCTTTGATGGATCCAAATATCCAATAATCTGGCACCCTCCAAATATCATTTGTAGAAACATTCAATAAAGTAGAACTACAATTTGCACAACAATATAAAATATATAATAAAATGCTTTATTTAATATGTATTCTAATAACCTTTAACCCTGTGCTGATATGCTGCATTTAGCAGGGCAGGCAGAGGGAACCTAAAGGGCTATAGGGAAGGACATAGTAATTAAAGTAACAGTAAATAATAAATATATAAGTTATAGCTAATTTCAACTCTGATAAAGTTGAAATTATACAAAGATATTATGTATATTTTAATCTAATTTAAATTATTATAATATTTTGCCTAATTTAGGTGGGATAATTATTTTGACACAGTGATTATGAATCCACCATTTGGTACCAAGAACAATGCAGGTGTTGATATGAAGTTCCTCAAGACAGGGTTGGATCTCACCTGTGATAGTGTCTATTCATTACATAAATCTTCTACAAGGTACATTTTTTTTTTCAAATTGTTTGCTTGGATTTAAATTTTTTTAAGTATTACTGGAATATAGTTATGTATATTTCTCTCTATCCACTGATTATCCTTCAATATTTTGAGATGGCTGGAGGAACCTAATGTAGCACTTAATCTCATTAGATAGCAAAAATTCTATCTTTTGTTTTTTTTTTTTTCATTTTTTATTGTGACACTGCATATGGAATAGCACTTTATCATGCAGATGCAGTCATGCATGCATACATGCAGAATCAGATTAATGAAAATAATTTATTCACCAAGTGGCGATTTATTCATTATGTTTATTACAATCAAATGCTATCACATCCTACCCAAACATTAAATATAAATTCATTTTATTAATTTCTCATGATGATGTCAATAAAAAAAATATTACATTTTTGAATATATAATTTTTCAGATCTCATATACAAAAGAAAATTAAAGAATGGGGGGTTAAAGGCAATATAATAGCGGAGCTGCGATACAATTTGCCCGCTACTTACAAGTTTCACAAGCAACAGACAAAAGACATTGCAGTGGATTTATGGAGAATACACCATCCACACTCATGAAATGAGAATTTTATATTATTTAGATATTTTTTATACTGACTTCAAACATGTGCTCTACAATATGAACTAGAAATAAAACAATCAATTTATTTTGTGTATTTATTTTGTTTAAAGTATCAGTCTTCTTAGCCTTCTAAGACTTTTATTTTATATATAAGAGTAACATAAACAAATTTAATATAAATTTTGCTCTGAAAATCACTGAAAAGTTTACCAGTTTGGTTAATAAAATGTATAAACAACAAATTGAATAATAATAGCAATGTATGTAAATAGATAAATCAATAAACAAATTAATAATTATTCATCTCCAAATTTAATATTTTGTGCCAATTTAATGGTGCCAGAGTAATTAATAGTGACAGTGGAACGCCGCATGTAGTTCTTCCAACTGTCGGAGCCACACTCTCGGCCGCCGCCCGTTGCTTTCTCACCTCCGAACGCGCCTCCAACTTCTGCTCCGTTAGTAGGAATGTTGATGTTTACAATGCCACAGTCAGAACCGTGTGGGCCGATCCACTGTTGAATAATATAGTTATTGTTTATTTTATAAATATTTCATATACATGAAAGATAAAGATAAAATTTAATAAAAAAGTCATTAGAAATCTTTATTTTTTTTACTTTATTAAAATATTTCATGTACACGTAACGTAAACTTTTTCAAACTCGTAACGAGGGTACTTCTAGCGTTTCTGAACACAATCTACATATATAGCCAACATACTGAGACCGATTTGACTTCACTTTACACAAATCACTAAATTAATAAAAATAAAATAAAGCTTCACGTTGTATTCCGCACACAGCAGGGCCTCGACACCAGAGCGAAGAAATGAAAATATAAATTTAAATAAATATTTTATTTCCGCGAGTGGGAATCGAACCCATAACTAGTCGCGTTTACAGCCACACTTTGTGCCCCTGCGCCACGACTGGCTTCAATAAATTAATTAAGGAAGCAAACATAAAAGGCACCGACGATCAAAATCTATAGTGCATACAACTTAATATTCAAAAAATAAATATATGTTAATATATCTTACCTTGAAAACATCACCCAAATTCTCTGTAAACAAACTGGAAGACAATCCCTGTTCGACTTCGTTATTATATTGTATGCCGGTGTCCAGGTCCGGGATCTCGATGCAGTAGACGATGGGAGCGAAGCATTCTGTCTTAACCAGGGGTGAGTCGTGAGGCAGTCCGGTTATGATTGTGGGCTCTACGAAGTAGCCTTCGCGTTCCATTATCTGAAATAAAGTAGGTATATTAATAATTTACAATAAATATCTAATTCTAATAAGAAGTATATAAGATACCATTGTGGCGTAGTGTTTGGGTATAAACGAGATGAATAAATGAATGATAAAATACTGTCCATTGAGGCCAGTCGTGGCGCAGGAGCGCAAGCCTGTGACACGCGATAGGTTGTGGCTTCGATTTCCACTAGAGGATATGAAATATTTAACATTTTTATTTCATCGCTCTTGTGTCGAGGCAAAGCGTTGAGTTCCGCCACCCAACACGCAATGGCTCCAGAATTAGGCGGAAAGTGGGGAGCGGAGTGTCTTAACACTAAGCTTCTTACACCTACGCAGCTACACGCGGGATAAAGCGTAAAACGAAAAGTGAAAAAAAATATACAGATGTCTGTATAAAGATTAAATTAAGACAACAGACAGTGCAAACAGTCAACATTGCCAAATATTGGCGATCCAAATGCGATATTTAAAGTTTGTTGAAAATGATAGTGTTTTGTGTATACATTTTGAACATTCGTCATTACAATTTTTGTAGAAAAAGTTTTTATAGAAAATTCGCTTGTTACATACATATTATAATAAATTAGTTTTCGTTGATTTAGATGCGATTACTAGCAAAGTTACTAATATAATGTATTTAGGCCTATCCTTACATATTTAAATAGAAAATCTTACTTTTCCTCCGAATTCAATTTTGCCTCCTTGTTTGACGGCCTCGGCCACGGTGCGCTTGTACGCTTCAACCGCAGCGGGCGTGTGCAGAGGGCCTATGAGCGACTCTGACAGTAGAGGGTCACCGATCCTACTGATAACTCCTGCGTATGCCTTCTTTAGTCGTGATACCACTTCATTGTATACCTGTTCAAGGAAAATTGAATTTGAACAATTTTTTTATATCGACTGTACTATTGGGGTACTTGTCTACCCCAATAGTAGTCTGTAATTATATTTACGATGATTAGCCAAATTTGATAAGAAAACAAAACGACACTAATCTATGAATCTTATAAGATTATTAAAGAAAATATGTAAAAGTACAAATAACGAAGGTTATGCTGAAAGTTTATATTTCACACCTTCTTATGTATAAGCAATCGTCTAGTGGTAGTACAGCGTTGTCCCGCAGTGCCGGCGCATGCGAACAGAGCAGCGTTCAGGAGGAGATCCAAATTGGCGTCCGAGTTCACAATAATAGCATTGTTGCCTCCTAACTCCAGTAAATGACGACCAAACCTCTTCTGCACTTCTACGCCCACCTGCCAATACCATATTATATAAATAAATCTATACTAATATTTTAAAGCTAAAAAGTTTGTTTGGTTGAACGATTTTAGGACCGACTTGTTCAAAGAGAAAAAACATTGTTGGGTTTGATACTTCGTTTATCGTGGATGGCTACAAGCTAAATCTCATTAATTGTTACTTAGTTATTTCTACTTGCCCGCGCCGGTGAAGCTGCTTGTAAAAGCTAGCAAATTAGATGTTGATGATAAATTTAGCATATAAATATTAACCTACATGCTGAATATTTAGTTTAGATAAAATTTACTTGTAAACATGATGATTGATAAGGACTTGTTAGCTAACGAAGATCTGTGTGTGCATATAGATTCTTTTTTTATTTTAGCTTCACGCTGTATCCAGCGTAATAAAGCAGAGAACGAAAGAAAGAGTTCAAAAAAACTAACTGAACGTTTCCGCATTGTTCACTCTGAAAGAAAATAATTAAATGTAAAAAAAATCTTAAAACTAAATAATCTGAAAACTACGCTCCCATCTAAATCACATAAATAGAATTATCTAGGGGTAGACTGAGTACGATTAAAAAAAAGACGGTTGAAACAGTGCAAATATCTCTTAAACCTTTACACGGAAAGTGAGAGGTGCAAGGGGAAAACGAAGAGGACGACAGGTTGTCCGCACTTTGTCGTTATGTGCAGGATGTCATATAGTTTGTTATTACCTAAAAGTAAATATTTTGCCTCTGACACTAAAGCTTTCACTATCTATTCTTTTCAAGTGAATGTATCGAGTGTGTGTTTGTGAGTATTATGACGCTTGAAGAATAAGGGATAGTGACTATTTTTAATTTATTATCATTACTGTCGTACTTATATGTAAAGTATATTTTACTAAAAGTAGGGTTGGGGACGATTGAAACAATTTTTATGGGTAGGGATAATACACTTTTATCGTACAAATTGATTAGTAATGCATACGACGAAATTAAAGATGGAGATTCACTACGGAAAGCGGCAGACAAGCAGGATATAAGCCCAGTGGCATATCGCTTACAAAACAAGGAACAGTTTCCTTGCTACATTCGAAAGCGATATACATCAGGCAAAGACGATAAAGGTATGAAGTATAAAGCAAACAATTAAAAAAAAATTATAAAAGGTCTAAATTGCTTCAAACGTCTACGTCCCTACTTATATTATGAGGCCTATATACTGACCTGTTGGCCTACGGCAGTGCTGCCAGTAAACGACACTAGTTTGACCCTGTGATCCTGAACTATGGCTTCACCAACATCCTTGCCTCCTACACACAAGGCCGCAACGGCTCCAGGGATATTGTTCTTTTCGAGAACTTTCTCAACAATTTTCGTTACAGCTACAGCAGTTAATGGAGTCGTTTCTGATGGCTTCCATACGCTTACGTCACCGCAGACCTGGTTAATATTTTAGTTACGTAATTTATTTTATTTTTTTTAAAATGGTAGTCTATCTACAGAATGTTTATTTTTATACATATGATATGTAAATGGCTCACGATCTTCATTTGAAATTATATAACTAATTAACAACTTATTTACTGTTCTCTAAAGTAAAATTTATTGAAAAATATTGTTATTTGAGATCTACAAGTGGGGTCGGAATTTTAACAGATAAGTGTTAAATAAGTAAAAAAATATAAACATTATTTTAAAATGTGTAGGTATATAATATCACTGTAATATTATCGTTCCATAATCCGTAGAATGTGATTAGATAATAATTACTAAGTAATTTAGTTTTATATCTATAAAATTTATAAAGTACAAATGTAACCGTAAATCTACTGATTAATTATAAAGTAAATCGAGCAATTAAAATTATTATCACATCAGTTAATGAGAGGCCAGTCGTGGCGCAGCGGCACGAGGTGTGACTGTAAAACCGACTGGTTGTGGGTTCGATCCCCACTCGAGGAGATGAAATATTTACTTAAATTTATATTTCCATTTCTTCGCTCTGGTGTCGAGGTTAAGCGCGGCGTTGAGTTCTGCCACTCAACACGCAATGCCTCCAGAATTCGGCAGAAAGTGGGGAACGGAGTGTCTTAACACTAGGTTCCCTCTGCCTACCCTGCTGTGTGCAGGATAAAGGGTGAAGCTGATAAAATCATTTAATAAATAATAATCTAAACTAATAACAAGTCAGACTAGATGCCAGTCGTGACGCAGGGGTGCAAAGTGTGACTGTAAAATCGACTGGTTGTGGGTTCGATCCCCACTCGACGATATGAAATATTTATTTATATTTGTTTTCATTTCTTCGCTCTGGTCTCGAGGCAAAGCGCGACGTTGAGTTCCGCCACTCAACACGCAATGCCCCCAGAACTCGACGGAAAGTGGGGAACGGAGTGTCTTAACACTAGGTTCCCTCGGCCTACCCTGCTTTGTGCGGGATACAGCGTGAAGCTGATTTTATTATTTAAACTAATAACAAATATTTTAATTTTTGTTTTTGCAGATTTTTTGTTTGAGCAGATTAAAAGCAGTCAAATAAAATTTTTACATTTGAGGTCATTTGATGATCATTTATAGGTCTACCCACTCGTGTTACTTTTTCCTTTAGTTTAGCAAACACCTATTTTAATGCTTGTTAGTATATAAATAAATTTAAATCCCTAACAGAATCACAACTTCAGGATTAGTGTTGAAGAATAATAATATCTTACCATAGCAATAGCGCTATTCCAACCGAAAACTGCGACTGGGAAATTAAACGCTGTTATGATACCAACAAGACCTAGAGGGTTCCATTTCTCAATGAGCACGTGTCCGGGTCTCTCTGAAGGGAAAATAGTTCCCGGCAATGTACGGGATAGGCCAAGAGCCAAGTCACACACGTGAATGTATTCAACTACTTCTCCGATGGCCTCGGGGAGAATTTTGCCTGTGAAGCAAAAATTACACTAAAAATGTGATCAATTGTGAAATAATTATAAGAAGATAGATTTATTTCACGCTTGTCATATAATAATATACCACAATAACATTTATTTTCGAGTAAAGGACACTGCACTTTAGTTAAACTTTTATCCTTGTTTAGATCTTTTAATACTTATTTAGAAGACGTATAAAAATTTTGAACGTAGCGAGACTCGATTCCGCGCCTCCTGGAAACCGACCGGGCTCTTAACACTAAGCTTAGTGGTAAGAGCTCCTACTACGAGCTACGTTCAACATTTTTATGCGTCTTTTAAATAAGTATTTTTCTTTCCTAAGTATGAATTAACACTTTAAAAATGTTTAAAAATAGATCTTTTATTTTTTTTCTTGAAAATACCTATTTAGATATCTTTGCAAGTCTTTAATATTTAATAATTTCATATGCATACTTAGATAAATAAGTATTTATATCAGTTTTACCAATAGCTTACCCATTTCCAATGAGACCAACTGTCCAAGAGGCTGTAGTTTTTCTCTGAGAGCATCGCCAATTTGTCGCACAATTTCTCCTCTCGCTGGCGTCGGCAACTCCGCCCACGTGTGCCAAGCCTCCTGAGCTGCCTTTGCACAGGATTCGTAGTCAGCCACGCTAGCAGACTGCACTTCTGCAATCACTTTGCCATTTGCGGGACTAAACGATTGGATCACCTATTCAAATTGAACGATTGACAAAATTATAAATATTTTTACTTTATTGATTAAAATAAATAAGAAATTAAAGTAAATCAACCTACCTGCCCGTTAGCCTCCCATTTTCCATTGAACACTCCCACATTCTTTTTGTCTATACCCAGATCCTTCAAAAAGGAATATTTAGGGTCATCGACGAGGTAAGCAGAAGCGTTTCTAGCCATTGGCAGTCGTAAACGCAAAGCTATCACTCGACTACAAAGTATACGACTCATCAGTGTAATCGACTACTACTAATGAGGAGACATGGGTTTATAAAATTAAAGAAAGATAAAACAATCTTGTTTGTGAACAATAAAGGCGTTACATCGCGTTATCGTTCTGTTACCGATAAGTCAGTTGCCGGGTCATGGCTATAGGTATCAATTTACAATTATTTACATAAGACAATATAATATCATAACATTTAAAGTTTATTTTCCAAAATAAACATAAGTAATGAGTAATTTTATCAAATACTAATTTACTAAAGTAGTTGTTACTAAGATTGGAATATTCAAGCAAACAAATATTTCAGATTGAAATGTTACATTTTGATAAATGTAATAAATAAATAAAACAAGACCATACTTTTTTTACTTCAGCATAAGAATATATACACTATTTTATCTTAACAATAACTATATTTTTTTATAGTAACTAAACAGTGATTCAAAAACAAAAGATTTTTTTTTAATATATTTTTATTTTATTTTTGTACAATTCTGGCAGTCAACATATCTCAATGTGAGAATAAACTCAAATTAATAATTTGAATACTAATAACAATTATGTAACATTAAGTGAGGTAACAATTGATCACTTGACATAGTCTATGTTTGTTTATTGTGTTACATTATTACACAAAAACTATTTGTATCATCCTCTTTGCCTTCCCTAATTTCTTTTGCTTTGAGTGCTAGGTATGAATTTTCATCTCTTTTAGCCATCCATTCTGGTAAAGGACTGGCCCAATCTTCCGGTGGCATATCTCTTTTCTTCCAAACATCATTTTGATAATGTGCCCTTAACCTTTTTAGTCTTCGTTCTTTTTCACTTTTAATTACAGAATTCTATTGAAAATAATTTTAATTTGAATTTAGTAGAAAATATGTATAATAAATATAAACACAACAAAAATATGTATGTGTAAAAAATATAAAATTATACTTACACCAGCTTTAACATCTTGATTATCTACCCATTTACAACAGTTATCGTAATCCTTTTTCCAAGGGTTGCAATCTAGTGATTTACCATAGATAAAATATTGATGAAAACGTCCCTTGAAACTTGTACATTCATCATATTCATCTTTATATACTTCACAGTCTCTAATCTAAAAATACATAATGGGAATATTTATATTATCCATCTCAAATAAAATATTAGTTTGATTAATATATAATATCAAGGAAATATTATCTAGATAAGAATAATGTAAGATAGTTTTTTTTATAAATTAAAGGTTATTAAATTTGAAGCCAACTTGTGACTACACTAAAATGGTTGTGGATTCAATCCAGATTGATGGAATGAACAATTATTGCAGCCTTGAGTTTTTTGTCACTTGTTGTATTCAATTCAGGCTGGAGAATAGTGTGTCTTGACACTGGGTTCTAGAGAGGACCTAGTGTCAAGACAGACACAAGAACTCTCTACCTTCACTGCTATATGAAGGATAAAGTATACAGCTTTTGTAACAAAAATTAAATTATCTCTTTTAGGTTCATACTGTATCCCAAACATAGCAGGGTAGGCAGAGAAAAATAAGTGTAAAGATAAACCATTTTCTGCCTTCCACCGAAATTTGATTAGTATTTCATATTGAATGCATTAATATTAAAGGGTCTATCTCAGTGTTGCTAGATTTTTCTTGGTGAAAAACGGGATGTTTATAAACATTTTAAGTAAAAAAGCGAAACCTGCTTTTGGCGAAAGAACCCTTTCGGCAAAAGCATAGCATAGGATATAAGAATAAAATAATAATAAGGATTTAATTTATTATTTATCCACTTTTTAAGTTTTATTATTTAAAACTTATAAAAAATACAAAATGGATAAATAATAAATTAAGCTTCCAATGGGGATAGATATCAAATAAAATGGTTTTTTAAATTGAAAATGTCACTATGCTTAAACTATATTGTTTTGGTTTACCATATGTAAAACAGTTAAGTCTCCAGAGTATATAGATAACTTACGTAAATACTTAATTGTATTTCTACAAAATTATTAGTAACTAATTAAAATCTTACAGTAATAAAAGATATTTTTCACAGATGTACTGTTAATAATCCTGGAAAGGCAGGGCAATGTCTGTCACGATCGGGACATTAAATTTTTGGGCACAAAATCGGGACGTCCCGCCAAATAACGCTGGTCTAACTAATTCTAGAGTTTCTTAAAAATTAGACACTTACAAGCCATTTTTCTGTTGGATCAATTGACGCTGGTGTCTCTTCAGATGTTGTATCTGTTGATTTTCCAGAGTCTTTTGCATCTTCACATTTTGTTTCTTTATTGCTTTTGTTAACCTGAGTCTCGCCAGTCATTTTTTACGAACTCTCAAGTTGCAAAGAATACTGATGATGCCGTTTAGTTACTCATTATATAATATTTCGTATTATGTTCACAAAAACAACAAATCTACGTAGAATCATAGAGAATTGTTACTAATAAATTATTTTATTAAAAAAATATGTAACATTTAAGAGAATTTTCTTAATTTTTTACTTCTTGGTATGCTTTTTTTAGGTTAGACTTAAAAGGCATCTGTCAAAGTCAACTGTGACAAAACTCATCTCATCAGTCAGCTTATTGTTAGTGTTGGGCGTTATTGTTATATTTTTATAATTCATTATTCATTATATTATATTTTTTTAACTGTTATTTTAAACTGTTGTAATATATATTATATTATTTTCAAGGTAAATATAATACAATGACCAAATGTACGAAGTTCAGACTAATATTTTTGTTATTAGTTATTTTAATGTAAGTAATATTTGGCCTTTCTGCCATTGAGTTAAAGCTCATATTTGTGCGAGGTTATACGATGTGAAGTTCGCCATCATTATTTTATTTGACCTTAGCTGGACTCGATCTAGGCCGAACAACTACTAAATATTTCCGATCATTACCGAACCGAGGCGCCACATGCTATTTTCATAGCAGATAATGAATATTATTTACTGTTATTTTTAACACTCAGTGTTGAAAATAAATAATGATTAGAACATTAGAAATTTATAATGAATTATATTATCTGTTGTATGTTATAACGCCCAACTTTACTTATTGTTGACATTGGCGAAGTGATTTTGTGCTCAACTGGCATGCTCGGAAAGCCACAATAAAAAGAACAGAATAGAACAGCTTACTGTTATTTCAGAATCTTTTGACTTTTGCTAATAATTGTATTTATCATTTAGGGATCTCGGAACTGAAAAAAAGTCGATATTAATATTGACTTCAATATATCGAGAAAAAAGTATCTATTAAAAGGTTATGTGTTTTTAAAAAAAATAGTGTATTTATCCTCCTAGTGATCACAAATATTAATACATAATATTTCAAGCGCTGAATAACATAAGAGAATTGGTCAATTCCCAATACATACTTTTACTGTTTGTACTTATCATTTACAGTTTTGGATTCTAGTGACTTTAAGTAGATAAATAAAAATATATTATATGGACACAATTTTCGATATTGGTTGCTTTGTATCAATATATCGGACCAAAATATTGATGACCAAAATATTGATATTTTGTCAATAAGCCTCATGCCTATTGTCATTAATCGCTAATTATACTCTATACAATATAATCTGTTATGACACTACCGACAGTCTGACGTCAGTGTCGTCCAGAGACTGTTGACTTATTTTGACGTACGGGATACAATCAATTTGTAGGAAAACTTATTGTTATTCTCTTCGTGTTCGTGACCTTTGCTCAGCGGTGAATCGGTTTATATGAAGTTCTAATTGTATTAAAGTTTTTCAATTTATTTAGCAAACTTTGAAATTCATAATGTCTTTAAATAAGTTAGTTGGGGGAGACTGTGGAGGTAATAATTCACTCGTTCAACTTACTAATATTGTAAGTCGCGATGCTTCAGTTGTACAAAACTCGTCCCAAGCTGATCGATTCGTTAATGAGTTCATGTCACAAAATTCTCAAATTCCACAAACCTTTAATATGAACGCGTTATTGAATAACATGCCTGAAGTAGAAAAAACAATCCCAAAAGCTGCACCTTCAACTAATCAGTTAACCCAATTGGGATCACAAAGACATGCACCTTGGATGGCTGGACCATCAACATCATTCATCACAGCTCCAATGAGGCCATTTAACATGTCCTATCAACCTTCATTCCAATCACAAGCCTCTAATATACAAATTCAATATGTTAATGAATCAGATTTAGAGAAGACATTGGATAACAATGTTAAAGCAAAGGCCCAAGAGTATGTTAATAGTATTAAAGATGATGATGAGCATGCTTATAATGAGTTCATGTCATTTATGAATAGGATAAGTTCTGGTGAGTTAAATTTAGGTGAGACAGTCGCAGGGCAACAGAAGAAAATGAGTAAAGATGAAATAGTTGAAGAGATGGCTGAAAAATATAAAGATGAGTGGGCCAAACTGAGCAATATTGATGAATATTGGGATACAGAAACTGCTAATGGAATCTCAAAGGAATATTCCTTTACAGAAGGAAATGTTATGTTAGAAAATAAAAGTGCTCTAGAAATAGGTAAAGAAAAACTTAAAATTGGAGATATTCCAGGTGCAGTGTTATGTTTTGAGGCAGCTGCACAGCAACATCCAGATTCAGCTGAAGCTTGGTTTCTTCTGGGAACAACCCAAGCAGAGAATGAACAAGATCCTTTGGCAATAACAGCATTGAAAAAATCTTTAGCATTAGATCCAAGGCAACTTGATGGTTATATAACATTAGCAGCTGCTTATACCAATGAAAATATGCCCAAATATGCATATTTTGCATTAATCGATTGGTTAAAGGCAAGTCCTAGTTACAGTGATATATTTCCACAAGATGTGAATGCCCAAGAAATGAACCTCAAAGAACTTGAGGCATATGTGACATCTTTATATTTAAAAGCAGCACAGCTGAATCCTTCTCGGGTTGATCCTGATATTCAAAATGCCTTAGGAGTTATTTTTAATATAAATCAACAATATGATAAGGCAGTTGACTGTTTTAAGGCAGCATTGATGGTGTCACCAGACAAAGCTAAACTTTGGAACAGACTCGGTGCTACTTTAGCTAATAGTGATAGATCAGTAGAAGCTGTTGATGCATATCAACAAGCATTAAATTTAGAACCAGGTTACATCAGAGCAAGATTTAATGTTGGTATTACTTGTATGAATTTATCAGCTCATAAGGAAGCTGGTGAGCACTTCTTAGTAGCATTAAATCAGCAGTATAAGGCTAAAAATATGTTCCCTGGAACAAATTTAGCAGATCCTAGTTCTTCTACAATTTGGACAACATTAAGGATGGTCTGCTCTTATATGGGAGAACATGATGTTGCAAAATTAGTAGATGAAAGGAATTTAAGTGAACTTAATAGGTTCTTTGAAATTGATTCTTGATAGTTTGTATTTTTGTTAAAATTAGATTATACAATAAATATCATTGGGCAATATTTATTTAAGTAATATATTATATGATTTAATGATAAGATGTTATTTTTATATGTGTTTGGTAATAAAAGCTATTGAAATATTAACTAAATTTATTAATAAATAATATGTTCATACAATACCCATGTAGATATAATGTAATAACAATATTGGCAAAATACAAGATGGTATTTTTTTTAAAGGATTAATAATTCTGATAAGATTCATATCATATGAATGTTATTTTTTATCATTATCATTTGCCTATGTTTGTACAATGGATATAAACAGAGGTACCACTGAGTTTAATTTACTTAAACTTTGTATTATATATCTTGTACCACACTTTTATACTTAAATTATTATTTTTTTTGGTGTTTATGGGACAGCCTTTACTTTCTGCATAAAGCTTAAAATGCATACATTTGACGCAAATATTATAATCCCTGAATGATTAGTAGATAAAGTGAATGATTTTATTCAAAAATTGATTGAAAAAGATTTTGTTACCATAAATATATTTGTAACTTCCAAAAGAAATTTTGTCTTATATGTATACAAGACAAAATCCAGAGGCTAGTCATAGCTTAGGGGTACATGTGTGCGACTGTAAATGTAACAGGTTGTGGATTTTATTCTCATTCGAAGATATGAAATATTAAATATTTTCATCTCCTCACTCTGGTCTCGAGGCAAAGCGCGGCGTTTAATTCCGCTGCTCGATACGCAATGTTTCCAGAATTCGAAGTAAAGTAGAGAGCAAAAGTGTCTTAACGGAAACAAGGAATCTTAATATTATGTCCATCTGTCAACTCTACTAATAAATAATAAAAATATGTGCACTTATTTCAATTTTCTTAAAGAAAACAATATTTTTTGTGTATATGATAATATTCTCATAATACATTAATAAACACAATATTCTTATAAATGTTAATTATAAGAATATTGAGCAATTTGTTCCACAAATGTAAAGTAAGGTACTATTAACATTTACACTTAGCTCAATAATTAAAGAATTTATTACTAATTTTCATGTACAAATGTACACATATCATTTTCTAAAGGGCATCCTTGTGGGTGGTTTTTATAAAACCAGCATTCTTTTTGCTTAATTTTTAGTATTTCATTGTTTTTCTTCTTTTTTGCTTTTAATTCTTCTATGCTTCTAGGATACCTAAGTTGCACTGTACCATATCGAACTTCAAAAACACTATGGTGGTTGCGTAGAAGAGTTTGTAGCCCACCACATTCAGATTTCAATATTTTTAAGTGATCGGGTGGTATTAGCTGAACAAGTTCATTTAATGGTGCCATTTTTCCATTTGACCAACTTTGTCCAGGTAAACAATCCTCTAATAAATAATCTGCAATTCTTTTAATTATTGCTTCAACAATCTTACTATCTATCTGTGTACAGTTTCTTACCTTCTCCACAGGATTTCTAGCTTTAAATCTTTTAGGTTCTGAAGCATTACCATCGTTGTCTTTTATACCAATACTATAATTAATGAGTTCTTGGATTGTAGCTAAATATGTCTCATATTCATTTTCTTTATAGGTTCTAAACTCAGAAATAAAACATATTCGTTTTGTACTTGGAATTTTTAACCTATCTGTTTTTGTATTAAATCCACACTCCATACATAAATTTCTTATGTATATTAAATATTCTGTGTACTGACTTGCAGTTGAATTTTTTCTATTGTATTTAGAACCATCTAAATTGTAAGCACAACAAGGTAAGAGAAAAAATTTACAATTATAAGAGGTTTTTGCTGCAATTATTGGTATCCATGGGGTAAGTTCATCTGAATGGTTGCCAATAACCCAATCCACCTTAGCAAATATATCTATGTTTGATGGTGTTACTGTGTACTCCTAGAAAATGAAATTATATTATTTAGAAAAAGAAACATATTTTATCATATCAGGACCAAGGACCAACTGACCCCTCTGGGAAGTCATCTAAGTCCATCCTTAGATGGTTAATATTTTTCTTTCTCTAGTGTGTAAATAACATTTCAAAAATATTAAAGATATCTATATACTAGTATTTTCATGTTCAATAGTACTTATACTTACTTTTAATTGTACATTCTTTGGATACATGTCCCATATTTTCCTTTTCCTTACATCTACTCCAAACCCAGGATGGCCTTCCATTGTTAATATATAAACTAGAAGTCCATTTCCACATCCAACGTCAGCAAAAAACTGTGGTTCATTATAACTTTCCCATAAAAGAAGTAAATATGTAGCAATTGCAACATCTTCATACACAAATTTCATGGGGTCTGTGCTTTCTGGCCACATCTAGAGAAATATTTTTATTGAGCTTTACACTGTAAATAACATACAAAAGTGTAGATAGAGGGATCCTAGTGCTAAGGTACTCCATTCTGAACTTTCCACTCATTTTTCAAGACATTGTGTTTTGAGTGGTAATACTCAGCCTCCTCAGACTCAGAAACTCAGCCTTATATTTTTATCAGAGCGCAGGAATAATAATAATTTATTCCCTTGAATGGAGATTAAATTCACAATCATTGAGTTGACAATCAAAATGTCCTACTGCACCACAATTAGATAGATATAGAATAAATAAGTAATCTGTTATACCTTCACCATATCTCTTGCATATTTAATTTTAAGAAGATTGTATTTGCTATAATATTTTTCTGTTGCAACAAGTGCCAAAGATTCATTACAAATCTGAACTTGTTTGTTGATTTCTTCAGTACTCCATTTATTAAGTCGAGGTAAAACAGAATTTTTTAACCATTGATAGCTTCTGGAATCACCTAAAAATAATTATATTTTATTTATATTTACAAGTATACCACAAAATGTAAGTATAATATTTTATTTAAATTAAACTAACCACATTTAACAGTAATTTTGTTATCTATGAAGAAAAAAGTATATGGAAATGTAGTGCACACTATTTGTTTAGCTGGTGTAATATCATAAAAAGTTACTTGTTTTAAAATCCTATTTATACAAATCATTTGAATCGCACGCTGTACAATATAAATTTTAGGAAGGAGTTCTATGAACATTATTTCATATTGCGTTTCTTCGTTAACAATTTGAAAGTGGAACATTTGTGACAATTCTGTTAAAAATTGATCTATATTTAAAAATACCATTGCATTTAGTCTATAATCAGCAAGATACTCATTCCAATTATTTATGTCTGTTTTGATATAATATTTTTTTAACACTATTGATCCCCACAGCTTTTTATTAATTACATGAGGTTTATGGATTAAAACATCAATTGCCTGCCAAAAGTTCAAAAAATCCATTTTAATGGCGTAGGTTTACAATCCCCGGCAGTTTAAGCTCTATAAAGTAATAATTAATTTTCCTATTTTCTGTAATTGCTCGGACAAATCTGAATGTTTGAAATTCCGAATTTTCAATTTGATTATCCACAAATGATAATTGACACTGACAGTTCACGAACACATTACGATAAATGTCATTAATAAAATCACGAACCATTTTACGGTACTACCGGTAAGGTAATCGATCGTATTTTATGCATATAAGTAGTATTAAAAATAGACTTAGAAAATAAAATTGCACAAATTATAAGGTAAACTTGATTGAATTTTTGAGCTTCACGCTTTTCCCCATACACAACACGGTGGGCAAAGCGGGCACGGCCGAATTCTTGAGGCATTGCGTGTTAAATGGCAGGACTTAACGCCGCACTGCGCTTCGATGCCAGAGCACTACTTACGTAGCCACTTCTATAACAATAGTTAAATATAATTTAAAATAGTAAGAGTATATATTACTTTATAAAATTACAATCTTCGAGAATGTGGATTTCATATGGTTGCTATGATTATGGAAATCACAGTTGGAACTGTACCCATTCAGTACGGATCTGTAAGTGTTATCAGGGTTACTGTGCTACGTGGTTAGACCCATTGAGTATTGTATATTTTATTACATTGTTGTATATTTAATCCAGTTATAAATGCCTTATGTAAAGCTACAAAGTTTGATTAAGGGTACCGTAATATATTATGATTTACGTATAATATTTATATAGTGGGACTATTATTTCACATCATTATATGCGTATTAAACGTATTTTAAATATTTTTTAAGTTAACATGTATAACTAAAATTATATATTATATATTAGATACGATGAAACAAGTGCGCAAATAATTTCTTAAAATGTTAAAGCAATTTTCCTGTTAAATTGTTAACAGAATGGCTTTCAGTGGTCAATACTAAGCACTCGCACTCAGCACTGTTCATTGACAAGTAGCTATTGACATATTGACATTATATATTTGCTGACAAATGTATGTCAAATCGTCAAATTTATATTGCAATTGAACTTTAAAAAACTGTTTTTAATAATTTTAATATTTTAACATAAACTTAATTAAGATTTATGATAGCGTGAAACATATTTTTGACGATCTATGTAGGTAATGTCATACACTGAGCTTGAACATGGATACCAAGGGTTGCGACAAGCTACTCAGCCGCAGTTTTACGTCGGTGATGACGGAAATCTTGTTCCAATAAGATCACCTGTAAGTATATAAATATAACGCATATCTTTATACAAATTACCTATTGAACGTGTTGTCTAAAAAAGATTTTAACAGTATTTTTTTTGTCAAAACTGTTAAAATAGGTCTTGTTTCACATTGCTACTAAAATCAATATTACAAAGTCTATATAAAAAGATAATCTCGCAGTTGCTTGAATTGAAAAGTAAATGTATATCTAACAATGTCTTGCAAACATTGATAAAAAGGCATATAGAGCATTATAAAGAGTTGATATCATTTGTTTACTATCAAGAACATAGAGCTGAATTATTTATAGTTTCCAAGTAATGACAATGACAAGTGAGGTAACATAACATGTTAATTTGTGTCAAGAATATCTTGGTTATCATGTGCTATGTAGTTGTAACCAATCATTTGTGAGTGCACTTTACTACTTATCATTAAATTGTGTGTAATTATGATAGTGCTATGATTGTGAGTTATGGAGTGGCAGTGGCTTAAGGACTGGTGGCGTTTGAAAAGATGGAGAAATAAAAAAAAGAAGGAGCAAAATGATGATGAAGTTTGCTATTGTGATGATTGCCTGCCTGATGTGAGCTATAATGATCCATTTCTGTTTGATTTTTTTTGGTCATATTTAAATAAATATTTTATCATATTGTTACATCACATAAGTAAACAGTACATGTTTATATTGTTGAAGCCATTACAACAACAATGAGTTTAATATTATTTCTTTTCTGTTATAATAATTAAATAAATATAATGTTATAAAAAATATGTATATATAAATGTTTATACTTGTATTATAGTTTAATATCATTATATGATATGACATACCTTTTAAACAACATATATTATTATAAATATATGTAAATGTGAATTAGAAGAAATTAGCACATAAAAGACTATCAATAAGTAGGTATTGAGTGTATTTTTTTATACAATTGAATGGAATTGCTTAAATAAAGTGTGAATAAATTTTTCATTTTAGTTTTATACAAAAATATATCAAGGAATTTAAAAATTATTAGATAATTATTCTTGACTTTGTATATATATTTTTTAAATTAGGATGCATTTCTATAATTCTAACTGCCAAACAGTGAATGCTGCCAAAGCACAAACTACTATAGTGTAAAGGTATTTACTATAAAAACCCCCCATTTAGAATTACTTAAACGCACCATGCCTAAATTAAGGGAATTTTATTTTGTTTTAATATCCTGTATCTCGATTGCGGCAGGGTAGGCAAATGGATCCTTTAAGACACGCCATTCTCCACCTTCCACTGAATTTGCGAGACATAACATGTTGAGTGGTGGATCTCAACACCACACTTTGTCTTGTTACAAGAGTGAAAAAATATTAAATATTTTATTTCTTTGAGTGGGAACTGAAACCACAACCTTTTTGTTTACAGTCACACAACACTTATGCCACTGTGCCACAATGGCCTTTTGATAAGATAAAATCAAATGAAAGAGTTATGTATATGTATACAATGTGATTGAAATAAAGAAATGTTTTTAGTTTGTTATGTTTGGAATGTTTTAGGGCGAGTTGGATCTGTGCGAGTCCTTAGACCCTCACTGCGATGGCGGGGGCAAGAAGGTGGTGGTCGGCGTATGCGCCATGGCCAAAAAGTCGCAATCGAAGCCAATGAAGGAGATCCTCACCCGCCTCGATGAATTTGAGTTTATTAAGATGCTCGTCTTCCCAGAGGAGGTTATCCTTAAGGTTCTGCTCACTATCTAACATCTAGTGGAACAAAATAGCTTTCAGGGTTCGCATTGCCAATACCCTATCTTTACCTCATACTGTGAAGAAATATTTTGTTTCACTACTCTTATAGGGTTTCTTTATTAACATGGCACCCAGTGTGAAACTATCGGATGTGTTTTGGATTTCACCTTATTTTTGGTATCTAGCACCCAATAACGCTTTCATTTATTTTGGCAACAAACAGCTGCAGAATCTATATTAAATTTTGATTCGGTTCCAGTAAATTTCGCTTAATGTGTATGTTAGCTATTAAATGTATTTGTTACATTTATTCTGGATACGACGGCTACGCATTTAGCTGGATAGTTCTAGATTAAATTTGTTATATCAATTTGCAGACGCCGGTTGAGGAGTGGCCAATTTGTGACTGCCTTATATCATTTCACTCCAAAGGTTTCCCCCTGGACAAAGCCATTCAATACGAAAAGTTAAGGAAGCCGTATGTGATCAATAACCTTCATATGCAATATGACATTCAGGTAATTAAATTTAAAAGTTGGTTTTTTATTCGTTATTTGTTGAACACTCATTATTTATGTTTTATATGTACATTCTTGCTGTTATTATGTATTTAGGTTTATTATATATTTCGTTGTATAAACGGTACGCCATTTTACTGTTTCTGGATGAAACAAAACGTATTCATTACAAATTTAGGACGGTCGTTGCGGAGGGTCTGTAAGCTCGACAGTATGTGGGTTCGATTCCCACTCGAGGAAATGATGAAATATTTAATATTTTAATTTTTACGATCTGGTGGCAAGGCGAAGCGTGGCGTTAATTGCCGCCAATCAATACGCAATGCATCCAGAATTCGGTGGAAAGTGTGCAACAGTGTCTTATCACGAGACTAGTCCTAGCCCAGGACAGAGGGCTGCCTACACTGCTACATGTGGGATACAGCGTGAAATTGAAATCATTTCGAACTATTTTGTAATATTTCGCACTATGCGGCATGCGGATGCCTCACAATATGCGTTATCTAAAATGGCGGGAAAATGAAATGAAATAAGGCGATTATCACCCGCTTCTCTTTTATTAACGCGTAAAATGCTAAATTTATATGTAAATGTTTTTTGGCGATAAAAATATTTTTTTAATTACTGTAAGTAGGTCATAATTTGATTATCTGCTTTACTCGCTTTTAAGTAAGTGGTAGGCCATTGTAGCTCAGTGAAACAGCGTCTGATTGTAAACTCAAATGATTGTGGGTTCAATCCCCACTCACTGGAATATACATTTTAAATTCTATAGCTCTGGCCTGGAATTTTGGCAGAAAGTAGAGGAGCATGTGATATTTTAGGTGATATTTTTTTAACAGCATTAATAAAAAGGTTTAAGTATTTTTTTATTTGATGTATAGTAACAATATGATGAAAAGTATAACAAGTACATATTTTTTATACTAATATTTTTTTTTCAGGATCGCAGGAAAGTGTATGCAATCTTGGAAAGTGAGGGCATTGAAATACCTCGTTATGCAGTTCTAGATCGAGATTCTCCAGACCCCAAGCGTAAGTAATTAAATATTTATACATTGAAAAAATTTCACAAGAATACGGTAGTCTCGACGAGTTGTGGCCGCCTTAAGGTTAGGCTTTCAGAACTTTTGAGCATCATGCATTTTGAAGGAAAATAATGCTAAGTTAGAAAAATCCCTAAAATCAAATCGGCGCAGCCTTTTGCAGCTAACTTCAAAGCAGCGATGAGTCGTTAATCGTACCGTATCTCTTGTAACTATAAAATAGAATGAATATAATAGTTTCTATACAAAAATTAAGTTTAAAGTATTTTATGTATTAAAATGCACTTGTTCACAGATCACGAGCTAGTAGAATCTGAAGATCATGTAGAAGTGAATGGTGTAGTCTTCAATAAACCCTTTGTAGAGAAGCCGGTGTCAGCGGAGGATCATAATATTTACATATATTACCCGACTTCTGCGGGTGGCGGTAGTCAGAGATTGTTTAGAAAGGTTTGTTTGATTTTAAAATTATTAATAGATTTTTTTTTATAAAAAAACAGCTTTACACTGTATCCCGCACACAGCAGAATAGGCAGAGGGAACCTAGTATAAAAATACTCCAATCATTTCCTGTCGAATACAGTTGAATGGTGGAACTCAACGCCACGCTTTGTCTCGACACCAAGGTAAAGAAATGAAAATATAAATTTTAAACAAATATTTCATTTCCACGATTGGGGATTGAACTCACAGTCAGTCGCGTTAACAGAATATAATTATTATGCACTTGTAAATCATTATTTAGCTATTATTAATAAAAATATATCTGCTTTAGATTGGAAGTCGGAGCAGCATTTACTCTCCTGAATCAAGGGTCAGAAAAACGGGTTCATTTATTTACGAAGATTTTATGCCCACTGATGGTAAGAAAAACTTGGCTACCGTTATTTGCGTTGATCTTTAAATACAATGCTAACTGTTTTTAACGACACTAGTGGGATCGATTACTTTATAGCGAGAGAGAGAGAGAGAGAGACTGTGTCTTTTGTTTAAAAATTAATGGGCTATAGAAATATATGACAATTAGATATAGATAATCTATCAATATGAAACAGTCGCAGGACGCATCTCAATGTGTTTGGTACATATGATGCATAAATCTGAATTAGTTACATATCTTTTTACGCTTCACGCTGTATTCCACCGATAGCAGGATAGGCAGAGGGAACTTGGGAACCTAGTGTGCACTGTTCCTATCAAGACGCTTCCGTTCCTCACTTACCGCCAAATTTTCGTGTTGAGTGGCAGCACTCAACTTGCATTTTGCCTCGTTTGTAACGAGGCAAACGAGCAAAGAGTTTTATTTCCTCGAGTGGGATCGAACTCGCAACCTGTCGCGTTTACAGTCACATGCATCTGCCACTGCGCCACTGTCGGCAAAAATTATTTAAATGTTCCTTCATGCGGGACACACCGTGCATCTGTTACACGTAGTTAAATAGTTCACACAAGGCAAAACAAATATTATAACAATAGTTAAATTGTTCAAATAAGGCAAAGTAAATATTACAATAGTAGATAACAAGTATGAATAGCATAAGATTAGATTAGTGCGTAGTTAACTAATTGTGTTTACTATTTTTTTAATTTGCTTAACACACTAGATTGTATATCTCTCAAACGAGTTTTAGGGCAAAAATTTCCACCTAAGTTCTACTAGCCCTACAACTTAGGCTCTATACACATCATAGGAAGGAGGTTCAGGCAAACTTAACACTTGAACGGCCCATTACTTCAAACTGTTTTTAGAATATAAGATAAAAGAAATTAAAACATTATTGAGAACAAACATAGCTGTAACGTATGTAAAGTACAGAGAACAGCTCAAAAATGTTATACTTGAAAGACATTTATTTTCAACTATTATTGCTCTATAAATTAAAAAGCTTGAAAAAAGAACATGTCATTACAAATATAACATGTTTTCAAAGCTTCAGGCTGTATACACATTAAGAAACTTCGTTACCCATTTACCGCTGAATTTTCGAAACATTGCAAACATATTGAGTGGCGGAACTCAACACCGCCTTATATATAACATATACAAAGTACAAATGAATTCTAGGTACAGATGTAAAAGTGTACACCGTCGGGCCCGACTACGCGCACGCGGAGGCGCGCAAGAGCCCCGCGCTGGATGGGAAAGTGGAACGGGACTCAGAGGGCAAGGAGATCAGATATCCCGTTATATTGTCTAATCAGGAGAAGTTGATATCGAGGAAAGTTTGCTTGGCCTTTAAACAGACTGTGTGCGGGTTTGATTTGTTGAGGTAATTTTGATCATTTACATTTTTATTTTTATCTTTTATCTTTTGTGTTACTACTCGTTAATCATCCGGGGACTATTGTAGTTATTTTTTTTATTTTATTGTACAACTATGTTATAATTTAGTTTTATAACATCGTGGTATCTGGGATATTTGTAAATTTGAGGGGAAATCTATTTTTCAAATAAGGTTTATATTTATGTACTTATAAACATTTTACTTACATAACACACATATTTAACTATTTATTCATGTTACTATTCTACAGAGCGAACGGCAAATCCTTCGTTTGCGACGTAAACGGTTTCTCATTCGTTAAGAACTCCAACAAGTATTACGACGATTGTGCCAAGATATTGGGCAATATGATATTAAGGGAACTTGCGCCCACATTACACATCCCCTGGTCCGTTCCCTTTCAATTGGACGACCCGCCGATAGTGCCCACGACTTTTGGGAAAATGATGGAATTAAGATGCGTAGTGGGTGTGATTAGACATGGTGATAGGACACCTAAGCAGAAGATGAAGGTGGAAGTTAGGCATCCAAGGTGGGTTTTTATGGTTATATTTTGCTAATAAATATTAGGATATTCCATTATCTTCTGAGTAAGACACTGCTAGTTGAGTGGCGGAAGCGGAACTCAAAAGCCGCATTACGTTTAATAGAGCAGAGAAATAAAATTAACCTATACCTCCTGGTGGGGACCAAAACGGTTGTATTAGCAGTTATACGCTATAGTGAAAGCGTTACAAATAAGTAAAAATGCAGCAAGTCACCAGTACTGATAGTTTGTGGTCATTAGAAATGTATCTTATCACCTAACATATATAATTACAATTATATTTTTAAAATGTGTGGTTAATCATCAATATCTCGAGATGAGCGTTAATAAAACGCCATTTGATGTGACACTGGAACTGCATTGCTCCATTTGTTATTTTTTTTATTTTTCATTATATTTAAAAAAAAATCATTGAACTCATTATTAATTCGATACATTAATAATTCTTTATTTATTTAGAGTACACAAACTGAGAAAAGTCACGTATAATACTTATACTTACAGATTCTTCGAAATATTCGAAAAGTACGAGGGTTTCAAACATGGGCATGTCAAACTGAAGAAACCCAAACAACTTCAAGAAATTCTAGATATCGCGCGCGCGTTGCTTGCAGACATACACACGAGACACGCCGACCCTGAAATAGAGGAAAAACAAGGGAAATTGGAACAGCTTAAAAGTGTATTGGAAATGTATGTGTGATTTGCCTTTTAAATACTCATTTTTATTTAAGAAAATTATATATTTTTAATTTTTAATAAACTTATTAACTGTGAATAAGACAAAGGTTCTGATTTTTGAAAGAGATGAAGAAAGGACGGAATGTAAGATTAGTGTAAATAGTAAGATATTAGAACAAGTGAATGAAGTGGTATACTTGGGAAGTATGTTCAGTAGAGATGGAANCAGCGTGAAGCTAATTTAATTTATTTTTATTTTATTTTTATTTAAGAAAATTATATATTTTTAATTTTTAATAAATTTATTAATTTTTATTTAAGAAAATTATATATTTTTAATTTTTAATAAATTTATTAATTTTTATTTAAGAAAATTATATATATTTAATTTTCTTTCAGTGTCACGATTTGCCCTGTGTGACATGCCGTTCCGCACGTCCGGCGTAATTTTAAAAACGATGAGTGTTAAATTATGGTACTCGACGAAGCGTTTTGTCTACTATAGAGCAGGGAAATCAAAATAATTTAATTTTAATTAATTTTCTCGTGGGGATCGAACCCACAATCGTCGCGTTTACTTATAGTCACGACGGCCCAAATTCAAAATAAATGTATATTTAAAGTCTGTATATTAGTTTTTATTCATAATATTATATGTGAACTATTGTATTCCCTAGTTATGAAAGCTGCTGGATTGAAAAAAATACGATTTTTCGATTTTATTTTATTTTAAAGAAACACATTTAAAGTAATTGTAATTATATTTATGACTATTTTTTTTTATTATTGCAATAGTAGTTAATATTCTTTTATCACTTTAACGTGACTTTTAACAACGTAGGCTTTACAAGCCTGTCAGATATCCTCGTTGTTATAAACAATAAACGATCCGCCAGTGACACCGGGCACTATGTTACAGCTTCATATATATAAAGCTTTTTCGTTGTATTTCACATATAGCATGGTAGGCAGAGAGTACCTAGTGTTAAGACACTCCGTTTTCCATTCTCCAGAATTTTGTGTAACTCAAAACCGCACAATAATTTTATAATGATATATACCTTGTTCCAGGTATGGTCATTTTTCGGGTATCAACCGTAAAGTCCAAATGAAGTACCAGCCCCGCGGCCGCCCGCGTGGCTCGTCCTCCGACGACGGTAACGCCGCACACGGTCCGATACCCCTCACTTCATATTGTATTTATGTTTATCATTCGGTGTTGCCACCTTACAAAACTGGGGGATTATGTTGAGCTTGTCAGTTCCTTTTTTAACTTTTGAGACACTCCGATTTCCTATGCACTACTCAAGCGAGAAAATGAAAATAATTTACTTCTACATTAAGACAATGTGCTGATGCGCCAGAACTGTTAAATTTTTTGTGTAACTGTTTATAGATTATTCTAATATATTTTCTTGAAATTATATTGGGAAGTATTTGTTTGGATGGCAACACTATCACAGGACATGCTTGCTATGCACTGCAACTAATATTAGATATGAGCTTATAATTAACATTAGTGCTCACACAATATCTTTTTATAACAATAATGTAAATATGTATATGCTTTTTACATCATATCCTTAATAGTGCTTTATTTTAAAAATACCATTTTATTAAAAAAATACTAGTTTATTAGTAACATTGCATAGTACAAAGTCTTATATATAGATGTAAGCCTTTTAATTTCTCCAAATAACAATCATACGGCCGTTGCAAAATAAGAGTAAAGTGGCATCTTACATTAAAATATTCTTGATTGTTCCTATATTACTTTGACTTTTTTTGTCAAACATGGCCTACACCTCATTCATTACAAGCTTTAATATCAATATTCCAAAATGAAAATAGTAAAAAATAATACAATTCTAATATTACTATCAATAAAATACGGAAAAATAATACAGACGACCATTGTACCCACAATGTAGATCATCTTCCCAATCTATCCATTAAAACTAAACTAGATGATTTATCTACTTTCTCCTGTAGTGCACCTATAAATTGTATTACCTCGTCAATTCGAACACTCATAAACTCCCTATACAGAGTAATTATACCACAGAAGCTATATGTAATAATAGTATAATATACTATTTGTTCAAAAAGTCTAGTAGTATAAGCATCTCAAGGGATACTGACATATTGTGTCGCTATTTTCAGTGAACCACAATATAATCATGGTAAAAACTGTTCATTAGAAGCCAGTACAGTTTTCATATACTTATCCTGTTAGACTCTTTGTGTATCAAACGCAGAACCCTAAAATTTCCTAATGGGGAAACCATTAAGATTTTTTTTTTCTCGATTGTTCGATATAAAAAATTGAGAGCAAGCCCATTCAGTAGATGCGTTAACATAAATAAATATGTCTATTTAATTTGGCTAGGATGCGACGGGGAACCATCACTAGTGCTCATACTGAAGTGGGGCGGTGAGCTAACTCCGGCCGGCCGTATACAGGCGGAGGAATTGGGCAGGATGTTTCGATGCATGTATCCTGGAGGACAGGGCAGGCATATACCGGGTATATTTCTTTTTAACTACATAAACTTTAATTTCATTTCAAAATTGTGGCCAGAGAGAATTGTATTTTTCAAATAAACCGACATGAGTAGTAGTCTTTATTAGGGCAAATATAAGTGGGAGGGAGGTGGTATGAGTTACTTTATAAGCTATTAAGTGTCAGATTTCGACAAAAAGATTTATTTGTTTTTATATTATATATCCAATTTTCTATGTTTTGTATAAGAAATGTAAGTGTAAATGTAATGAAATATTCAAAAGTGACACATTTTTTATGTCTGTCAAACAATAACTTAATTTATTACAATATTTTCATAGGATCTGCTGTTCTTGGTTGTATAATCAGGAATCAGAATAATGATAAAATTTCAAATATTTTCTTATTTTTCTTTTGTTATTCAAATAATTTAATTTATGCGCTATACATATTACAGGTGAGGCAGGCACACAAGGGCTAGGGTTACTCCGCCTCCATTCAACATTTCGCCATGATCTCAAGATCTATGCATCAGACGAGGGCCGTGTACAAATGACTGCCGCCGCTTTTGCCAAAGGCTTGCTAGCTCTCGAAGGGGAACTAACCCCCATACTTGTGCAAATGGTCAAGTCGGCTAATACCAATGGACTGCTGGACAACGATTGTGATTCGTCCAAAGTGCAGAATATGTGAGTTTTTGTGCTTTAGTTAAACTGAAAGTGGGGGACGCAGTTTTTTAACAGTAGGTTTGCACTTCACAAACCAAATAATTAACTTAATAATATATTATATATTGTTTAAATAAAAAGAAAATTGTAAAGGTCAATTGCAACGGTGGGCTTATCTCTAGTATACCATTCGGGACAGGGCGAAGGCGCGGCTGCACGAGGCGATGCAGATGGAGCGCTCGTTCGGCGCGGAGGAGCGCGCGCGCATCAACCCGTGCGCGTCGCTCAGCATCGCGGCCGCGCTCGACTTCGTGCAGAACCCGGCGCTCACGTGCGCGCGCGTGCACGCGCTCATCCGCCGCCTCGTGCGCATCGTGCTGGCCAAGCGCGACGACCCCAAGACCAAAGGTACGCAGCGCGGACTCGCTCTACACAATCAAAGCTTTTTATAAACTTACTTAAATCTTAACTAATTATTTATAACAAATTATTTTAAAATAGCATAATATATTTGGTTAAAAAGTGTAAAACAAAATTTAATATTACATAATGATAACGCTTACAAGTCTATGACTCATTAATTTTAGATACAGTCCTGTACCACGGTGAAACATGGGAGCTAATGGGCCGACGATGGGGTAAAATAGAAAAGGACTTTTGCACAAAAAATAAAACGTACGACATATCAAAAATCCCCGACATCTACGACTGCATCAAGTACGACTTGCAACACAACCAGCACACGTTGCAATTTGACCAAGCTGAGGAGTTGTATATTTATGCTAAATACTTGGCCGATATTGTCATACCACAGGTGATACATTATTTTATATAATCTGTATTAGTTGAAAGTGGTTTTGCTATACATTACTACTACAATTACTGTCACGTTTTGGTTTGTCTTTTTAGAAATAATTTAATAATTTATTAATAATGCTTTCTTTGTAAATATACTATTAGGATTGAAGACATTTAGTCTTCATGACATTTTTTTTAATATAATATTATACTAATTGAATGTATTTTTAGACTGTCGTGGCACAGTGGCACAAGCATGTGACTTTAAACACGATGGTTGTGTGTTCGATTCCCGCTTGGGGAGAATTAATTATTTAATACTTCCAATTCCTCGCTTGGGAAACAAGGCATAGCGCGGCTTAAATTACGCCGCTCAACACACATATCATGTCAAATGTCATCTCATATCTCAAAAATACTTTAAGCTAAAAATAAATTATTTATTTATGTTCAATTTTAAAAAAATAATTTAGACAAGTTTCATGACTATTCAATGTATTATTATATTATAGGAATATGGTCTAACGATGCAAGAGAAGTTGACAATATCACAGGGTATATGTACACCCTTACTCAAGAAGATACGTGCTGACCTGCAGAGAAATATTGAGGAATCAGGCGAGGAGAATGTTAATAGACTAAATCCAAGGTAACAATTGTTTTAAGCAGATCCTGTGGCTCATGGTATGGCATTTTGTTTTAACTTTATATTAATAATGTTGATTAATAAAGAGAAAGGAGAATACTTAATGAAATATGAATTATGGTTTTTGTTTTAATTGGATTAATCATTAAGTAAATGTAGCGTGGAGCTGGTTGTGCTGTCTTGGTTAACAATACACGACACTTATTTAAGGAAAAAAGTATTACCGTCTTGGTCGTATTTTTGGTTACTGTTTAATGAAATTCTGAAATATTTATTAAGGTAAATAAATAAAATAGACTATTATCTTTATAAAACTTGTTTCCACATTAAAATAAGTTTTATTTATTGTTTTTCTCAGTGAAAAATGAAATTGGCAGAACGCCACGCTTAGTTTTGCGAAACTGAGTAAATGAAAATAATAATAAATTCGTCCAAGTCCAAGCTCACAAGCAACTGACGGCGTCTGCCGGGCAGGTACAGCCACGGCGTGTCGAGCCCGGGCCGCCACGTGCGCACGCGCCTCTACTTCACCAGCGAGAGCCACGTGCACTCGCTGCTCACCGTCATGCGCTTCGGGGGGCTGCTCGACGTACGTACCCCACCACGTACACGCCGTTGTGTGTTGAATGGCGGAACTCAACGCCGCGCTTTGTCTCAAGAAATTCAAATATTAAATACGTCATTCCGTCCGTTCCAACCGTTGCGTTTACAGTCGCGCGCTTGTGCATTTGCGTTACATAACCAATTATATTAGATTAAGTGCTATCCATAGATTAAATACGTCACACGAAATTCATCATCAATTATTATAATAAATATGTAAACATTTTACTAAAATATTTTAGGCTCTAAGAGATTTCATTTTTTTCAAAAATTTATGTCTTTCTGTTGTTTTCGAATATGATAATACAGTTTTTTTTTTTTAGAATTTTGCGGGTTATACTTTGCCACTAGTGGCGATATTTAGTGAGAACAAAAACGAAACTTTCTTCGTTACTCGTTCGTTACTTTCTTCGTTATTCCTTACAATAAACAAATAAAAGAATATGTAGTGCTAAATTTATAGTACAAACTTAACTATCCCCCACTTGTATTTATTTAATAGCATTATTTGATATAAATTTTCTACTAATAATAATAAAATTTGTAATAATGATTTAGGTATTGAAGGATGAGCAATGGCGACGCGCAATGGAGTACGTCTCGATGGTGTCCGAGCTGAACTACATGTCGCAGATAGTTGTGATGCTGTATGAAGACCCCACTAAAGATCCGTGCTCCGAAGAAAGGTATACATGCTATCTAATTTAGATATTTACACGCTTAAATATATGTATTTATACGCTTGTGCCTTTAAAGTATTAAAAAAATATTGACCAATTTCTTTTTGTTATAAATAAAAATATTTTTTATCAGAAATTACATTGATATTAGCAAAACCAATGTGACAGACGATCGACTGTAAACTTGTTGTTGGTTAACTATAATTTAAATTACAATAATGATATATGCTATTTATAAGTTTAATTAGTGACATACTAGTTAATGTGCCAGGTTCCATGTGGAGCTACACTTCAGCCCGGGCGTGAACTGCTGCGTACAAAAGAACCTGCCACCCGGTCCAGGCTTCCGCCCTCATAGCCGTAACCACTCCACTACAAACAACTCGGTAAAATACGCATACAAACAAAAACATACAATCTGTATGTGATTGAACATGCACACACGTGCGCACTGATATACACACACACACACGCAAACAGATGGACACAGTATTAGAGTATCTATTTAAAAACAACATTAAGGCGGTGGTAACCACAAAATAGAAGTTGTATTTTTAATATTGTATTGATTTTTAATATGTTTAATATCATAATTAAACGAATATATTTTTGCTAATTATGATTTCAGAGTCCATCCGATGAAGTAAAATGTATAGAGGAAGAAGGTGAAGATGATCAGATGGCTAGTCTAGAGACACTGCAGCCAGTGAGTAATATAATATAAGATTAAGTATAGTCTGTAAGTCTAAAGGAATAATTCAATGAGTTAATACAATTATGTTATTTTGTAGTGATTTTTTATAGACATTTTTTTCTAAACAAACAAGAAATTAGCACACTACAACAATTGGTTGAAATATTTTTCTTCTTTTTATATACAACAAGATATTTCGTCACATGACTACAATACTGTCGTCGGGAGGTGGGCGGTCGCAAAAAAAACGTAATGTAACAAAAATCTTAAAATCAAATTTGCTCAACCATTTACAGCTAATTTCGTTAGCCGTACTGTGATAACTGATATATTATATGTTCTTATATGTATGCAGTACATCATTACATGATAAACATGCTTGACTGAAAAAAAAAATTATTGTTACTGTTTTTTCAGGACAATTTGGACGAACTAGATAGTACATTTTCACCAAAGAAAATGACTAAATCAAAATTAAGACCATCAGATCCAATACCTATATGGTAAGCTAATGTAATTTTTATATTTCAAAAGGATATATTGTCGCTTTCTATATAGTGTTAATTTAAAATATAATTAGCATATATTTTTGCTATTTTTAAACATTTTTAAAATGTTGTTTCACACTTAAGAAAGAAAATACTTATTAAGAAAACGTATAAAAATTTGAACATAGTGGTATTTGTACCTGCGCCTCTTTGGAAACCGTCCAAGCTCTCTGACCAACTAAGCCATACGTTCTTATCGAGTTACGTCGAAATTCTTATACGCTTAGGATATTTTTACAAATTTCCGCTACCCAAAGATAATTACTTAGAAGTGTTGTTTGGTAATAGAGAATATCATTTTTTAAACATTTTTAAACATTTTGAAGTGTTATTCCAAGTAACAATATAAAACACAACGACTGGGAATTCAACTTCCACTGTGAGGATGCATTTCCGATTTCCACGATCTTGTTATAAAAGATAGCGCGGAGTTTCGCCTCTGGAATAGTACGTGGAAAACAAGGTCCATTAACCCTCTGCTGACCCTGTATATGCGGGAAAAAGCGGGAAACAACAAAAGGTTGTAATGATATGCAATTTATATTTGTGTCCATAGTAACCTGCACTACACGGTGAGCGGGCACGAGGCGTCGGCGCTCGCGGCGCGCCTCAATGAAGAACTGAGGGCGAGGTCCGCCGCGCCCACGGACCCTCCGGTATACATTATATATTTTACTTCTTTTTATTTACATTTTAATTATTTTTTTTTTTAATTTATCCGCAAAACTTATAATAATCTTAAATACATGTAAGTAAAGAACAATATCACAAGAATAATTACAAATAATGGTTATTTTGAAAATGCAGATATATAATGTGTTTTTAGTGGAGATTGTGCGTAAATTCCGCATCGATTTAACTTCTGCATTCTCATCTGTATTCATATTTTTGTCGGCTTTGAAAGACTCAGTTATAGATTCCTTAATTTTTTGCGCTATTTACAATTGTTAGTTCATAGGTTAATGTAACAATCTTACAGTTTAGTTGAAAATACAGGAGAAACTGTTTTTGGGCATATTCTAAACTAATATAAGCAGAGTAAAGCAGTTATATAGTAGTATACGATAGATAAACATTAATTATCTTTACTTGCACTAAAGAGTTAAAATAATCATCGTCGTGCAGCACTGCGAGAGTCTGACTTACACTTAACCGGACTTTTTAAAAACTATTTATTTAAATAGAAAAAAAATTTATCAAGAATATTTTTTGAATAACATAAAACTCCTACATTTCATAGTAAACGTACTTACTAATGGCTTCTACAGTTTATAATAAATTTCCAATTTTTTGACAAAATGATTACAATTTCTATAGTATTTATTTACTGGTTTTATAAAGCTAAATAAATACATACATTTAAAATCTAAGTTTAACGCCTTGATAGTGTGAAGAAAAAGAACCCAAGGACAGTGAGGACCCGCAGCCTCGCGCGCGCAGCTATGACCAACACAAACAGCACGACAACGGTAAGAGCTTACTAATGCTCGTATATAGCTCGAGTGACTTTTTTTTAATTTTAAAAATTATTAGTAGATGAAGGTATAAGCAATTAATAATCATTTTACGTGACTAAAAGCAAGATAACTATGAATTGTCTTAAGGCTGTTTATGGTCTTGGTTTAAAAACTAGGCATCTTGATTCAAGTACAATGTATTTACCCTCTGGGATCGTCTTACTACTTAAATCTTTGTACGATCTGGGAAATAAAAACGATTTTTATTTATTTTTTTAAAAACAATATGGGTCAAAAAATACCTTGTTTGAAGTGTTACTGTAAAACTTTCCAGAAATTCCAATATGGCTACGTACCTTCATCTATTTATGTCTTTATTTCCTTTTGAATTTGTTTTGATTAACTTAAATCAATTATTTAACCCTTTCAAAGCAGCTGGCGGTACACTGTGTTTTATTGAAAAAAATTGATAACACTACCAGGTATTACTACGCTCCTCAAATAATATAGTTGGCCACCGTATTGCCAATAAATTATTTTTTTATTAAAAATAATGCAGGTATTAACACTTCACATAATATAAAGAAATATATTAATAAGGTGTTCCTGTAATAGAAGACCGGCTTCCATTGATACCGCTAATATATTGACAGAGAAACAGAAATTTTGGCCTCTCTTGGAAAGGGTTAAACTTTAATTATTGTTTTGTCATTAAAATATGCATATTTTTCTTTAACACGTGATGAATCACAAAGAAGGAAGTATTATGCCCATTATAGGTGTAATGCATTGGTATTACACAAACTACCTACACCCTACATTACAATACCAATTTACTACACATTGGTACTTACGACTTTTCGATTTTATCCAACTCAATGTAAGAATTTAACGGTAACGAAAAGTGTATATTAAATAATTTTATTTTCTAATATGGCAATATGTCTTGATATGTATACTTATTTGTTTTTTTTTTTCTAAATTAAATGTCAACATTCTTTGAATAGTTCATGTGAACCATAAAATGGGAAATCCAAAAAAAAAATCTTTAAACTGTATTTAATAAATGTTCTTTATTATATTACTTTTATATTCCGGTGAAGGAAAGACGTGCATGTCTCAATACTTTTGCCCTGTCTCTGCCCTTGTATCTCACTGCAAATGTAGTGATTTTTTCGTTTTTAATCATGCCCAAATTAATTTCAGTGTAGTTTTAACCAGACTTCGCTGTTAGTGTTGCCAGGAATCAGGACAAATATAATATATCAAAAAGATATTATAACATAAATTATGGATTCATACATACATAGTTCTTAGAAACTGGAACAAGTTTTGTTGTATGTTTATCTGTATAAAGTTTGGCAAAAACCTGAGTATTTTATAAGAAAAGTCACCTGGCAACATTATTTATAATTTATGGCGTATTTTTGAATATATATTTTGTGTATTCTTTTACTTGTGTATTTTGGAGTGTGTAGAAACATCACGGCAGCGCTTCACTGCCAAATTGAGCTCATTCTGGCCGGTGATTTTGTGTGTGTTTGTGCGTAGCATTCTAGCTCCCCACGAGTGTGTGTGCGTTTGATTATCGTTTGGTGTTTGTTTTTGCATGACGAGTGGTACTAAAATATATTGTTTATATAAAAAAAATAAGATTTTTAAATTATGTAATGAACGTTAGCTTTGGTTGCCATGTTTCTTTTGCGGCCATATACGTATGACGGTGAGAGTAACAAGGTGACATAGAGGTCAACGTTCGACCAAACGGTCGGCAAGCGCCGCGCATTGTGGATCCTAAGAACTCGAACTTCACCTCAGTCGCGGTCTTTCGCCTTATACCATCAACGGCACGCTTCGAAGCACCGTTTCTTTCTTTTCTATTTTTCTTTTATTATGTCTATTTATAATATTTTCTAATACATATATTTTATTCGTATCACCCGTGTCTAATACCGCTCGCATATCACGTACCACGTAACACGTATCGTACCGTCCCGTACCGCATCGCCCGTCCCCCTCCTGCTCCCGTGAGCGCGCAGGCGCGGCGCCACTCCCCCCCCGCTCCCCGCCGACCCCCCGAGTGCACGTGGAGGGCGTGGAGTCGTCCACCAACGAGCTGCCGCTGTCCTCCATCACGTTCGGGAGGGGGCGCGCGGGGGCGCGCGTGGCGTCGTGGCCGCAGGTGGCGCGCTGTAGCGAGTGGGGCGCAGGGCGGCGCCAGCGGCACAGCATCGCCGGCCAGATGAGCTACCTCAAGATGCTGGGGCTGGGCGCGCGCGGCAAGCTGTCCGGCGCCGCGGGCCTGTTCAGCACCGCGGTCATATCTGGTTCCAGCTCGGCTCCTAATCTGCGTGTTATGATACCCACTGCGACGTCCAGCAACAGTACGTATATGTATTATTTTTCTTAATTTTATTAAAAATTACTTATTGTCATATTTGAATACTGTAAAAAAACACATTGCTTTCTTCTTTAATAATAATTTGTAATGTACGCACACTGCGCCGCAGCTGCGCTGGAGGGCTTCGGGGGCGTGCCGGCCATCCGGCCGCTGGAGACGCTGCACAACGCGCTGTCGCTGCGGCAGCTGGACGCCTTCCTGGAGCGCGTGTCGTCGCCCGCCGCCGCCTCCGCCTCCGCCTCTGCCTCCGCCACCAAGCAGCCTTCGCCTACTAACAGTAAGCAGAAGTTTTTCCTACACAAATATGCATGTCCGTAATGGAATTCCATCTTACTTTTTAAAGCTTTACGTTTTTTCCCTAAAAGGGTAGCCTGAGAGAACGGAAAACCAAACATTGTCTCTACATACCTGTTTCGTCTCGTTCACCGTTATCAATTTCTTCATACATGTCCTCCGGAGATCCTCATATTTTTATGTGACTTTCCTCCAGTATCATCGATATTGTGTTTCCGAAGGTCAACCGAGATCCACTCTGCTTCTATTACCACTTACTCTTCCTTCATGAATCTTTTTTGTCACTCATCCTCTCGACGTACCCAAACCACCTGAACACGTTCTTCTTCATTCTCACCGTGACATCTTCGCTAGTTAGTACCTGCCTTTCTATGTACATATCTCTTTGCGGACTTCTAAAGTGACTTCGCATATACTACGAAGAGATCACATTTCCACAACATTCTTCTTCTATAATAAATACTTCCTTTTCGCTGTCGTATAACAACGTTGGTATCAGCACTGCATTATGTACGGCCAAACACCCAGCTATGTTGATGTTTCATCGTCTTATCAATGCAGCTAAGGCACCGTTACTCTATTATCGACAGTGACACGCCCTTCCACATCCATTTTGTATCTTCTGTCTTCATTGACTTGTTCTATCTTACCATTTACACTAATCTTGCATTCCGTTTTTTTGTTCATTTATTTAAATGCCAGCACCTTTATTCTGCTCGCATTTCTGATTTGCCGATAAACTTACATCATATTAGCAGAATATAACCAGATAATTATAGATGAATAAAATTGCACGTTTGGGTTTCATATACATTTCAATAATAATAACTATGTTCATATTTTTTTACAGGTGTTGGATGGAGTGGGCCCTCATCTTTAATGTCGTCATCGGGTGAACTACCAAGCGGCTTATCCTCTGCCGAGCCCTCTTCCCCGAACTCAAACTACGCGTCCAACTCCGAACATAACAAGAACAACTCGGACAGGTATAACTTAAAATGGCGCTATCAAGCTGTATGCATGAAAAAACTTAAGTAAAGGGGACAAAACCACTCTAGTTGTTCTGAAGTTAGCGTATTACTGACACTTGCTATTTACTACTTAATTATGTCTTCCGAACTGTACCTCCAGTGGCGTGTACCGATGGAATTTAATTATATTATATAATAGTATAAATTTGAATTACGATATGTTCATTTAGAATTATATAAATATTATTACGATTGGCATTTTATCATATTTTAATTAAGAATAATTCGGAAAACGTTTTTTAAGATCTATCGCTCATTGTTTGACTGTGCTATCAATGAAAAGTGCTAATTTTGAAGCTTTTTGATTTTGGTTTTCAATAGTGATTCACTTACAAGCCATACTCATTCGATACAAGTTTTTAATTTCGATTTTCATATTTATTTTTTCTGTTGTACATAAAGCGGTTTGGTTGTTTTGTTCGATTCATCCATATGATCATGGCAAAGTTTTGTAATCTAACACTAAGCTTAAACACACGTAACGGGAACATTCTTATATAATACAAAGAAGTGTGTCTAAATGTAGTGTGTTACAAAGCTGGCTAGGGGGAGGGGGGTGCATTAACGTTGTGGTTGCAGTAGCAATTGGAGTAAACAGGCGGCCCGCCCCGAGTGGGAGCGCGCCGCGCTCTGCCTCGCCGCCGCGCTCGCGCCCGCCACAGGTACCACACGCACACTAATCAATACGTAGATAACATTTTTAAATGTGTTTTTTTCTATGAATTCAGGATAAAAAATGTAAAGACTTCATTCTTATATAAAAAAAAGTATATATTGTAACACAAACCCACTCTACCCGTGATTGAGACATTTCTACGCACATTACAACGAACATAGCGACATGACTGGCATTTTAGACAACCAACACATGTTTTGTAATATTTAATGCTATTAGTTTACAACACTGTTTACATTTTTACACATGTCGTAAGGAAGGCACTACCACCACGAGTGCCCGCATGTTCATCATCATTGCACGCTACACTTGTATAAATTATATTTAGCTATAATACGCATAAATATATAATATGATACGCATGTTACACGTATAAATAAATCCATGTCTCTAGTGAAAACGAGTAAGTTCAAAATATAAATATTTTTAAAATATAAATATAACTATTTTATATAATTATGTATGTATTAGGTATTGAATAAGTTCCCGTAGTTTTTTTTTTGTTTAAAAAAAAATAATTTAAAATATAATGCTTACAATGACATTACTCAAAGTATTGTCCAGCATTAGAGACCACTTTCTCCCATCTCTCTGGTAGCAATTGAATCCCCCGTCGGAAAAACGACTCATCTTTCGAGGCAATCCAGGAATCAAGCCATTTTTCGGCTTCTTCAAAAGAATGGAAGCGCTGCTCGCTTAAACCGTGCGCCATCGACCGAAACAAGTGGTAATCGGAGGGGGCTATGTCCGGTGAATACGGCGGGTGGGGTAGAACTTCCCATTGAAGTGTTTCCAGGTAAGTTTTGACTGGTTTTGCCACATGTGGCCGAGCATTATCATGTAATAAAATCACTTTGTCGTGTCTCTGCTCGTATAGTGGCCGCTTTTCTTTCAGAGCGCGACTCAAACGCATCAACTGAAGTCGATAGCGAGCTCCCGTGATAGTTTCATTAGGTTTAAGCAGCTCATAATAAATTACGCCCTGCTGATCCCACCAAATGCAGAGAAGAAGCTTAGAACCATGGATATTTGGTTTTGGCGACGATGTTGATGCGTGACCCGGCATGCCCCACGATTTTTTTCGCTTTGGATTGTCGTAGTGAATCCACTTTTCATCCCCAGTGACGATACGGTGCAGAAAACCTTTTCTCTTTTGCCGTTGAAGCAACAATTCACACATGAGAAAACGGCGTTCTACGTCTCTCGGCTTCAACTCATTACTTATTAAAGGTCCTAATATGTTCGCACATGTTTAATGTTATGTGCTATAAAAAAGAACCCTATGAAAAGAGTCAATGTCTCACATTTTTTTCCATTTAACTTTAGATATGTAATCATGACGAGTGATGAGTAGTGTGTTATACAAGATGGTTTCTAGAAAGATTATTAAGGTTGTTTCTGGCACTATAAAGAAAAATACTTATTTAGAAAAAGAATAAAATTTTCAACATAGCGGGATTTGAACCCGCGCCTCTTGGAAACCACCCTCCAAGCACCCTGACGACTAGGTAATATGTTCTTATCAAGCTACATCGAAATTCTTATATTTATTTACTTTACGTTACAACTTATTTATCTCATCTCTGTAGGGAGATTTTTACAAATTTCCGCTACCCAAAGATAATTACTTAGAATTATTTAAATTTATATTTCTCTAATAGTATTTAAATTCACATCCGTATCTCTTTACACTTAAACTAAATATATTTTTCTGGTACTTTCACGTGTTTTAATTTTAATTAAATCAGACTTATACCTCTTTTCACTAGAGCACAGAAATATTCTGGATACAAAACGGAATATTCTTTGCATGATTGTCAGACTTACTATGTAACCATTATGTATATATACCTGCATAATTATGTAAAGGGTTACTTAATTTCTATTTTGTACTAAGTTCATATAAAATTTAATGTATCTTTCTTTCTTTGTTGTCACTACTAAAAAATGTGTGAATATGACTTTACAACTAATAATATTTCCATTTCCTTGCTCTGATAACTGTCTCGGAATTCGGCCGAAAATTAGGAACCGAGTGTCTTAACACTCGATTCACAGGTTCCGTCTGCCTATCCTGCTATGTGCGGGATACAGCGTGAAGCTAAAAAAGAAAGAATATATATTTTTTTCCGTGTTAGCCCATATCAGAGCTATAGAAAGATAGTCATTCAGCAACGTAGGTTGTTTGTGTGTCCAATTTGCTTAACTTTCATTATCACATTTATTGTTTACGAAACAATGGGCACATAGTACTAATAAGTTTTAAACTGTAATATAAAGGGTTGTAATTTGTAATTTAAATAATATATAATTTTGATTTCCCTTTTTTATATAATTAAGACATATTTTTATACATTATAATAATAGTAAATAATTAATAAACGATGCAGGTTCATCTATTAGCGGCGACGTGACGCCGGTGTCCGCGACCTCAGAGCTGGAGTTCCACAGCAACGAGGCCACCGCCGGCTCCATCACAGATCACGATCTTTTGGTAATCTAGCGTCGTTTAAATATTACTAGCTTTTACCTGCGGCAATACTGCTGTGAGTGCGTCAACAAGACCAGCTGACGGACTCACTCCGCCTCAAGCGAGACCAGTAGGGCTGTACGAGGGGGGCCCGGAAGGTCCACCCATACACCACTTAATCTTGTCACTTTTAAGGCGATATTTTTACCAAAATATCGAATGATTACTTAAAAAAGGTAATATTAAGCTACACACTTTATAACCTTAATGATTAACCATAATGATAATTATAACTCCCTCATGAAGAAATATAAAGCTTTTATGCATGCAACCGTTAAGGAGTTATTTTAATGGTTTTTTCGTTATTTTTTCCTGATTATCATTATTTTGGAAATAGTTGCTAAAAAGCAATTAATCGTCGGTACTTTAACTATTACAACATTTGCTTATTTATACCATCATACTGTTTAATTTGAACGGTATTCTTCAATATTTAACTTTTTTATCTTATAATTATAACTGACAGAAAAACTTTTATTTCAGAGTGCAGAAGGTGAAGACGATGAGGAGACACTATCAGCGGACGCGTGCGGTTCTCCCGTTAAGATAATAAAAAATTACCTCTCGCGTCGCTCCCCGGACCCCTACGTCGAGCCCCGCCCGGACCCCGACCTCTACGGCCTCTCCTACCAAGAGACCAAGGACACCTTCTACAAAGACATCCCATCTAGCAGCAAAAACTACAACATGGAAACCGATAAAGACAAGTGCTCCAAAGATCACGCACACTGCAACTTAGATTCCCTCAATCTCCAAAATAAAGACGCGAAAAAAGGAAAGAAACACGAACTGTTAAATAACGGAAGCAGGAGATATAGTGATAGCAGTGCCCATAAAAGTAATTTGCATGCAAGTACTTTGGGCAGTAGATTTACAACTACACTAGTGTCGGAGGACCCTCTGAGAGGAGACTCGCCTCGAGGCAGCAAATCTAACAATGACTTAGTAGAAGCTGACGCACCGCAAGTCACTAAAGCCAAGGCAATCAATATTAAACCTGGCTTTAATATCACTGACGCGTAATATATGTAAATACCATTCATATGCCACTCACTACTGCTATTGTATCAAAAATTCAGTTAAACTGAATATATTATATGTAACTTAATTTGAAACTAACTCGTTTTTATTATTGATAATTTAAATTAAATATTATATGATCATTTCATATATGTCTAATTATAAATTTATAACATACATATTTTATCAAATGTAACTTTAGAATATATATGTATGTATATATATGTATTGGTTTAATTTCTTCTGATTGTGAGCATAATCAAGAATCTACATTGTGTGATATTGTGAAATAAGCTTTCTGCTTGTCCATTATTTATAGTAGTATTGTAGTTGATATAAGATTTTGACAATATATTATTATTAAAACATTTTTATTTCTTTTTTTTCCCTTTAAATCTTAGTGTATTTCTACAAAATTTTGTTTCATCTCTTAGTGTTTGTATGTCATCAAGTCAAATGTTACATTTTATTTTGTTCCCCAATTGTTTTTGGTTAAGCTAACATTTTCCAAATTTACCAAAAAAAAAAAATAAGGAAATATATACAGAGTGGAAACGTCTGCGCTCCTTTTACGGGAGCAGCATATCGATGGCTCCTAAGTATAAGAGCCAAAGTGCGAAATCAAAACAAAAAAGTTTAAATTTGCTATATTTTTGTGTTGGTACATCCGAAGAAAACGAAACTTTGCTTATTAACTAAGACAACTATTTCCTCTTTATATATACCGTAGTATTTTATTTAGATTTATCTTAGTTTTTTTTTTACTGCACAATGTCCCTTATACGTTAGTTCTTGTTATATTTATTCTTCTCTAAAAACACTCTAAAAAGGCTAATGTACCACATTGGCTGTTTTATGCGTATTATGTTAAGTAACAGAATATAATATTTTTTTCATATTTTATTTATAAAATTGATTAATAATGAGACTAAGGTAACAACTGATTATTACGAATGACAGTAAGTTAGGTATTGTGGTAACAATGTCACATAGAGATTTATACGTTATACGATTTGGTAACATGATAATTGAGTTTTCACTTAGATCCTTTAAGTAATAGAAAAAGTCGCGTTTACATATTGTTTTAAAAAATAATTAGCCCCAAAAATTATAATTAGTAATTATTTAAATAATAATTAGGCCCTCTATATGAATATATTGTATTTCTTAAAGAAAATTTTATTTAAAAAAAAATTTATACTTAATTTAACTTAGATCTAACTATTCAATTTAGTAAAAATAGCTTTAAACAAAAAAGGATTGACGTGGACAGGCAAAAATTAAAATTTGTATAAAATCAATCAAAAAATAAAGAGATAAAATCACTCATTGTCTCTATTACTATATAATTAGAGGCGATTAAAGTTTCTTACAAAAATTACTATTGTTATAATCTGGTGGTATAATAATTTTCGACATAAAATCGACATAAAGGTGCTGACGTTTCGCCGTCTCATCAATGCAGCTAAGGCTCCGTTCACCCTGTTACCGGGAGAAATACACCTTTCCACATCCATCTCGTATCTACCATCTCTACTGAACATACTTCCCAAATAATTTTCAACTGATAGCAAATCAAAACAAACATACAAATACATATGTCCCGCTTAGTTTTTAGTCTGATTAAACCGGGAATTTACATTTTTAATTAAAGCAGAATGTCTTTGATGTCATAAATTATGTATCTAATTGTAGTATAGTAGCTATAACGACTCCGTTTTGTTTAAGACCATCGAATCAAGAAGCTATATTTTGAAGTTCTCTAAATGGTGGCACACAAGGTGGCTTTCACTAAGAGTATAGCTTGTCGTAAGAAAATAATGTTTTTATTTATATTAAGATAAGATTCTTATCGTTTACATAAATAAAATCTTGCTTCGGTTTTGGCCACTACAGTTAATGGTTTGATCAAAATCTGAAATCAACACATCTTTCTTTACTTTTTAGTTTAATTATATTGCTGGCTATTTCGTTTGATTTTCAACTAGATTAGACTATTATAGATTTACTGGTTGGAGTATTTATTATTTTTAATCAATCATCAATAAATAGTTTATTGAAAATTAGTTCATCAGCAGCCTTTGGTAATAGTTATTTTTTTATAAGTGCTATATATTTTTAATTTTTTCTCAGCTTTATTAATTCTCAGATTTATTCATATTCAGCATTCATTAATAACAATATTAATAACAATCCCAAAGGTACCTTGATTAAGGAGTCTGAAATAGTGGCATTTCTTAAAGTACTCAATCTGTACAGTAAAGTTTTGTTTTAAAGTAAAATGACAAAAAGTAACCCAAAAATATTAAGTTTTTTTAACTTCTACCAACCAACCCAATTATTTCTAGTCTGTAATACTTTGTGGAGTTATCAATTGTTTTACCTGTTAACAAGTGAGTTTCATAAATATATTTTATAAAATAAAACCCTTTGTATAGCAAAAACTTTTTATTTAACCCAAACTAAATAATTTAACACTCATAACAAGCTAACCTTAAAACAATGACCAGATCCATACATCACTGAATAACATTCATATATAGTTTCTATTAGCTTATTTTAAAAAAACCATCACAAGCTAAGCAACTACCCGTTAAGTATACAACTACCATGAAGTATATGAAAGTACTATTGATATTAATATTATCAAGTAAAATGTTTTTAAAATGGTTTACTCTGTGTTTGAGCATCACAAATACAAAGAGATCATTGTATAAGACAAAAGCTTTAGCTTAAATAGGGACTTAAACTTAGTATACTTTAATCTGACTTTATAAATTTTTGCTTAAGTGAACCACAAAATAGATAAGGTGTAAAAAAATCAAATATTCCCCTGTGATGAATTCCTGGCCACAGCAGTACTAGACTTGAAAATATGTATAGTAAAAAGATGTTGTTTATTTTTGATGCCATCCATACTAAAGTACTCAATATACTGATGGAATTTATATAGTACTGAAAGAGAATTTTAATATTAAATCACATAACTTTGTATCATTAGTAAAACATTTTATATAAATAACAAATATAAGTACTAACCAGTGTGGGGTTGTTTTCTCTCATTGCATAAAAGGAATGAGCATAATTCAGTAATTTATTATATTGTACAACAATATTCCTACAGATGTCCTCAAACATCTTTTCTTTCTGTCCTGTCCATGAGTTACTCTTGTAAATAGTGTTGCATATTATAGGTACTATGAAATCAATAAAGTTTAAGATCAGGCCCACAAGTGATAATGATGCAAGAGTGTTAAGATCCATCATCCAAATTATGAAGTGCAATATTGATACGGCTGCAATAATAGCATAAGGATGCCAATGTTGTTCCCACAAAAATACGGATTTCAAAGGTAAAAGCGCCATACGCCAACCTTCTAAAAGTCTCTGCACTTTTTTAACTTGTTCTTCCTAAACACACGAAAAGAAAAATATTAAAAAAATAAGGTAATACGCTAAATACTATATTAATTAATTTAAACTATTACCTGAATCGCATCTGCCATTGTGTAGACAAATAAGTTCAATACTCTTACGATTGTATAAAAAGTATCAATATATAATAATGGAAGGAGTTTATTAATAAAGATATTTATTTCTTAATAGATAAAAACTTTTCCAGAGAATTACTAATTACGATTTGCAATATCCAAATGAAAATGTTACAATCAATATTCAAATGAAAATGTTTGCAAATTTTACTCTTTGTCAGTTTGAAACAAAGACAATGAGAATAAAGAATGAATGAACTGAACTGAATGCAAAGATAATTTTCCAGTAATATTTAACATCAAGCAATGCGTGTTTTATCTTTTTTAAAAGTGGAATTTTTAAACAGTTAAAGTAAAAGGGAGATTCTTTCGCCAAAAGGGGGACAAAAAATTTAAATAATATTTTTAAATTAAAAAGTCACTTTAAATTAACTTTGATATATATTGTTTTCGTTTACTATGTAAGCCTGGCCGTACACGTACAATATTATTATCAATAACATTGTGTGTGTGCGGCTGGTTTTTCAAAATTGATCAATGTTATTGTTGGGAACCCCACCAAACTCCTGATACTGCACGTGAAAGTTGGATATTTTTTCAAACTTATTGGACACATATTACATATGTGGAGAACCAGACAGTTTAGAATCTAAAAGCACACCCAAGAACTTGACGCAAATAAGAACCGGAATACTTTGATCGTTATAGACAATATTGACATCTTTTACGAGTAAAAATAACCACACAACTTTTAGGGACTGACAATGATAACCCATGCATATAGCCAAACCCCTAAATAATATAAAACAGAATTGAGTATGTTTACAATTTCGACAATATTTTTGGAGCTAAAATACAACACAATATCGTCTGCGTATTGCAAACCATTGCAAAAGCTATCAACTGACTTATCTAAATCATGAGCCCTCTTTTATACAGCTTTTATAGCTGAATAAAAGAGGGCTCAGCACAGAGCCCTAAGGAAGGCCATTCCAAAGAGAGGAGGAAGAAGGTTGCGTTGATTCGAATGGATCTGTCGGTAAATAGATTAAAAATGAAATGGGATAATTTAGGAGGGAGACCAAGTCTAAGCATTGTCTCCACTCTGGCATTACAGATAATGATATAGTCGATTCCCATGCCAAATCTGCAATGTCTTCTGGTCCCGTAACTCATAATTTTATTTATTCCCAAGATCTATTGTCATTGTCAAAATCGGATTTAAAATCTTCATGGAATTTTTTTTGGAATAAATCTGTATTAATAAAAGGTAAATATTACGCTTCTATCCGTGGTTCTCTCGATATAGGCGCGCCAATAGATCTGTAACATGTACTATTTTTAGTCTGCGCCTGGGCCACGCGTGTACGCCTCTACATCTAGCTAAATTAAGGGTTAAAGATAATTAATTCTATTTGTGAGTGTGGTTTGGAGGAAGGTTCTACGGATCACATCGTGTTTAATTGTTCAAAACTTAACTATTCTCTTTATGATATCCTTCCTCTTAATGTACAGCGCCTTGTTAATGTAAAATATATATTAACTTTAGTTTTTAGTCCTTTTATTAAAATGTTGGTAAAGTTTATAGTAGATAATGACATTAAGTTATACTTAGTTGTTCTCAATGTGTGTTTTTTTACTATTTATTTTCATTTGTACATTTCTAATATAGCGTTTGTTTGTTTGTTTTAGTGTTTGAACCAGTACATCCACTACCATATCTATAATTCATAATATCTCTCAAAATTAACTGCTTCATATCATTCGTGTTTTTTCTACTATATGTGACACTGGCAGATTATTTTGCGCCTGTCATCGCAAAATCAGGCCATTAAATTAAAAAAAAGGAAAAAACCGTTGCTTTATTTATTACATTATACAATGCTTACTTACAAAAAATGAAATTTAAAAAAATACATCAAAATCTGAGTTTAATCATTTCAATATTATTAATGAACTACAACAGAGGTCATTCGTAACAAACCAAACTATGTGACTGTAAAGGTTGTGGGTCCTATTCCCGCTCGAGGAAAGGAAATATTTAATATTTTCAAGCGCAGCGTTGAGTTCCGCCGCTCAACACGTAATGCCTTCATAATTTGGTGGAAAATAGGGAACTTGGGAAAGGTATTGTTACCAGCGAACCACTGCTTAACACCATGGTGAAGAATATTAGCCCCTTTATGGTAAATATTGAAATTATATTCTTAGGTTCCCTCTGGCTACGCTGTTGTGTGCGGCATATCATAACGCTAATTTCACTAACAGAGGGTAAATAATAAAAAAAAACTAAATATCCAGCAGCTTTTTAAAGCACTATTTTTCTTGTCTTTACCGCGATATGCTTCAACAGATGTATATCTCTGTATAGCTCATACAGAGATATACATCTCATATCTATTGTATAGCTCTGGTTAAGTTTTCCTTGTTTTAAAAAACTCTATTAAATATTGCTTTTCCGTGGGAGTCGTAATATTAATATTATTTTCGCTATTTACACTGTTTCCATCTTGAATATGAAGCATCGATAGATAAAGTCTCCTCCCGATATTATATTGTCATGGTCAAAATAGTATTTCTACAAATCTTCAATAATATTGACGGACCAGCCGCACACACACAATACTATTGACAATATTATTGTACGTGTGCGGCCAGCCATAAATAGCTAGAATGTAATAAGCCGTTGCTTTAGTTACTGCATATAGCGTACTTACAAAAAAAGGCAATGAAAAAAAGATTAATATCACGACTGGATGAAAAAAAAATGAGTTTAATCTTTTCAATATTATTAATGAACTACAGCAAAGGCCATTTGTGGCCCAGGTGCACAAACTGTGCCTGTTAATGCAACAGGTTGTGGATTCAATTCCCGCTGGAGGAAATGAAATATTTAATATTTTCATGTCTTCGCTCTGGTGTCGAGGCAAAGCACGGCGTTGAGCTTCGCCACTCAATATTTAATGTCTCCGGAATTCGGGTTCTAGGTTCCCTATATCTCATTATCCTAATGTCTGGGGGATACAGCGTAAAGATAAATTTTTTAAAATTTTGAAAAATATTTTTTCTAATATTTTTTTTAAATTATTTCCTTATGCCTATATATTCCTTTTAATGTGTTTAATATTTTTTTTATCTAATTACAATTTAATAAATATTGTAAAAGTGGAAATCCTAAAGGTATTATGAGGGTTATTAAACCTCATCATGCATTTATAACTTTCTTCATTTCTTTAATAATTGTACTAATATTGTTAAGAGAATTTCTATATGTTCTTATAGAAACGTGACGTGTGACACCTTTATTGAACCTATTTTTTATAATATTTAACATGGGCGTAGGAATAGGGGGGTCCGTCCTCACAAAAAAAATATTAAGAAAACAAATGATTTATAATTATAGCTCAATTATTCAAATAAAAGTAAATAAATGGCTTTGTTAAGCGACTATATTTTTTTATCAATTTTGAGACATCTCACAATCTATGTATATTATACCATAAGAAAAATCTGACACTTTTAAATTATTATAACTTAAGTTTTATTTAAATAAGGAAAACTTTTAATAATATAAAATATATTTTTTGTAAAATAACAATTATATAATGGTATTTTTTAAGTATTATTACTATATAAAATATAGTATTTAATATATAAAATTTTAACATATAAAAATAAAAAAGGCCCAAAAACTATTAAGTACTTCAACTTAACAATAAGCATACCACAGTATTTTTTTATAATTTAAGGAATATAATGGGAGATTTGTTTCATATTTTGTTCAGAATAATTACATCCAATTTTTAGGTGCTATATTAATAAGTACTTTTTATAGACACCAAAATGTAGAATTTTTTATATATGCTTCCTTTAGTTAATTCTGCGAAAGTATCTTTTTCCAGGTGTTTGAGCTTTATCATGTGTTAGTGTCTGAGGAGAAAAGATTTTTTGTTTTTAATACCATTTAGTACAGGGGACCGAGTAAATAGTTAGACATTTAAATAATAGTAGTCCATTAGTGCATTCCTCATAAAATGAAAGTATGCAATCATGCATTCTTTTGAATAACATTTCCCCACTCTCCGCAAAACTTTTGAGACTACATGTTGAGTGATAGAACTCAATGCCATACTTTGTCTTGTTACTAGAGCAAGAAAATTATTCATTCGCTTGTGTGGAAAACAAACACACAAACATTGTTTACTCAGGTAAAGTATTGCTGTAACACAATGGCCGCATTTTTATTTTAATATTGAAAAAATAAATAAAATATTTGACTTATTAATACTCACAATTACACATTCCTCATCTGTAAATAAGTAGTGTCTACCACATTTATCTTCAGTCTCAGGTATAACAGATTCAGTTATAAGCTCATTATCATTAATACGTTTTGTTACACTCTTAAAAAATATTTTACATATTATTTATATGTATACTAATATACTAATAAAGCTCAAATTAAATCATAAAAGTCAAGCATATTATAATATGGTTTTTATCAGTTGTTGTATTGAAGCATAGAACTTTTTTTTAATAATTATAAATGTTGAAACATCAGATAGTATGTGACTGAAGCCAGAAGTCAACATCAAGCTTTGTCTTTCTACCAGAATGAGGAAATCATTTATTTTCTTGAGTGAGTATAAAACCCACAATTGCCATGTTTTTGAATTAAGTTGTCAGAACTGTATTTTAAACTCTTATTCTAAAATACAGTTGTGATGAAATGAAAATATTATTTTAAAATACAGTTGTGTTTACATACTGTATTTTAAAATCTTTTTTTATAATAACAATAAATTTTACAATACCTTAATAGTTGTATTAGGCATTTTCTCTTCATACTCTTCACCTAATTTAAATTTCATTTCAACTGTTCTCAGAAGTGATGAATTTTTAATAGTCATTTCTTCATCATTTAATGTGATCTCCATTAATGGAGATGACATTGCCATCATTTTTCTACCCATAAAGGGAACACCTGAATATTGTAAGTAATATATTAATGTCACTTGTCAATATAGTCACTCAATTACAATAAATATGCATGTAGTAAGTGGTTGTTGGTATCAACTCATAAAAACTCATAAATATAATATATATTTAATATAAATAAAATGAAACTATTTAAGCAAAAATGTGGCAATGTAAATTCTCCTTTTTGTTAATGGGCTTTCAAATGTGGAGGATGAGCATAAATCTCTTTGCAAGTTGGTTTGCAGTTTCTAAAATGAGTGGTTAGTAAAAAACAGTGACATGTTGCAAGTTTCATACTGCATACATATTGGAAAATACAAAGCATGTGGTCTTTGCAACAATTGCTTCATATTTGGCTTGTATTTAGAAATTTTCAAAGTTAAAATGTACATAATCCTAATGATGTTGAATATCTTACCTACTGCTATGAAGTAATCATCAATATCTTCATTTTTGTAGTGTTGATATTTACCAGAAATTGATGGCATAGTAATTTTTTTTTATGATTCCTCAAGACAAAGAAAATTGTAAGTACCTTAAAAGTGAACAAAAAAAAACTATTTAAATAATTATAGTAATATCTATTTTTTAAGAATATAGAAATGAAACTAAATGAAATGATAACTCATGACTGTAATGGTCGATTAATAATAATTGATAACATTATCATATTAAAGTTACTCACGTATATAGATTAATGAGATTTTATGAGTTGTGATAATATTATTATCGTAAAATTGTTTATTTATTAATTATATCACATTTCATCATTATTCAACACAACTATAACAGCTATTTAAAAAAAATACATGAATAATTAAACCAAGTAATGTTCAATATATAAATTTATACAAATCTTAGAAAAGTTTAAAAAATACATTGTTTATGCGAAGCTGCATATTTACATATAATTGTAAATTTAAGTATTTTTGTGTATTTTAAAATATATACCTTTTCTTGAATAAGTACTATATGTAAATATGTACTTGTACCGTACTATATACAATATACATATTATTTATTTTGAATAAAAATCCATAGACAATGACAATGACAGCACACTGCACAAGGTAAAGAGATGTAAGATAGACTATAGATTTTTCATTTTTTTTATTTACAAGTATACATATACAGTAATGTAAATTGCAAGCGAAATCAATTGTTTCTTGATTTATTGATATCATTTTCTAAGTAAGACATAAATTAAAACTATTAATGTTAGTCTATGGTTGCTAGTCATTACTACAGATTACTACTTGCAATATTATGGGCTATGGTGTGAATACATTGTAATTTGTGACGTGTGTGAGCGAGATGTGAACTGAGTGTTATGATTTTAATAAAAAAATATCAAACATAACGAATAAAACTCCGATTATATTTGTAGAATAAGCGATATATTTGTGCGATGTTTATATTAAGTTGAATTTTGTTTCTTGTTGTTACTTTTTGACTAAGAATAGTTGAAATAAATGTACTGTTTATTCCTTTAAACAAGATTTTTTATTACTTGATTTTGCCAAGTTATTTTATTTAATAAACAAACGTACATAATATTGTAAACCGTACATAATATTGTAAAATGGGTGAAAAAGATGACTATTTGACTTCGTATAGAGTGTTCTTCGAAAATTTTGCGGCTACTGTTGATCCTGAAGATCAATTGCCTGTGAACATCGCGGGATATACAATTACTGAGGCGGAGTTACCGGGAGAAGTCATTTATTGGACTACTCAATATCTGACTGAAAAGTAAGTAATATAATCAATAAATTTAGTTACTTAGATAGTTTAGATACTGTTTATTTTCTAGTATTTTTTTTAAATTATTTTCAAAAGTATATAGGTGTCAATAATTTTTATATGATATTTGAAAACTTTATATGTTCTAAATATTACTTAATATTTTTTGATTACATTGTTTTTGTAAAATAAATCTTGTATATAAACAAAGATGTAAATACTATATTTCCTTAAGTTTATTGAACTTTAGAACCTTAAAGACATTAAAATTTCCACAAATATTTACTCAAGTGGATGATTAAGGCAATGACATGTAAAGCTTGTAAATATTTTTCCTTGGTTTGGCTTTACTCAATTTTTATTGTACAATGTAATTATGCATCACATTCAATAAAATTTATATTTTGATTAACTTATAATTCTTTGAAATGTTGATTAATCAAATAATATTCTTTATATAATCAGTATTGTAATTATTACATACTAGGTAACTTAGCCATAGTAAGACAGTAAGAATATGAACCATATTCTTATAAATTATATTTCTAATTAGAATTTTGATTTCTATTATAAAATAATATTGTATATAAGAACAAGAGATTGTGTTATTTAATATAAATTTTTCATTGCCTAGCCTGCAAAGTGGAAAACAATAATAAAAATTAATATTTTGATTTATATTTCGAAGTTAAACATATTTCGTCGGTATTAAAAAATGTTTCTTAATTTAGCTGACTTAAATATTCTACTCTCACAGTAAGTCACAAAAGTTATAATATATAATTTTTATCATTAATAATCTTGAATCCATTTTAAATATTTAGGTGATAGTGTCAGATCATAAAATTAAGTGCTATTTTTACTAGTTGTGCTCTTGTTTATTGAGTTTTTACTGTAAAAAATCATTAAAAACGTAACATGTATTTTACGCGCAAAATAATACTTACGTAAATAGTAAATAGCAAACTAGCATTATCTAATCATGTTAAGGTAACTAGAGTGCAAAGATTTTATGATTGTTTGAATGAATTGTTTAACAATAAACAGAAAATACACCTACATTTATGTATGCATGAAATTGTATGTAACTGTTGGGAATTTATATTATTTTTTTTTTATTTTAAAATTATTTACATTTAATGTATTTTTTTAATTAAAAATGTTTTTTTTTTGTAGAATTATTGGAACACAATTATCTTTAATTATTTAAACTTTCCTGTTTGTCATTGCCATGTATTCATTATTATTATTATTATTATGTATTGACATAAATATGTAAATATGCCATAAAAGACAAAACATCAATGCATAGAACTTAGGAATGTCGATATCTAATATATAATTTCCTACAAACTTCATTTAGATCAAATTATTTCAAAAGTCTTTGGAAATTGCACTTTACAATTCCAATCTTACCTAATCGTACAACCTCTTACTATGAATAGCAATTACTGTTTTAATTAACAACTCTATTTTACAGGTAGTGTGAGTCATTGTTTACATTGTCTTATCATCATATTGTTGATGATACAATGTTAAAAGTGCATATTGAGTGAACAATAGCATTACATTACTTGAGAATAAAAGCGAAATTTAATCGACCTCTCAAGTCTCGAGGTTGTGGGAGAGTAGGGAGTCTGTTGTGACTTGTTGAATATTATTCCCACCATTTTCATATGTATCGCATGTGGTATTCATTCAAATAATTAAATAATATTTCAAATATAATAATTGTCTACGTCACTGATGCAGGTGAATATATGCGCGATCGTTGAGGGATTAAATCCCACTTCGAGAAATATTTTTTTAATAGATTAGCTTCACGTTGTATATATGTATAAATCACAGGGACCCAATGTAAACAGTCCGTTCCCCACTTACCACCTAATTTATGAGACATTGTTTTTTGTAGCAGCGAAACTCAACCTCGCGCTTTGTTTTGTTGCCAAAGGTAATGAAAATAATTAATTCCTCAGAGTGGGACCGTACCCGTAACCGTAGTTACGGGTACGTTCCCACTCTGTCTCCGTAGTACAGTTAGGCACCGTGCGTCTACGCCACAACGCCCAGATGGCCCCTAAATTTAAAATATTAACATGTAAAGGTAGGCGTGGTAGGTTCCGCTATCAAATACTTAGTTTTTCTAAACGACGGAAGTATGTGAAAGAGTGATGTTTACTTTGACAATCCCTCAAACAAAAAAATATTCATAAGGTTTTATAATTTCCCTCGCATAAATCACAGCAGTCAAAGCCCCTTTCTCCACTCCGCTTAATTTCGAGACATAACTCGTTGAATTTTGGAACTTAACGCCACATTATTAATAAATAAACAACAAATTATTTATTAGTGACATTTTTGAAATATTTCCAGCACACATATATAAAAAACAATATAGACCTATATGTATTAAATAAACAAAAGGCTGATTCATCTAAGACACTATAATGGAACACATTATATGTATTATATATATAATATTTATGTACGTGATTTGATTGTTAGGCGATGCTATGTTACATTTCATCATAATATTCTATGTAGGCGCAATCTATGTAGGTGGTAATTTAAAGGCAATTTCATAAGGTTCCTTCATTGATTTTAAAAGATAATATTCTAGGTCGTTTAACTGCAATCCAAACAATTCATAGTTTAATCTACATTTATAAATAAATAATCTAATTCTTTTTTAATTTCATTTATGTTGTTCATTTATTATTACTTTATTTTTTAATATAATTTTTATTTATTTTTTAATGCAATTTAGTCAGCTATTTAAATATAATTAAATTACTATTATGTTATCGAAGTTTCCTTTGATTAAACAAAATAAGAAAATAGAACAAAATGAATATAGGTAGGTGTTTTTTTAATAATTTTTAGTTCATAGTCGCAAACGTCCGATGCAAAAATTGGCGCTCCGGTGTGGGCGGTGGGACATACGGATGCGATAATAGTGTGGCGGAGTCAATGGACTCGGTACTCATCACCAACTTTCACATTTTAATTACAAAAGAATTGACTTACTTACCTAATGTTTTCTATTATTAAACATAGAGAATATTTGAAATGAAATACAACATGCTTTTGTTGATATATTTATTGAAACCACGAATGAATGTCACAATACACTGTGTGGTTTCAAAAGTAATTTGAAACTTAAAGTAAAAGGTAGTCCGTTTTTACTTATAAGAGTTGTTTTAAAGGTTTTTGATTCATTTTCAAGTCTTTTATTTTGTGTTCATACCCGGAGCCCTGACTCGGTTAGTGATTAGCCCTGGGTCTGGCCAGATCAGGGAAACGAACATATTAATAAAAAATCCCAACCTTAAATTAAAATCTACCGTGCTTATTCAAAAATTATTTTGTTAAAATATTTGTAATAAAATATTTATTTATTAATCTATAGCTAAGTATTCTTTTTTTCTATTACACTATGCTAGTTGAGATCTATCGTAATTCTTATTTCACAGGGCACATGAAAAAGCTACTTTTTGTAAAATATATGTATTTGAGACCTTTTCGTAGCGCGGAGTCACAAGCGACTGTAAACGCGAATGCCTCCAAAATTCAGGGGAAAGAGGGGAACCGAGTGGCTTAACTCTAGGTTACCTCTGCTGTCTACCCTGCTGTGTGCAGAAAACAGCGTGAAGATAAAAAAATAATAAAAAAATGACTGTTCTTAGTTGATTTGCTTAATAATTATAATCAGCTTCACGCTGTATCCCGCACACAGCAGGGTAGGCAGAGGGAACCTAGTGTTAAGACACTCCGTTCCCCACTTTCTGCCGAATTCTGGAGGCATTGCGTGTTGAGTGGCAGAACTCAACGCCGCGCTTAACCTCGACACCAGAGCGAAGAAATGGAAATATAAATTTAAGTAAATATTGCAACTCTTTGAGTGGGGATAGAACCCACAACCAGTCGGTTTTACAGTCACACCTCGTGGCGCTGCGCCACGACTGGCCTCAGTTGATTTGCTTTAAGTGTAAAAACTTTATTTGCTGGCAAAGTTTCAATGCAATGCACGTTAAATGATCTCATAGGAATAATACCTACTCTACAATAATAACAAAAGGTCCTTTGGAAAAATTCGTTAGAGCTGCCAACATTTGTAGATCTTTAAGTGTCGGAGTTTTATTATGTTGAAGTCCGACAAGAGCACTGACCTTTTTATGTATCCTACAGACAGACGTACGCGTCCGCATTTTATTTTGTGAATGTATTTCTCGTTTGGGGGAACCAGGAAACTTAACACATGTTCTGAATTCGAGCGAGAAGGCGTACGGCTTAATTTTTAGCTTATTGTTGCGAGTGTGTTGGAAGTATAAAATATTGCAAATTTCACTTTGATTTTACTTTAATAATTTACACTTTTTTGATCAATAAATATTTGAAATATTTAAGTGCTTATATAAAAATTTAAACTCTTTAGAACAGGGGTACCAGGAAGAATAGGAAACTGAATTAAATATGGCAGGCATTTGAATAATGCAGGTGTATCACCGGAAGTTGAAAATGCACCTAGAGATTGTATTGAGCAGTTTATTTTAAATTTCTATATGGTGTACTTGTATTAGTATTTTAAAATAGTTTTAATTGTAAAGTTTAAAATTAAGTCGTATTTAAAATGCATGCTATATAAAGTTTACAGTTTATGTAAAAATAAACTTCTGTTTCTATGATCTATCTAATAAGGAAACGAGTAGGAAGGAGAACGCTTTAATTAAGCTGAACTGTGTTCTACATCCTTATAATGTAAATGGACATAATTTCGTACAAATATCAATATTTACCTGTACAGTGTATACTTGTAATGTGATAATATATTATGAAATTGAAAATTTTCCAAGTAGGATATCATGCTTGCGCGTAACCCCTTTTGTCCCTACCGTAAAAATTAAGGTAATTGCCGGTTTTGCCTCTAATTATTTATTGCTCGATAATTCCTACGGAAAATCCCATTCTGTTGTTTGAATGTTCATTTATTTTTAAAAATATAAATAGTTGTTACGGCACCTTGTATTTTGACAAAATATATTTTATTACATTTATTTATAGGAATTGCTTTAATTCCAGACAATGTCCGCCTACGCTGATGGCTCCGCTGCAAAGGATTATATTAGAAGAGGTGCAAGTCGCATCAAAGAAACATCCCAACGAATTTGGATTCAATTCAGATGATTCAGGTAGGCGTTTTTTTTATTTTGTATGTAATTTTAGTATTAACCTTTTTTAGCATCATGCTGTATCCTGCACATGGTAGGCAGAGGCAACCTGGGAACCTAGTGTTAAGAGACTCTGTTTCCATTAAGATACTTCTGCTTCCTACTTTTCGCTGAATTCTGGAGGCATTGCGTGGTGAGTAGTCGAACTTAACGCCCGGCTTTGCTTCTTTACCAGAGCGAGTTAATGAAAATAGTAAATATTTCACTTCCTCGAATGGGAATCAAACCTGTCGCGTTGACAGTCGCATACCTATATAATTGAGGAGATATAATATTTACTTATTTTATCTTAGATAATGTAGGCTGAATAAACCGTTTCAAGTATTCTCACGATAATATTAAATATATAAACAATTGACAACGTATAGGTACGTAATTGTTGTTTAAATTAAAAATTCCAACGTATAAAAAACTATGTATTATGTTCTAGTGTAACAACACTAAGTTATTTTTTGATTCATAATGTATGTTACAATTTATTATTAAAAGTAAAAAGTAAATATTAAGTTTTATACTTTTTTAATATATTAAGTTTTATACTTTTTTTTTTGTATCGATTTGTTTTTTTTACATTCATTCTTTTTGTTTAAGTCAGTGTTAAGAATTTTCATGTATAAGAAAATGACATGCCTACCAAACTTTATATTTTTTGTATATTTACTATATTTTCTATCGCTGTATATCAATTAGAAAATTAATAGTGTCTTAGACAGTTCGAGGCGTTATGCTTATTTTATGAACGCAATAACTTTGTCGTGATATACCAAAGGCTAGACGGTAGGCAGATCGATACAAGAATGTTCATAAAGTTTATATATTTTAGAACTTTACCTACTTCTAATCATTGTAATAGTCAAAAAAATATTATTATAGTTACGTATTACCTTCTGTACGTTACGTAGGCATTTTTAATGTTACGTGAAAAGTTACTTCGCGAAGTAATTTATAAATACAATATTAATTAACACCATTTTTTAGAGGCCAGTCGTGGCGCAGGGGCACAAATTGTGACTGTAAAACCGATTGGTAGTGGATTCGATCCCCACTCGACACTCACTTAACACTAGGTTCCCTCTGCACCCTGCTGTGGATACAGCGTGAAGCTGAATTTTATTGATTTTGAAACACCATTTTGTTCTGAAGATTGATTAAGGCACTCATTTTAGATTGCAGACCATAACTGAAAACAATGCTCATTCAATTTGCTCAGATATGATATCATAGTGTTATCATGTTATCTAGTAAAGGTTACATCATGGAGCCGGTCGTTTCAAATATTAGGACATGGCTATTTAAGAAACAGAATAATAAGTACTTTACTAATAATGTATGCAATTTCGTGATCTTATATTAAGTACATAATATAAATTGTATGCTATTCTCTTTTTTTTATTTATTCTGTAAACTTTTAGTGTGAGATTGAAAACTATTTAGGGTTATTGGACTTACATTTGAAATTTTTTTATAATATTGTTGAAAAATAATAGTTAAAATGCATTGATAAAGACAGAATCGGCAACGGACTGACTATTGTTAAATTTTCTTTGTTTAGAATATCGTAATAAATATTTATTTTGGTCATAATATATATATATATATATATATATATATATATATATATATATATATAAATTATACTTAAACACCATATATAAAATGATGTTAAATGTCAAAGTATATAATAGCTGTGTCCATTGCAACTACAATAAAACCTTGTTCATTTTTGAGTACCTAGTTAGAAAGTAGAAAAAGCTGTGCTCTATAAAGCACCTAAAGTTTCAGTCAACTATACAAAACAACTGGCGTTTGTATAAATAATTAGATATACCTACCTACCTACCTACCTGGCGTCCTTCATTTTCATGTTAATATTAGGTAGCCTTTGTTAAAGTCACCACGGACATACCTGTTTTTAATGCATTCTCAAATAAATAAACGGCACGCGACCCGGAGCTGCCACCCATGCATTATCTAAGAAGTACGAACGAAAGATATATATGTACGTAGCTAGTAAAAAGTACGTAACAAATTTTTACTTATGTTTTGTTAAAAAATCAAATTAAATCAAATCAGCTTCACGCTGTATCCCGCACACAACAGGGTAGGCAGAGGGAACCTAGTGTTAAGATACTTCGTTCCCCACTTTCTGCCGAATTCTGGAGGCATTGCTTGTTGAGGGGCAGAACTCAACGCCGCACTTTGCCTTGACACCAGAGCGAAGAAATGGAAATATAAATTTAGTATAATAGTAAGTAAATATTTCATCTCCTCGAGTGGGGATGGAACCCACAACCAGTCGGTTTTACAGTCATACTTTGTGCCGCTGCGCCACGACTGGCCTCTGTTTTCTTGGTCTGCATTCTACCTTTTCTTTGAAAAATATGTAATTTTTAACTACCTTAGATATGTATATAAGTTTATGAAAACGAGTCATTTTATTATATACAAAAAAATTTTGTCATGTTATATTTTTAGCTTACGAGTGACGATAATATACTTAATGTAATTTATTTAAGAATTATTGAGTTAGCATGTCAGAGATGCATTTTGAAAGGCAAACGAATAGTGAAGGTGACACGTCTATTATTATCTGTTCTGAAAATAAAATAAAATCGTTGTGGTAGGTTGTAAAAGATGAATCGATGCGTCATAGTTATTTTAAAAGGAAAAAATCATTTTCTTTGAATGCATTGTTGATTATTCGTACCTTTCTTACGAAACGTTATGACTTTTTATTAAATGAAGAAATAACGCCTGGACTCCATCAAAGCGGAGAGATCGTTTAGCTTGTCGTGTAAGTCTCCGCTTTGGACTTCTCTGCACATCTCCCTTTTGGTGGAGTATATAAATTCTTTAAATACGAAGTAAAAACTTCTACCACTTATTCTCCAGCGTCAAATTTCATCCTAAAAGGTTGTAACGTAGATTTTAAGTAAGATATTGGAATCGAATGCCATAAAATCTCTTCAAATAAAAAGCATTTAGCAATACAAATACTTTAATAGCACCGTTTGTTTTTTCAAATGTTTCGTATTTTATACTTGGGTAATAAAAATGTTTGCTTTGATATTTTTTCAATTGACATAATTTTATAATTTGAATTACTTACGACATCTTGCTTGTTAGTTAGAGAGAATCAAACAACGCCTAATATAATTTATTATTCAATTGGCACGCTCGGAACGCCATAATCAAAGAACCATATCATAATTTATTATTATAAAGACACTAAGTTCATGCTGATAGAAAATTGAACTGGATTCTTTTACCCGACAGGTTCTTTTTTCTTCCCTTTTTTAAACATTATTATTGACATATTCCAATATTTTTAACATACATATGGCGCAAGGGTACAAGTGTGTCCATTAAACGCAACTGGTTGTGGGTTCGTTTCCCACTCGAGGAATTGAAATATTTATTTAAATTTATATTTTCGTTTCTTCGCTCTGGTGTCTAGGCAAAGTTGTTGTTGAGTTAAGCCAAATGCCTCCAGAATTCGGCATTTTCCGCCTGGAACGTAGTGTCTTAACTATAGGTTCTCTCTACCTACCCTACTGAAGCTGACTTATTTAACGTACATTTTTTTTATTTCCAGAATACATAGCCCTCCGACTAATGCAAGCAGTAACTGCGCGCGTAAATGATGTATGCCTAAGATATTTGGACAATTCCCGCCTAGACACTCTACCGCCACCGCCGCCGCCCTCGATGAGAGAGTACCGCACAGTATCATCCGCCACTAAAAATGTTCGACGAGCAATGGAAGATAGGCATGTGGAAATAGGAAACCTGGAAGCTTTATTTGGAATTGAGGTCAGTACCGGTAGAATTCAGTAGAAAATAAATATTCCAGATCTTGGAATAGTGTCTACTACATATATTACCATATATTACTTAGTAAAGTGTATTTATGCCTTGAGTTTACAAAATTATATAACTTAGTTAATATTAGATCAAAAAGGAAAACGTTATTTTTTTTAAATAAATAAATTAAAATCGAAAGTTAGTGGAAAGTGTACCAGGATAACATTTGTCGTATACATACATACCTACCAAGTTCACATGTTCTCGGTTTCCTTTTAAAAAGCTGACTCATTTGTAGTCGTAGACCACGTTTGACTCATATTACAATTCGCTTTTTATGTCCCATAATGAGCTCAAGTATCATGCCTGAGAAATTTTAAATTCAGTTAATCTATATAGTTTAAGTCTAATTAAGTATTAAAAATATTTGATTCTAAAAAATTAAATTAAATTAAATTAGCTTCACGCTGTATCCCGCACACAGCAGGGTAGGCAGAGGGAACCTAGTGTTAAGACACTCCGTTCCCCACTTTCTGCCGAATTCTGGAGGCATTGCGTGTTGAGTGGCAGAACTCAACGCCGCGCTTAACCTCGACACCAGAGCGAAGAAATGGAAATATAAATTTAAGTAAATATTTCATCTCCTCGAGTGGGGATCGAACCCACAACCAGTCGGTTTTGCAGTCACACCTCGTGCCGCTGCGCCACGATTCTAAATTAATGATTATTTTATAGAGTCCTATACGTATCCTATATTATCCTATTAATGAATAGTCCGAGCATCGATTCAAAGCTTTATTCTCCTATTATGCTTTAAGAGGCAATTGCCTACATTATACACAAATGATATTTGAATTGAAAATACATGTTTTCCTCATTACATATATTGTTTACGATGTATCATCGTCAATATTTAGAAAAGAAATTACTTCTTATTCATACTACTACCTACCTACACATGCTTGTACCTCTATTGGAATAGAATGTCAAATAATTTCTCACAATACTTATTTAGAAAACGTATAAAGATTTGAACGTAGCGGGACTCGAACCCGCGCCTCCTGGAAACCGACCAGGCGCTCTGACCACTAGCCATGTGTTCTCATCGAGCTACTTCGAAATTTTTACAACTTACAACTTATTTATGTTGTTTTTATACCTTTTCTAAATAAGTATTTTTCTTTCCTAAGTGTGGAATAACACTTTAAAAATGTTTAAAAATAATTTCTCTCAATTACGTCCTGAATTATTTGTGGAAACTTAAAAATTTTCAAGTTACACTACCAGTAGCAGTTTTAGATGTTTCTATATGTATATCCTAAATATTTAATATAATCTGTATCTTAATAAGTATATGGGAATTTATATTCGTTTATTTGATTTTTTTAGATTAACATTTATTTAAGAATTCTGATTTATTTATAAATTTGATGGCTTTCATAAATATTTCAAAATTGCTTATGAAATGTGGTTGGCGCGTCGCCTAAAATAATAACATTGAGTTTTTGTTGATCCTAATGTAATTAATAAATGTGTCAGACAAACCAAACATGATTTAAAACGCTTTACAGCTACAATAACATTTTTTTGTAAACTTTAATTTGACGGTGAGGCTAGTATAGTGAGATTTATGGTATATACTCTTGATTATTTTGTTTAATTCTAATAAAAAAACTAATACTGGTACTTTCTTATATAACAGTTTAGTTTAAATATATTACCGTCGTGAATAACTAGATTAGGCATATTGAAAATTGTCTTTAAGATGACTTGGTAATCTCTAGGTAGAGACCACGTCTCATATTGCTGTGCAGTGACTAGGCATTGCTGTCTTTAGCTTTAAATGGTATTTTTGTTATTGAGGTTACCAAGTTTTGATGTGATTGTAATTTTCTACACTTACACATACTTTAAATAATTGTAATCGTCGATACCATGTTAGCTCAGATTTATACCTTTTTTTTATTGCTTAGCTGTTTGAATAAAAAATATAGAAATTTTGTTCTCGAGCTTTAACAGTTTGTTCTTTTTTAAATTTATATAAACAAGGACTAGTGACATTTTACTTTTTCTACTCCCTTAGAAGTCATTGACGACAGCCAATTAGTATATTTTTTTATTATTTATTTAATTTTTTATGCAAACGTCAATTTCAAATCGAACTTACAACATTTGCATATTTTTATAAAATAATAATTGCTGTTAACAGACAACAGAGCCCACGAGTTTCTACGCAGTGTACGACGGCCACGCGGGCTCCGCTGCCGCCACCTACTGCGCGGCGCACCTGCACCAGTACCTGGTGGAGAGCCCGCACTTCACGAGGGACCTGCGACAGGCGACGCACGACGCCTATCTGAGGACTGATGCTGAATTTGTTAGGAAAAATAATCAGAAGGTATTGGAGTGATTTTGTTTTTTTTTTATGGAAAAGAAAAGCCAAACGACCGTTCGGGTCACCTGGTAAGTGACTACCGCCGCCCACGACCCCGTGCAACACCCCAGGAGCTGCAGGTGCGTTGCCGGGCATTAAGGTGGGTTTGGCGCCGGAGCCCGGCATTACTTGATGCGAAACGCAGTGGCATAAAGCCACTACTTCACGCCGGTTTTAAATGCCGGGGGTGATAATGATCTATTCGAGTCTGTGAACCTAAAAAAAGAACTTAAAAAAAGTTAAATTTAAGTGCTATAGTTTTTGTTTTGTGTCAGCGTGCATCGGGCGGCAGCACGGCGGTGTCGGTGGCGGTGCGCGGGCGGCGGCTGGTGGCGGCGTGGGCGGGCGACTCCTTGGCGTTGCTGGCCAAGCGCATGCGCCTCTTGCAGCTCGTCAACCCGCATAAACCTGATCGAGCTGTAAGTATATACACCGGCATGGCTCCTGGAAGGACTCGTGATAACCATGCAAATCAAACTTAAAAGAGAGGAGAAGTATTTATAAATCACAAAAATACAAATTAAAAGAACAAACAAAGAAATGGTGGACATTGCTTAGTGCATTAAAATGAACAAAATGAGCGCCAAACAAACTACCAACAACAAATAAGAGATATAAGACATTGACTTTTGGACATTGATTTTTGTTCTTCCAATCCCATAAAAATTCAGAAAACTCCTGATATGAACAGCTAATCTAGCTCTCACAAACATTTATTAACTTATATTTATATTATATAATCTTAACTTCAATAAAAATATTTTGCTGCGACCATGAAGACTCCATTTTTAAAAATTGTAAAAGCAATTAATATTATATCGTTGCCTTTTCCTTTTTACTTTTAGACATTTCATTTAATAAAATTTAGATATGACCATATATGGAAATTAAATTTCCTATCAAATCATGAAGTTTCTCCGAGTAGATTTTGATAATCAAGAAAGCTTGAATTCCTTCTATGTATTGAAAATTAAATCAGCTTCACGCTGTATCCCACACTGAGCAGGGTAGGCAGAGAGAACGTAATATTAAGATCTGAGAATGAGAATGGAGTCCAACAGATAATTTTTTTTTTGTGTTGGATTCCATTTATGACAAATGGCGGTTAGGAGGGTTATAGGCCATATTACCACCATAATCGTTTCTATGTCACCCACTGTACCTGCGGTCAGAGTTACCTTTGACCTTTGAAATTTCAAGTAGAAACTAGTTACTTAAAATATTAGGTAAATTATAAGAGTGTTAAAGAAATATATTGATATATTTTCTTTTGTGATAGGATGAACGAGAACGAATAGAATCGACAGGCGGTAAAGTGATGTTTTGGGGCACGTGGCGAGTCAACGGACAACTTGCAGTGTCACGAGCTATTGGTAAGTAACTGTTTTTTTTTTTATTTTTGCTTAGCTTAATGCTGTACCCCGCTTATATTATGGTAGGCTGAAGGAATAGTAGTAATATCCCCTAGTATTAATATCCCCGCTTTTTGCGCAATTTTCTAGAAATTGCATATTGAGTGACGGATCTTACTTCCGAGCTTTGGAAGTTTCCACTAGCATTGTCTTGTTAGCAGAGCGAGGAAATTAGAATAATTTCCTCTGAGTGGAACGCGAACCCACAATCATTGCGTTTACAGTCAGAAAACGGTCTGGAACTTTATTTTGCTATAATTCAGTTTTATTGAAAAGCAATCATAAAAAAATATTAAGTTCATAATTCAGCTTCCAAATAAATTATTTTAGAATGTTCAAAAAATAAATACAAATTAAGTGTCACAAGCCCTTAACTAAATGTTGAATTATGGATTTACGAGAAATAATAATATTACTAATATACTAATATATATTAGGCAGGGTCTTAGTGTACACACGACAATTGTACCCACAATGGAACCCCGCACGGGATATCGTTATATTTTAATGAATTACATTTCATATTGTAAAATATTTATACGAACGGGGAATGGAAGTGTCTGAAGGTGAACGGAGTGCGTTAACACTAGGTTCCCAAATTCCCTTTGTCTGTCATGTTATGTGTGGGATACAGCGTGAAGCTAAAAAAAATCTATTTATTCAACAAGCTGATAATGGATTTCTGATCTGATACAACATAATGTTCTCTTTAATGTGTTATATATTAAAAAAATGTGTTATAATTAATATGTTGTATATAAAAAAATATAAACTTTGAAAATTATTTCGATTGATATAATAATCGATTCTATTCAAAATATATTTCGAAAAAATAATCATGGTAGCACCTTACGAGCTCGTATAAGCAGTAAACCACGTTCACTTTAACCTTTCTACACTACGGATTTTTAAAGGAAGCTTTATATGTACATACAATATATGCATATTATATTTCACTTAAGTCGAGAGTATCCCAGTTATGTGATATCGTAAAGAGTAATATTCGAACCTGTGAACAGAAAATGTTTTATTTAAATAAAAAAAATTAACTATGAATAGAAAACTAGGAGCCCAGTCGTGGCATAGTGGCACTAAGTGTGACTGTAGAACCGACTGGTTGTGGGTTCGATCCCCACTTGAGGAGATGAAATATTTACTTAAATTTATGTTTCCATTTCTTCGCTCTGGTGTCGAGGCGAAGCGCGGCGTTGAGTTCTGCCACTCAACACGCAATGCCTCCAGAATCCGGCAGAGAGTGGGGAACGCAGTGTCTTAACACTAGGTTCTTCTGCTTACCCTACTATGTGCTGGATACAGCGTGAAGCTGATATTTTATAGAATGATTTTTTTTATTGACAATAAGCACGTTCCTTTATATGCATACGTTATACGTATTTACATATATTATACAGGTTTGCTTGAAAACAGAAACGGATATGAGTTCAGTCAGTTTCAATAAAGACATGAATATCACACAAACGTCTCTATATTTTCGATAGTGACTCGGTTTTAAATCTCACATGAGATAAACCCTACAAGATAATAGCAATAAAAAATTTTAAAAAGCACACTAATAAATAGAAAACTATTCTCCTTTTTTCAACTTCACGCGGTANAACGTAGCGGGACTCGAACCCGCGCCTCCTGGAAACCGACCAGGCGCTCTGACCACTAAGCCATACGTTCTCATCAAGCTACGTCGAAATTTTTATACGCTTGTTACAACTTATTTATGTTGTTAGCTGTAGGTTGATGAGAACGTATGGCTTAGTGGTCAGAGCGCCTGGTCGGTTTCCAGGAGGCGCGGGTTCAAATTCCGCTACGTTCAAATTTGTATACGTTTTCTAAATAAGTATAAATATTATTGACTTTTCTTTGTGGGATTCTTAATTGATGATAATATTTAATGGTTGCTGGAGGTTGCTGTTGACAGTTGTTACGATCTTCCCTCAGAATTTGAATAAGGACCAATCATACTTCCTCTGAGTTTCAAATCTTCTGTATTCACATTAATTAATTTTATATTATTTGTATATGTATTTAAGCAACACAATATGTAATATGTATTGATGAGATAGCGAAACGTCAGCATAGCTGTACGTTTGGCCGTACACAATGCACTACAGTGCAGGTTTCGCCGCTCTTATACGGTAGCGAAACGTAGGCATTAAATAACAAGAATGAAAGAAAGATAAATGCTGTGAACATGCTTTCGTAGGATTTGCGCAATCAGTTTAGCTGCTAGATTCTGCTTTCATGAATAGATATACAGAATGGCAGGTACTAGCGATGATGAAGGATGATAATGATGAAGGTGAGAACAGAATAGAATGAAGATGAAGGTGCTCGAGGTAGTTTAGGCACATCGTCTCTTGATGTGTCTAAACGATGTGTCTACATAAGTGACGAAATAAGAGTTATAAATATTGATGTAGCCAAAGTGACTGGTCAGGGAGGTAGGGGGATCTCAATTGACCTTGAAGAACATAATATCTATGATACTAGAGGAAGGTCTCGTAAAAAGCACGAGGACCCTCCGGAGGGCATGTATAAAAAAGGCGAAAGAAGTGTGCAAACTATGATTTGGTGCTCAGTTCTCTCTGGCTACCCTGCTAGGTAAAGTAGGGATAAAGCATGAAAATAAAAAGAAACAGTATGTATATAGTGCCCCTATTGCTTCTAATAGGAACTAAACCTAAAAGTGTCTCTAAACTGTATTAAAAGTAAAATAATTGTTTTTAATAAAAACAGTTTTTGTTAATGTGTTTTATTACGCTTGACAACTTTAAAAAAAAAGTCTAAAGTTACATTGCAAAGTATACAACTTTGTAATGCGAAGAATTTTTATCTTGCTTACATTTGAGACATGACGTGATAAATCTCACATGAAAAGTTGTTTATCGATGATTTTAAAAATAATAGTGTTTGCACTCTCGGCAGAATAATTTTACTTATAAAAACTCGCATATAATAACTTTTAAGAAATAACATCAACACTTAGTAAACAAACAACCATAAGATCTTATTGCCAAGAGAGCATTTTGAGAAAACTTTCATTTATTTTTATACTAGGTATGTCAAATAAATGTTGTTTATTATTAAAAACTATAGACACAATAAGAATAAACTTATATATTATAGTTTAGAAATATATTTAATTTTTTTTTGTATCTAAGGCGAGTAATTCTGGAAGCCCCCGTAGTCATTACTGTCGTGTGTCCGCCATTAAGTTGTTAGCGTGATGTCGGGGGATGAGCGATAAATTGCCATATCATACCCTGCGTTGATATAACACTGTAATTTATATGGATTTCTTCTCATTTGAATATATTTGCAAATTAAAATGTTGTCAGCTGTCCCCACAGGAAGGCTCATGTCCTCACATATGATTAATTAACGAAGGAGATTTATTTTATTTTTTGTTTCAAATTTCTCACTGCCAGTAAAGAGAAAATAAGAAAGATTGATATCACACAAATAACATTAACTTAGTATTGGAAAGTGTAGGATATACGTGACATTCGTTGTATGCAGGAAATTCGAATTGATTTAGTGTCCTACCGCAAGTAACTTAGAAGGGTAGAATATTGATTACAACATGTTAGGTAGACGTTGTCGGGAAAGTGAAATACTGCTCAGTCTACTTTCTAGGTTAAGTCAGATTGGGACTTTAACTCTGTATAATCTAATATTACAGGCGTTGACATAGTGTACAAACAAACAGCCATTAAAGAACTGTTTAAAATGTGATATTTTATTATTGCATTGCATTTGGTACACAAAAGCTGTCTGGTTTAATTTACAACTTAATCGCGGTGAGGTGCGCGCGTCGGGCGCCGCACAGTCGCCCCCTGCCTACTCCCTCGGCCCGCGCTGCACGGAACTATATCGATCACATCGGACACGCTGCACTCGCAGTGGCTGGCGGCGGACAGCACTGAATGAATTCTATATATATTGCAGTCTAGCGTTTCCTTTAAAAAAAATTTAGAGAAAAAAAAGATATGTTATTTCTATTGCAAATTTTTAAATAATAGAGACATGTTTTTTATCTCTGAACAAAATTATACTTACTTTTATGACGATTGAATTTCGAGGAAAGCGAAAATATGATTAATGATTTCGATGTGCGCATTTTATAGCTCATTTTATATACGTATAAGACATAAATAAGTTAGTCACAGTTATGATAATATTTTATTTTCCTGTTTAGGTCCTTACTCTTTGAAATAATATATGTCATTTGACGTATATAAAAACATTTTAAAGCTTGTCTGTTATCTTTAAAAGATAATATGTTCATTTTAATTTACGATTCTTGAATATGGTTCTCAATTTTTTTCAATTTGTATTAAAAATAATGCTGTATATTATGATAATTACGACGTAAATATACACTATATAAATATACTGATTTCTATCGATATCGCCCCGTCTCTAAAATAGGCTAAAATCCAACAATGGTGCAACAATACAAACGTAGTGTTGACATTTTCTTCACAGCTCGGCGCGGGCCTGCCCCTCATCGAGACCCATTGATTTTGCGTTCCACGAGAGATTAGGTCCCGCAGCATTTATTCTGCCCCTCGAACTCGGGCGTAATTTACCCATCCGAATTTAATGCTACATTAGATTAGTATGGATTTCGAAATGGCCAGCCATAGGTGCTCTCGTGAATTAGATGGAAAATTATGTACATTTCCGTGTTAACCTAATGGGTTTGACTCTTAATGAATCCAGTCCCTTTTATATCGTAGGAATTTTAATTAAAACGTCGAGGCATGAAAAGCTGAAACGGTATTAAAAATAAAATAAAACATCTCATACGTTACTAATGCTTGAGAGCCAACACTTGAATTCAAACTCAGACTTCAATTCCTGAAAGAAATACGCAGTTATTTTTCTGTTAATGTAAGTCGCAACCTTGTTCCAATTTGAAATCCATTTCGTGTCGCGTTTTTGCGAGGTCCACTTCGTCGGATCTGATTAGTCGTCATAAAAGGCATTATATTTTAGAGCTTTTTGTTCGTACTCATTGAATGTTTTGTGCAGGTGACGCACAGTACAAGCCGTGCGTGACGGCGCGGCCGGAGATCACAGTAGTGGATCTGGACGGGGACGAGGACTTCGTGGTGGTCGCGTGTGACGGCCTCTGGGACGTCGTCAGCGAGGATGCTGTAGCCCTCTCAGTGTATAACCAGTTGATGAATGATCCAAGTAAGTGCTTTGTTTATTTTTTATTCAACGCGCAGTGGAAATAAAGTAACGGTTTCGTAATCAATACAAAAAGGAAATAAACAATTATCTGGGTTTCCTTTTAAGTAATTTAATGTTAAAAGATAAATGGAATATTTTGGGAGTACATTCGTTTTAATTTAATAATCAGAAAAAAATTCTTAAATTTAAGTAAATGTGAATTTGTTAAAAACACATCTGTCCCTGATTACTTCAATAAATTTAGATTTTTAAGGTTTCTTATAACTGGTTACCGCTCCCGCTATCGATATAGCCACTTATAGGTATATATTTAAAACCGTTTTGTCATGAGTCAAGTGCCTTTTCACTTATGTCATACCTATAAATAGCGGTCGCAACGGTTTAGTTTCCTGATAAGAAAGTCATATCAGCCTAGCACTTATATAACTATATGTTTATATTTTAATGAACTTATTACTTTGGTTCACGCCTCTAGAATTTGATTAACATGAGAATAAGTCATGGGTTGAAATGTTTTAATAATTAGTTTAGCTAAAGATTTTTCAAAGACTGACCTTGACCTGTTCCTATTTAACTTCATTTAGATTTTAATTCAATGACTGAATTCGCTTTGTTTAGCGATTTCACGATCGACATTGATTGGCAGCACTGGAGAAAAGCTATATTGGTTGATTCACACGCTTGTGACGTAACGAGCTCGTTGGTATTGCTAATACACAGTATGTAACTATATACATATAAAACCAAGGAAACAAGATCGTTAGCTCCCCGCATTTTGATATTTTCTGCTACGGAAGTCTCAGTCGTACTTGTTGTGGTTGCCGTAACTTAGGCGCCCTTCCAGTCTTTGTAAAGTGTCTTTAATGGATCGGTACGCTCAAGGCGAAAAGCTTTTATGCTGCTCAACAGATTTTTGTTGTCACACAAATGTGAGGGTTTTTCATTGTGACACTTTACTAAGGGAGAGGGTGTTGTATGCCACTTTCACTATTGTTCCATTTGGTTTGCGGCGTCAAAAAGAAATTAAAAGTTCTTGAGACTGTAAGTTTGCTTAGTTAGAACAGAGTGCAGAATTGGAAGTCGTTATGTTTATTCTTTTGTGGGGTTGGCTAATTGAAACAATTGTAAGAATATTAATACAGTATGTTTACTTAAAAAATAAATCAGCTTCACGCTGTATCCCGCACACAGCAGGGTAGGCAGAGGGAACCTAGTGTTAAGACACTCCGTTCCCCACTTTCTGCCGAATTCTGGAGGCATTGCGTGTTGAGTGGCAGAACTCAACGCCGCGCTTAACCTCGACACCAGAGCGAAGAAATGGAAATATAAATTTAAGTAAATATTTCATCTCCTCGAGTGGGGATCGAACCCACAACCAGTCGGTTTTACAGTCACACTTCGTGCCGCTGCGCCACGACTGGCCTCACCTCAGTATGTTTACCTACATGTTTATAATTATAAATTTTATATTTTACACACTCATTTTAAATATTATTAATAGATGTCATAAATATATGAATGTAATCGTGCGTTACAAAAGCGTGACAGCCCTAGCCGGCTCTTCCGATGTAGTGACAAGTTGATGTTTGAATCGAGTTTTATGATTAACGGACATAATTTTCTAGATCAAGTTACTATCTGAATGATGCCCCTAAGAGAAACTTACAGTTTGATCACCTTGATTACATAAAAGAAAGTATCGCGTTACCGATATCTGCCGCATTATCCACGGAAATATCGATATTGTATATCGTTTGCTTAATGCTAGTATCTAATTTCTATCTATTCTCTAACAAAATAGTGATGAGTAGATTTGTTATAATAATATGTTCGAGTGTTATAATTATTTCGAATAATAATTTTATATTTCATTCTATTCTCCTCGTGAAATGTAAATATTAATTATAACATTTTGTGTCTGTATTTCATGTTCAAACACAAGATTTTCTCATAACAGGCTTTTCATTAAATTTATGAAAATTTTGTGAGCACACTTCTATTCAGATTTGACATTGAATTTTGAACTTCATAATTTATTCGTGAAACTATTCAGAAACTTTGAAAATGGGTCTCGCAAATACCTAAGTTGAATAACAAAACGCTTTTGTGCAACGTAACGAGATTGCGGCGCAGTCTAGGTCCCAGCGACTGCGGTCAACCCGCAACAACTCGACTATATTGTTTCGTAATTGCGTCGGAAGTGGGGAAGTGGAGAAATTCGATACTCTGTTTCCACTGCGCCCACAGCACCCCCGTTCCAGACGCGTCTTGATGAAACCTTTCTAAATGAACTTCGCCAGCGCTCGTGTAAACGGGCCATTGTCAGTAGGCAAGCCAGTTTGTTTGTCACTGATAAATAACAACTGTGGTTCTTATATTTTGTTGTGACCTTGCCATTTGTTTCTTTTAAATGTTAGCATTGTTCGAAAAACATTTGTTGTGTACATATTATTTTTCTTCTTTCATTTATTTACTTTGAAATATAACGGAGTAAAGGACGGATACTATTTTTACGTAGAAAAATTATATGTGTATTTCTAGAATCATAACGTCAAGCCATACAGTACTACCAATATCTAACGCTTCACCTTTCATTATAATCGTCTTATAAAATATGAACAATTTTCTTCTGAGAACACGTAAAGCCATATAAATGGCGTCGAGATTTTCGAATTCAATTTGCACAAACTTTACGGTATAAAATGATATTTATTTTAATAATTAAACCGCTGTACCTTTGAAAGTCCAACTCTCGCTCGAGTAGACACATGAGGGCTTTATTGGATTATGAGTTTTAGCAGTTTAAACAGTCGCAGTTGATATTTAAACTGGAGCGGGGTGGTCATGTGGTGCTAATCCGCCCGGGGACTGTAGGGACTAATACCATTCATTCGTTGGAATTTTCTATATTAATCTTTAAAACGTTGTTAGTAAAGATCAAATTTCATAAAAACATTTGAGGGCTATGTCATAGCTCATACGGTATATATTTTTCATATAATGCTTTTCCCGCCGGGGCATCTTTCTTCCTGTTTCCTTTTTTATTGTACACCAAAGCCTGTGGAATGGTTTTCACGCTGCTGTTTTATAAAAAAAGAAATTGTCAGTTTTTTCATTCTCGTTATGTTACGTTCATTCTTTCTACTTTTACGTTTTTATAAATAGCTATCCGCCTTGGCCCTGCTGTTACTAAATTTGAAACGACAACCTAAAAATAGTTATCTTAGTTACAGTTTCTGTATTTCATCTTAGAGGTAGGCTGTAAATCAACTTGGTCTTACTTTAAAGATTCTTATGTCATGGTCTTGAAAACGGAATAAAATTATTGGTATATATTTTTTAAAAAATAATATATAATAAATGTGTTATTTAAATATTGTTCAAATATGAACGTTTAATTTATAGTGATATTCTGAAATACATTTTGATTAATTTTTAATATGCCTGTATGAAAGTTAACAGAAATGTATTAAAGTAGACCGATTGGTGTCGAAACGCCTGTATAATGCGGCTTTTCTGATTATATTGATATGGTATCCATTGACCGATGATAGCTGATAAGACCTATTAAGCGAATTGTGATTTAAGGCACCCCGTGTAATATATTACTCTATGGACAATCTATATACAATATTAATTTCGTTAATTTCTTACCCCCGCAAAAATACAGTTTTACACTGTATTTCGCACATCGCAGGCTATGCAGAGGAAACCTGGGGGTCTAGTGTTAAAATACTCTGCTGCAGTCCAAGTTATAGTGCATTCCAAGTTATAAAATAAAAATAAAGACTATACAAAATTTTGATGCAATTGAAAGAAATATCGGAAGGAAACAGATAACAATGAGGCCAGTCGTGGCGTAGCGGCACAACGTGTGACTGTAAAACCGACGTTGTGGATGCGATCCCCACTCGAGGAGATGAAATATTTGCTTAAATTTATATTTCCATTTTCTTCGCTTTGGTGTCAAGGCAAAGCGCGGCGTTGAGTTCTGGGACTTAACACGCAATGCCTCTAGAATTCGGCAGAAAGTGGGGAACTGAGTGTCCTAATACTAGGTTCCCTCTGCCTACCCTGCTGTGTGCAGGATACAGCGTGAAACTGATTTTCATTATTAACAGATAACAATAAGAATTGGAAATACACGATATGATATATTGTAAACACGTTTATAATTAATTTTATAAGAGCACGAAGCTCATTAATTAAGTTATGACTGGCGACAGCGGCTCCATTAAATTACAATGAACCGCTTGTACAGTGTAGCCGTAGACCGCTCCAGAGTTGAGGCCCGAGAGCGTAAATTATACAGTCATTCGTATTCACCAGCCGTTGACATCGTTTCCTCTCTCGTTGCAATATATATGTAAAACGTATATTCACGCGAATTGAAATAAACTATAAAGAATCATTTTAACACAACATCATATTATTCCACTTGTTGTTTGTGTTTCATTATGAAATTGAACGAACAATGTGTAAATATAAAAACAAAATATAAAATTCATGTTTTTTTTTAATTTATCAGCTTCACGCATGTAGTTGGGTAAGCAGAAGGAAAGGAAAGGTTTCCGCTGAATTTTTAAGTCATTGCGTGTTGAGTGGCGGAACTTGAAGCCACGATTTTTACCTTGGTACCTACTAGAGCGCAGAAATGGAAATATTTATAAATAATAAGTAATACTCCTGAGTGGAAATCGAACGTACAACCGCCGCGCTACCGTCACACGCTTGTGCCCCTAAAGGCCTAAATAATGTTGTGTCATTTTAGACTACCTGCTACTAACAATTTTTTTCTGTGCTTTTGTATATATATATATTATTGTACGACGATACCGATTCTGTAGGACTATTACTGCGTGGGCGTTGATAGTGGGCACTGGGCACTAGTTGGCAGTCCGTCTACCACAACGTTAGTGACCTTGACACTGTTTATTGTATCGTTACTTTATCTGCCAACTTTCATTCACATCCTACTTCCCACCTACCTACAATACAATTGTTGTTTTTTTTTTGTTTTAGTGTATAAATAACAAAATTGTCGTTTGTTTCCCATTATCCACATATTTAGAAATATTGATTGTTGGATTGTTCTGATAGAACGCAAAACTTAAAGTAGGACTGGGATTGTGACCAGTTCCGGCGCACTGGCACAAACGTGTAATAGTAAACGCGACATGTTGTGGGTTCGATGCTCACTTGAAGAATTAATATTTTAATTTTTTCACTCTGGTATTGAGGCGAAGCGCGGCGTTCTGTCACTCAAAACGCAATATCTCTGGAATTCACTGTAGAGTGGGGAGCGGAGTGTCTTAACACTAGAGTAGGGACTATAGTCCCTGGTCATGGGACTATATTCCCTGGTGGTTCAGAGTGAAGCTAACAAAAAAACTGGGATTGGAAAACAATTAACACTGAAACGACTATACAGAAATATATTAAATTATATCAGCATAGCAATCTATGCTGATATAATTTAATATATTTCCGGCGCTTAAGTTTTTTTTCTAGGGTAATGAGCTACACTATACAAAATTAATGTTAAATTTTCCTTTTTAAAACAAATAATTGCACCTAAGTTATTCAGGTTAGTAATTGTTATTTTAAACTTTAATGAATACTTCCTCGATTAAGTCGTTGACTACACAAGCACTGGTAACGTACACTTTAGTCATACAATTGTTAAAATGTTCTTGGTAATTTACTAAACAACTACTGAAATTACAAATAATGGACGTTTTAATAATAGATTAAAAAGTAGGTGAGGTCCATGAAGTATTTATTTTACTTTTTAATATGTCTAAATAGAAAATAATTCTGTTTTAAAAGATATTTTAGGAAGATTGCGTTTTGAAAAGTACAAGTCCCACTTGCCTAACAAACCATGGATTATGGCATACTCATTAACGTCTTCATGATAAAATAACTAAGAGCCCTTTTCTCTTTTTCATTAAATTAAAAATTCTAACCGCACTCTAAATAAATGTTATACATTATTTATGTGTAAAGAATTGATTTCTGCTAATAATCATAGATATTTTAACATCTACTCATAAAATGATTAACTTTTAACAATAGATTCCTCAAATATTAGAAAAATTGAGAATATTGGTGCTCAGCTAGTTCAGAAGTGAGTGTGTTGTATTTGCATCTTACATGCAAGTAAACGTGTCAAAATAACTTAAATGAAATTTGTTATATGCATACTTAATTGTAGTATACTAAATTAAACACGGCGAATTAGTATTTTACAAAACTTTAGTTACAACAGATATCATTTTGCTAACTCATGCAAACAGCAACGTTCTCTGACAATGTCTCAATACATTTTTATGTCTCAATACACAAAGTGGTTGAAAGTAAGTGGTTAACATGATTATTTTCTATGAAAGTGTACAAAGTCGCGCTCCATATAATATGTCGGGCATCGCGTCGTCTGCGGCCGTGCGGGGTCTCTGACAGTGATGGTGCTAGAATTTACATTATAAATATCGAATGCCAGTCTACCATACCGTCGCGCTTGCATGTCAATCAATATACTTCTTTGTTAAACAATAATGCTTACCATATATATTTAGCGCCTATATTTTGTATCGCCGTCTGGCCTTCATGTTTTAAATTGTTAAAATATTTCATATATTGTACTGATTGAAGTGCGATTCGGAAAACAACTTGATATTTGGATTTATATAATAGTATGCAGATAATAATATTTGAATTTTTAAATATATTTATAGTAGAAATAGTGTTCAGGCAACCAACAAGTGATTAAAAACAATAGGTAGTACTGATTATAACCAGTGGAGTGGTCTCACGGCGTGGCGGGAGGGTGCATCGCAATAAAAATGAATAGAGAGCGGTGCGGGTGCGGGAGACGGCTGCCGTGGCGCAGCCCTCTCTTTGACATCATTACAATTATTGCCGTACTGCCCCACCCTTGTCTTTGCCACAGAATCGTCGACGTGCGTCTATGACTTGTATAGCATCATGTAGTTTTACATCGTGGCTCACATACGTCTGCTTTTATTTTTTTAAAGATACGATATGCAACGAGTACGAATTTTGAAACACATTAGGTATATCTCTAAAACGTACTAATGAAAAATATGTGTTTAGTAGAACAACAAAATTCTTATCGCTGTGGTTTTGTAACCCTTTTTACTGGTTCAGTGTAATAAAACATTTAATATCCAGATAGTCACGATCGACATCGTTTTGGGTCGTGACACTACCATATATCTTCCGGACAAGTGTACAGCCTCCCAATAAGAGGTTTGGACTTTTTGTCAATTTACGTCTTTTGTGATCTAAACTCACGGTAGACGCTGACAAAAGATGTCCTGATCCCAAATCATTGCGCTGGGATAACGAGATATCTCTTAAATTGGATTTCTCAGATTCTTTTTTACCAACATTCCTAACAAAATTGGACGTTTGACTTGAAATTGTGGATATATAATAGTTGTTAAAAGCGCTTAAAAATATATTTGTCAGCTTACTTTCTAATACGTACACATACGTAATATGTATTATGTTGATACCATTCCTCACATACCAACCTAAATACACGTCATAGCGGAGAATTCAAAAATGTTGCATATTTTAATTTTATCTTGTCGTAAATCGCTTGTTGGATCGCGCCCAAGACGTCGTGGACTATATCACCTATACACCAGTTTAGAGCCACGTGGGTGGGCGATTGTTCTCACATGCGTTAACAAAATCTTCGTCATATATATGTCATATTTAAAAATGTGACTTAAAAGGAATATTATTTCAGTTCATCCATATATGTGATTCTGACCATAATGTTCTTGTCAACCACTTGCTAGATTTCATTTTGATAAAAATTAAATAGTCATTTACCGTAAGCTTAAATCTTGTTGTAAGATTTCCGTATAGGTAAGTGAACAAAAAACTGGCAGCATTATGTAATTCTTTGGTCATCTGAAACACGACAGGAACGTTAATGTTTATATGCAATACTTTGGATATTGGGAATCCCAAGTACTTGGGACAGAGATATTTTTTTTTAAATTTCCGCTTAAATATTTTTTTTAAATTAATTTTTAGTTGGAACTGTAGGTAAATAACATATTATATTTTGGGCAGCTACTTTATAATGTCACGAAATTAATTGTGAAGAATATTTTAAGTTTATTAGCGATGTCATACTAAGGCCAGGTTAATGACATCATTCCACGGACGAGTATGCTAGCTATTTATACATATTATGTGCAATGAACAGGAAATTGGTATTTGGCAAAGCTTGTGTTATTACCTCGACAATTCTGGTACGTTTATATAAATCAGCTTCACGCTGTATCCCGCACACAGCAGGGTAGGTAGAGAGAACCTAGTGTAAGACACTCCGTTCCTCACTTTCTGCCCAATTCTGGAGGCATTGCGTGTTAAGTGGCAGAACTCAACGCCGCGCTTTGCCCCGACACCAGAGCGAAGAAATGGAAATATAAATTTAAATAAATATATCATCTCCTCGAGTGGGGATCGAATATACAACCAGTCGGTTTTACAGTCACAATTTGTGCCGCTGCGCCACGACTGGCCTACTAATCGTACCTTCCTTTATTTACCTTGGGTAATAATTAGTGTAGATAGAATCTCAAGAAGCAAGAATTAATTGCGAATATGTAATGTGTTATCTCAGTATCGGGCGGGTTAGACTACTTGTCTAATTGGGTTTACACATGAACAGCATTAGAGAATTTATTATGCGATTTTTTTATAATGCTTTAATTATGAAAAGTAAAGTTAATGTTTTACTTTCACTTTCTCGATTTTTTATAAAGAAAATTAAATTCTACTAAGTAATTGTTCAGAAACATTCATTAGAATTTAAATGTCGTTAATGATTGTGCAAGAATAAAAATTATTATTAGACGTTTTCTCGCTTAATATTTATTATACTTTCGAATGAAGATATAATTTAATTTGTTTTTGAAATATAATATATATTTTTAAATATTATAGGAGGCATATACTACTTTACACATACATTTTAAATTATTTTATATAATACTTAACATATATAGAAAGGAATAAGATAGAAAATAATGATATTTATTTGTAAGAAATATTGTGGTCGTGATTGGGCCGACTATCGGAAATTATACAGCGACGAGATTGTTTGCAGTAAACTAAATACTGTAACGGTAATCCTCTTTCTAAGCAAATTAACTATCACAGTATTATGGTCGATTACATTAATTACCATTCACAGATACTAGTTTACTTTCAGGAAGTTGTACTTCAAATAATGATAATGTGCCGTCGAGAGAATGCCAGTAGGAAAACACTAGAAACGTTCTATCATTAACCGTTTTGTATCATTAATAATTATATAAAGATCTCAAGAACTATTCACATGATATAGAGTCTATAGTAGAAAGTTTTTTATAGTCTCGTTAAAGGTTCAGGAGTTTTCAAGTACGATAAATGTCGAGACGGATCTTGTTTGCCGTATGCTGTTTGGTCTACCAGTCTACTATGTTTGCGCTACACCATTGTGACGGTACAGCGGGCGGCTCGTTATAACTCAACAATGCTCTCCAAATGATGTCTGAATAAGTAGTTTTTTTTTAAATATGATTATAAATATGCATGATTTTAATTAAAGCTTCTATTATTTTTTTTTGTACTATATTATTTAAATTTCAAGATATAATTAATTGCGGTAAAAGTGAGGAGATTAATCTTCTGGGTTTAGTTAATTTAATTTTATCAATATAAACCTCAGCTGTACGAAAAGAAAGTTTTTAATATAATATTTCAATTATTGTTATTAGATTTTATTTTATTTAGTAAATATTTGTTTGAGGCCGGTCGTGGCGCAGCGGCACGAGGTGTGACTGTAAAACCGACTGGTTGTGGGTTCGATCCTCATTCGAGGAGATGAAATATTTACTTAAATTTATATTTCCATTTCTTCGCTCTGGTGTCGAGGTTAAGCGCGGCGTCAAGTTCTGCCATTCAACACGCAATGCCTCCAGAATTCGGCAGAAAGTGGGGAACGGAGTGTCTTAACACTAGGTTCCCTCTGCCTACCCTGTTGTGTGCGGGATACAGCGTGAAGCTGATTTTGATTTAGCAAATATTTACATATACAATGATAATTTTAACACCGGCACTCATGTTTTCTGAGAACGCGGCATATTTTTTATCCGCATAGCGCATTCAGACAATCGAATATTTATTATTTTTTCGGACGTAAGTTCGTCGACCGTGTAATCTGCACGTATTTTAGACATCGAAACTACTAAAAAAAACGTAACATATTACTCGTCTCAGTAGGAAATATGTCTATAAGCTTATGAAAACTTTCTGAAAACGTGTTTTAAACTTTAGTCTTATCTAGATTGAAACCTGCTTCAGGAAGCGAACCAAACGAACTTTCGCTCCTTTTTCAACAGACGGAGATTTTATAAAGCTTTTAAGTATACTGTGATTTATACTGCATGCTAAAATAATAATTTTCCTTAAGAGGTATGTGAAAAGGAATATACATACGTAAATAAAGACTTAATTTCTTTTTCATTGTAATGTTATATTCGATAATTTCACACATCGGTAGGAGTCATACGATATAAGTATTTATGACGACTAGATATGTTACTATATATTAATAAGTATTGCACGCGTGAGTAATGATCCATAATTGGAGACAGTATGAGTGTCGATGTAAAATAAAGACTTCGTGACATCCGTTATCTAACTGTTATAGTATATGTATAGTTGGGTGCTCTGTCTGTCTATCAATTTGGATAAATTATAATAAAAAATATATATATTTATCAGTGATTTTGATATTGGGAGGCATAAGAAATCAGGCTTACATATTACTACTGCTACAGGCCTATAGGTACTTATTTAGAAAGCTTATAAAAATTTAAACGTAACGGTGTTCGAACCCGTGCCTCCTGGAAACCGACCAGGCGCTCTGACCACTACGCCATACGTTCTAAATAAGTATTTTTCTTTCCTAAGTGTGGAATAACACTTTAAAAAAAATTAAAAAAATGCCTATAGGTACTTAAAATATTATCTTAAAGACTACATACAATTTTATGGTGACGGGGATTTTTTTCATGCGCGAGAGACTTCGACGTTACACCATATGTTGATGCAAATTTAGATTTTTGCAATCGTGAGTCACATTGTTGCTGTACTGTGATGGTATAGGCTTATGAACGGTCGAAGTGAAGAGAGAGCAAGCGCTGCTCATTGAGATTCAGCACGACATGGGCCAAACTTTACCTTATCCGGTCACTTCGTAATATCTCTATTGTTTGCGAGAATGGCTTATCAATTAATATAATGTTTGTATGCACTTTAGTTTATATTATAATATTACTTTGCTATTATTTGTTTATTTGCTTATAATTTGGTAAAAAAATACAATATATATTTAAATTAAAAAAAAAAAAAACGTAATCAACATCTAGACAATCATTAAGCACTGGATTGTTCCATTACGACTGTTTTTACTTTGTTTTTGTCTGGATTGCATTGACAATGTTTAGTTTAGTAGACGGGCGTTGCGTCAGATTTGCGGTAATTTCACGGCCGGTGCGTTTGGATAGTTCCTTGTGGTGGAAAAGTGAAGTGCGAAGTTTCGGCGAGGCGGTGCTCGGCGCGGTGGAGCGTGGCTGCGCGGGGTCGTCGTCTCCTCGCCGCTTCGCAACGAGTTGCCGGTGGCCGCCGCGTTGCTTGGCTCTCGCGATTCTATGCTGTGAAAGTGAGGAACAGTTGCAGTGGCGTTCATCAAAATATGCTAATTATGACTTTTATCTTTTCCTTTCCTACAATGACATCGTTAAATACAACCAATAATACCTTTTCTTCATATTTCAGCCAATAATATCACTCACCTGTATGGTGGTGGAAAATTGAAAAATATTTTTTATGCAGTCCACAATAGGCATGAAGTCTAATATTTCTGGCATTCACCCTGCTTATTCAATTAAATGTAGGACTCTTTAAGACAAAGTTACATCAGGATCTAAGAAAAATGTATAAAAAAATATTTTATTTATACCCCACCCATACCCATATCTATATGTGTTCAATATAATTTTATATCAATACTTAATGAACTAATATATTCAAGAATTAGTAATTACAATATTTTCTGAAATTCGTTTAGTACATGGACCTCGAGGAAATTTAATGAGAGACTAGTTCTGGAGGTTTCTGCGTACCACAGCCGGTAAATGGTAACATCTGGAGGGCGCTGCGCGAGCGTCGGAGAGGGGTGCGGGGTAGACTCGGGCTCCGGGTTTCAGAGCCAGCGCGCGCCAGTCCCCTATACACCGGCCGTGCGAACGGCCACCGCGGTACTTTTTGCGCGATACCAGTGATATCATATCCGACACCCCATTAGATCCTCAGTGCCTCTCCGCCTAGCACCAGCGGCTCTAAGTCTCCTCGTGCATATATGTGAGTTTACACTCGTCTCAGGAACTGCGCTCGGTCCCTCCCACGCGCCGCGTCCCGTCGCGCCGCGCCGGCCGGCGTTTTGCTTAACCTGTACTTGTGGTGTATTTCTGAAAACAAAGAAACGAGTGAATATACGGTGTTAAAGTAATTGATTCCAAATTAAATATATATAACTGGAAAAAAAAGATACTTCAAAAATACACCACTATATGTTGTTGTGTGAGAAAAATATTGACCTGTAAGAAATGTAATTTTTTCCGTCTCAAATTTTATTTTTTCTTATTAGCATATTTGCGAGTGGGCGACATGAATCTTATTGGTGCACAATTGCATTCTAGGAACGCTACCTTTACTTTGTAACGTTATATATATAACTATATATATATTATTCGAGTATACGGAATCCATTAATCTCGTGTTAGTGCAATTAATAGTGAGAAACTGTAGATAAAACGATGATGGGTATTGTTCACGTCCATATATATCTATTAGATTAATTAAAACGCTGGGTGGCTGATAGAGCACGATCACGCGAGCGAGTGGCGACGGCCGACGGGTCTTCGAACCTGCACCGTGGAAATGAGATTACTGCACGATGGCCTTAAATGATCTATTTTGTTCTCATTCTGGTCCGTGTAAATTGCAATGCCTCAGTACATTCCTTTTACTTGTTATCTTAGATGCGAAGCTTATTGGATAGGCAATATAAATCATAAATAAGTTTTATTTCTTATATTTAATGTTAATATTGTAAATGTAATTTATGTTTTGAAATTAAATGTAATTATTTATTTTAATATACATTTTAAATTGTTTTTTTTATGCTTACTTGTAATTAACATTAATTACTTTTAATTTTGCTATATTTAATTGCATAAAATTAAAAGAACTTACATTTCGCTGCAAAAAAAGCTAATTCGTTTTAGAATGCAAAACAATATATTAACAGATTTTTTTTTAAATTGCTACAATAATATTAATACATGTTTCATTGTTACGTTGACACACGTAAGGTGTAAACCTTTAAAGTGCAGCAGGTCATTGTAATAAAATCTATTGTCATTTTGACAATATCTATGACAACTGACATGAAACTGTCGTAACGGAACATCTTGTAGATTTCAGTCATATACATGTATAATATGTTAGTATTTACAAGAAAAATATTATCATAGAACCATTTGGTGGTTTCGGTGGTTACCTAGGCGTACGTGATGTATTTTTTATTTAGAAAATTAATTTTATTTAATTAACAATATAATCGGTTGTTTGACGCCAGTCGTTGCTAGTCAACATTCAGTATTTACATTTCTTCGCTCTGGTGTCGGTAAATCGCGGCGTTGAGTTCCGCCACTCAATACGCTTCCCTCTGCTTAACCTACTGTGTGCTAGATATAGCATGAAACTAAAAAAAGAATAAGACCATTCATCATTATTAGTAAAAAAAAATTTCTTAAAGTACATAACTAACTACAGCGTCGACGTTATTCATGTGTGTGTACGTACATACTTACATTCGTTTCAAACTTAAAAACTCTTAGTCACTGCTGAATATTCGCATTCTCTAAGAATCTAAATTTATTAGCGTTGCCGCCGAGAAACTTTAACAAAGCACAATACACGCGCAAAGTTTCTCTCGTATCGTCCGGCAATCTTGAAATATATAATGTGTATTTAAACTGCACTATCTGCATATAAGAACTGTTATAGGCATTGTTTCGGCTATCTCTACGTTCCAATCTGGCGCATTTTGAACGTGGTGTTTGTGTGCCAGATTTCCCAGGTTATTACCGTTCGTATCGTCATTATATGTATATACAGTTGTGGAATAACATTCTGAAGATACAATGATGGAGGGAGAGGAAATAATTTGGGTATCTATCTGGTGTTGGAGCACGGACGCTCGCCGGCCGCTGGCTCCGTTTTGACGAGAAATCACGCTGGTACCGCTACTCACCGCTACGGTACTTAGTCCGAGTCGTCGTTGCTGTTCTCTTAATGCATTTTGTTTTACTGCCGTGCTCAATTAATCACTTCATGCCGCCTTTCTAACTATCTCAACTTAAATATATTATGACAAAAGTAATTCGTGAATGTGCGAGTGAAATAACAGAGAAGAAGAGAATAATTGGTATAATGATATTTTAAATGCAGCAAATAATATAATATTTTGCTTATAGGTTTATTAAGAGAAGGTAGCCCGACACTTACTTTTAGATTATAAATTGAAAAAAAAACGGAGGGGGGTGATATTCTTTAATTTATCTTTTTGAAGCTACTCGTGACTGTAAACGAGACAAGTTGTGGGTTCGATTCTCGCCCTGGTAACGAGGAAAAGCGCTGCGTTGTGTCCTGCCACTTAACATGCAATGCCCCTAGAATTTGGAGGAATTATTAAAATTTCGGGAATGGAAGTATCTTAATGGCAACGAAGTCTCTTAACACTACGTTCTCAGGTTCCCTCTGCTTACCCTGCTATTTACGTGATACAGCGTGAAGTTTTTTTTTTTGCCGTGTGATCCCGGCCTAGAATAGGATCATCCTGGTACTGGTGGTGTCGTAAGAGGCGACTAAAGTACGTGTGGTAGAGTCACGTCGCCAGCAATGGCAACACGCATGGGCAGACTCGACCGGATCATTACCACCCCCGGCATTTAAAACCGGCGTGAAGTAGTGGCTTTATGCCACTGCGTTTCGCATCAGGTAATGCCGGGCTCCGGAGCCCAACCCACCTTACAGATAGGCAACGCACCTGTAGCTCCTCTGGTGTTGCATGGGGTCGTGGGCGGCGGTGATCACTTACCATCAGGTGACCCGAACGCTCGTTTGCCTTGTCTTTTCCATAAAAAAAAAAGTTAAAAAAAACTTTATGTACTTATATGAAAGAAGTCCCTGCAACCATCTGTTAATGTTCAAGGGTATGTTGGAAGTTGGGACACATGGGACACATATTGCTTAGATTGATATGAGATTGGCTTCTATATTTTTATTCTTAGGTATTTGTTATGGCGGCGGTATGACGTCATAGCCAGCTGTAGGGCGGGTGACGTCACGTTGTCAGGGGCGTCGACCCTTCTAGCCCTAAGCGCCCGACGACCATTGCGCTGCGCCTTGTTCTAATATCATGAATAACTTATGTTATGAGCTCTATGGCTCAGCGACCTGGGGCAACCTGCCTGAAATATACTGAATGTAATTTATCGCCGTAAAAGCGGACTTTATGAACTATACTGTGCTCATATATTATTGCTGCTTATTTCAATGTCTTTGCAGAGTAAAATTTTCGTGAGTTAGTAACTGATCGTCAAAGATATTTTTTTGAAATTCTCTTTATTTAATTTTGGCCGAGATATTTCATATTCGGTTTTCGGTTTATTCTCTAGTTAAATTTAGTATTGATTTAAAATTCAACAGAACTGTTTAGAATTTTTATGCAGCGTTCTGCGTACTTTATATTGGTACATACATGATTTTTTTGGAATACGTACTTTAAAAGAGAAAACTACTACTACCACTCTCCGTTTGTTTTTCTCCGTATGTTATTGATCTCAAGATCACGCGGACATATCAAGCTGAAATCAATATCAACTGTGCCAGTCTACGGCCTGAAAATAATTCTAATGGGAGAAAAAAAATGAGCTTCTAAGTCAATGAATTCAAACCATACGAACGTTAATAATTTTTGCTGATTTTAGTAATAATCATAAACCTATAGGGTACTTCTCGTAGATCTACTATTATGAAATTTGATTAGAAGTGAAATTTATAATATATAGAAATAAAATATTAGAAACTTATGCTTGTAGTTATTTTGATACAAGAAAAGTACATACGCCCGCAAACCTAAGTTTTCGAGTTTTTTATGTTACGTTCCCGTTGACCTACAATCATTAAATTGGTACTTAACTATCGGAGCAAGACCGGCTCTCAATTGACCGCTTATTTTTTTAAAATAATGAATAATGTTTAGTTGTTTTTAAAAAGTACTTTAATTTTTCGTGTGTTCAATTTATTTTCTACTTTTGTTTAACTGCGTTCTTCCTTATTTTTTAAATTAATCAACTCATAAAGGACGGAATCGAATACGCTTAACGCTGACAGTATCAACCTCGCTCTTACCGGGCCTGATTAAACATTAAAGCATGCATATATTTAAATTATCACCTGTACCTACCAATGCAAATCATTCTTTGCCATATGTGTTTTTTTTGATCCAAATTAAACCTTTTGTCTAGATAATGTATACTTACACTTTATACGTGACTAAATCACTTTATGGAAATATCAATGAACACAGTTTAAATTTATTAAGATCTAGATAGATTTTTAATAGCAGTACCATTATCGCGTCCATTTAAATTTCTCCAATGTCCGCAAGTAGTGGTGTAAGCGCGCGCGTACGAAAGAGCGGCGCTCGGATAAATAGAAATATTACTGTTGCACTTTAATCTCTATGTGGCAAAGACAAAGAGCTATTATAGTTCCTATATTATTATATGAGGGTCTGCTAAATGCACGCTCGCTTGGCTTTCCAGCGTCACGCGAGCTCATCCACGGCCCACATCCACACAGCACGTTAAATACCATATTCATACACAATAACGTGTACTTATAATTAAGACGCTTTCATTTTGAAACGTTTTCACTATTTTTACATACCTTTCGTCGAGATTTGAACAAAAGTAATGAATAATCAAAATAAATATTACATTTGTATATATACATATATTATAGCCACTGTTCATAGAGTGATAAATATACTCTTTTCTACTTAATGTAACAGCATAAACATAATATGGCAGTTTTTATATTAGAATATAGGATATTTCGAATTTCGTTCACGTCTCCTATCCTTAAGAGGGGTGGCAAACGAATATTTAGGTACACTATAACGTGTCCCCTAAGATTTCGTATTGTATCAAAGTTCCACCTACGGCTTCATTTATTTTACTCTAAATTCGTATTATAGTATATTGGAATTGTCAATTTTTATAATTTCATTTATTTCCAGTGACATATTGAATATCCACTGTGCGTTTATTACAATACACTACTATGAAACGAAAAATATAGTTCTTAATAAGAAAGCATTTTGAAAAAATTACTTTAGGTACTCAACTATAATTTTTGTTTAGTCTTAAGAAATACAAAGTACATTGATTGATTTTAAATTTCTTATTTTAAATTTGCAATCTTATCTTATATATATAATATATAATCTTATATATCTTGGACAATGAGAACGAGCTTTCTACAGTGACTACGTTTATAAAAGTAGCAAGTAACTGTGAGCGCTGCCGTTTTACATTAATTGGTTTTCTGCTTTGCTAACGGAGCTGTCGCGAAGTCAAGTGGTCTCACTGAACGACTCTACTCTGGTATGTTGAAGTAGATCACAGAAATTTTAATTGCTGCCCCCGCATTTGTAAACTAAAAATATATAACCATTGAAACCGTACTAAAATTTGCGCAACCCGCTGGATCCCTTGCTTTATACTAAAAATTTATCAAAGCAGACATGACTTTTCTATTCTGTAAAATATGAAGTCAATCTGAAACACGTAGTTTAATGTTTGGGTTGTTGGTCGTGGATGTGGTCGCTGTTTTGCGTCCTTTATTTCTTAATCGTTTATTTTCTCTTTCTTGCATAGAGAAATGAGTCTAAACTTGTGGCTAACAGTCTGCGGTCGAGTCAATGCGAATGTACTTACCAGTACATCTTAGATGCATGTAATAAAATAATGCAAAAACTCTTAAATTTAAAACTTTATTATTTTAATCAGAAGTTTTTTGTATTATCTGTTTATAATGACTAAAATCAGAGGCCAGAACGTGCTAGAACGTTTTGTCTAATAGTTCATCGCTCTATCGAACAACGCAATTTACTTAATTTGAGTCTTATGCTACATACTCCATTTCGTATATCTGTTTAAATTTTATTTAAAGAAGGCGGAACCTTAAAGGTGTGGATTGTTTTAAAGCTCGGAAGTTGAAAGCTTCATTTAAACAAGAGAGACGGTAAGTGCTGTTAAAAATAGGTACACGTGCCCGTAGTTGTTACTCGTTACTTTTGACGACCCTAAGCCGGTACGCCTTTTCATTTATCTTCTCATGTTGGCTGTTGCACATTCTCCTAATAAATTTGTTTTAAAAGTTTACTAAATCCATAGCACTTATTAAATTTTTATTACCTGCTTCTTCCTTTAAATTAAATGTTTTTTCGTTTTTATCAGTGCCTTCTATAGACTTTTTATCAAGATTTAAGTATAAAATATAGATGCAATGAAAGGAGTATAATTTTCTGTATATATTGATACAAAAGCCATAAATAAATAGTATCAGTCGTACTACTATATTTTGATGTTTTAAATTTATTCATAGTCCAGATTGCATGTTGGATGTGCTCACTCATACTCATAACTGTTTGCTCTTCGTGCTCGGGTGTGGCTTGATTTACACTGCCACTTCGGCCTCGGACAGGGGACTTAAATTAGTGGCCTGTCGTGTGTCATGTGATATTTTATTCCTCTCCTCCTTCAAACTACATTACACTTAAAATCTTCATTCTTTCCCGTCACGATCCTATTTATAAACTGCCTTATTTAAAGAAATGTTCCACCGATTTTGGAGAGTTAAATTTAATCTCTTTAATGCTTATTACTGCTAAAGCTGTAGGTTTACTTTATACGTAGGTTAGTGGATATGTGAAATTTGCGCAACTTATAATTTAAACTCTACGTCCTGTTTCACTTTGAAGGTGTAATTTAATTATTAAATACACAAGTGATATCAGAAAAACAAGGTATTGACAAGATTAATGACACAGACACATTGCTTAACGGGAGAATACTATTTACATCAACGCATTAGTGAACGACGCAGAGACTTCTTTAGAGAGATTTATAGAATACTTCCGCCAAATTGACAGAACTGTCATTGGAAACCAGACCTAAGACGTGATTGACAAAAAACAGTTTGCAGACTATTTTCTATTTATATTACAAATGTTATTTTAATTGAAAATCCTATGGCGTTTGTGAAATTTCATCCCATCAAAAATAGAATCCTTACTTGTGAACGAACCAGATGCTTAAAGATAGTAATAGGTTATTTTGTGATTTAAAAATAAAAGCATCAACGTGTAATAAATTCAATCAGTAAATATTGTTATGTACAATATTTTTTAGAGGTTTAAAGTACTGTTATTTTTTTTAATGGTTGCAAAATACTTTTAGAAAACTCTAGGTACTTTGTACTACCATAAATTAATTTAAATGTGTTTGTCTCTTTCTATTTGACCAATAAGGCCACTATAAACAATAGGCATGCTAGGACACGTACGTGGATGATGTAAGCGGCGATTTCCTGCGGGCTTCTGCTTTGAGCATTCGACCAAGCCTGTGGCGTACGCTTGCCTGTTAATTACCCAGGCTGACGTCACCTGCGAGGACGTGACTCCTTATGTTGTTAATTTCAAGCCATTGGTTTAGCTACTTTTAAAAATTGCTTAATTCTGTATAAATATTATAATAATTTTCGTAATAAAATAAAAATCGGACAAGCGCGTGCCGGGCTCGTTCACTGAGGGTTCCGTTCCGTAATTGGAGGCCTTGAACTTCAAGTGAAGCTTTGCCAGAGCCATAAATGTATAGTTTTTAGACTTTTTTCTTAATTAGTACTACCTGTACATGCTAGCTGCCAAATTTAATAATTCTCGGTAAACCGGAAGTACCGTATTAATTTTGATTCCCTTTATAGTGTCGAAATACACTTTTTATTGCGACATAAACGCCATATATATTATTTAAGTGAATATAGAAAAACTTTTTTTTTTTTCAGGAAATCATTGACTGTAGATTTGAGTATATGGTTTAAATTTCGATTCGATATCACCAAATGTTCGTGAGATGACGGCTCTTGACAGACAGACAGACAGACATACATACAGACATTCAGACAGACAGACCGACAGAAGGACGAACGACATAGTGATCTTAAATAGGTTCCTTTTTGCCTTAAAAGGTACGGAACCCTAAAAACAAGTGTTTCTAATGCGCATAACTTTTAAATGTATTTATTTATTAATTAATATTTATGTGTACGCTTAAAGAAGTTGGAAATCTAGTCGTCACAGTCGACCAATTTCCATTTAAAAGTCACTCGTTGGTATAAGAAAAAGTAAAGCAATATTATAAGGCAAATATGTTTGGGTGCATCGTTAAGCGTGACTCATCTTAACGGCTGCAATTATGTTTTATCGCTGAGGTACTGGCATACTAAAATTTGAAGGGTATCTGGGACAAATATAGAACTTTTTATTGTTCGTCTAAATTTGATTTTTTCCAAATTTTTACTATCTAAACTTAGGTACTATGGTAAAGTCTCTGTAACAGAAAAAAATGAGGATTTAAAAGCCAAAAAAGAAAATATAATTCACATATTCACTCGGACCGAACTGGTTTGTTAATTATGTGATATTTTTTTTATACTATACTACTTCATTACACATTTTGCACTCCATTTCTTATCTGCAAATTTATATTGTTGTTTTTACTTCAGGTAATTGAAATAAAATATTTACAAAACTTAAATCAATTTAATTATCCTGTTGTATTACGTTACGTTGCTGTTAATTTCAGTATTTTATGGTTTGAGTTAGATCTTCTTCACTGAAAATTTAAATAAAATAGGTTTCAAATGTCATGTAGTCATGGCTGTTTCTCTCTGTGAAAGGATTCTCAAGAGTACTAAATGGCATTGCGATGCTATTATAGATTTAACTTGTACTATATTCTGATTTAGGAAACTGAACAATTTAGCCTTTAAAGGTAATGTTTCACATTTATATGTTTTATATAAACATTCGATTGTATATTCCCTTCCAACGATATTTACTATTGATAGATTTTATTATTTTTACAGTTGAATAGTACTGAATCTAACTACATATACATACATAAAACTTTTCCAATACTGAAACAGACAGCGAGAGATAAAACTTCTGGCCGTAGAAAGTTAAAATTTGAAATACTTACATTATAAGCTTCTTTGGGGATATTCAGAAAATAGGAATCATTTTGACTATTCTCAAAGTACTGAGTTTAATGTGAATAGTTTAAGTTCTACACGCAACATTTTAGCGTATACAATATTACGTTTTGACACCTTATTTTACTTGCAGACACTTGAAAACTACTTAATTTATTTTTATATCATCATCCAGCACTAACTAGTTCATTAAAATTAAATTGATTATTGGTTTTTATAATATAACGTTTACATATTTAATATCAGTCACACATTACAGTGAGCTACAATTATATTTTTGCCGCTTTTTAATTATTAATTTCCAGACAATAATTTTACACCTTAAGGAATCTATTTTATGTGGGCCGAATGCAGAACTTGGATATAAATAGAATTGCACGAGTTGCATGACCCAAACTGGTTCCTATTCCAAGTCTGCCTACGCTCGCTATCCTCCTGACCCGTGGCATTACCCTCGTTGATTCATTTTCAGCGTGTGCGTTACTCCCACTCTTATATCATTACCTGAATTGAAATATACAACAAACTTATAATGCAATGACAGCGTGAAGCTGATTTTTATTTATAATAAATTAAAAATCAGCTTCACGCTGTATCCCGCACACAGCAGGGTAGGCAGAGAGAACCTAGTGTTAAGACACTCCGTTCCTCACTTTCTGCCGAATTCTGGAGGCATTGCGTGTTGAGTGGCAGAACTCAACGCCGCGCTTAACCTCGACACCAGAGCGAAGAAATGGAAATATAAATTTAAGTAAATATTTCATCTCCTCGAGTGGAGATCGAACCCACAACCAGTCGGGTTTACAGTCACACCTCGTGCCGCTGCGTCACGACTGGCCACTTAACTTATAATAAAATATGTAAAACTGCATTTTATTATCATAAATGTCGTTTTTTTTTTATATTAATTGAAAACAACTTGTTCCTGTATCAGAATCTATGAATTTGTTCATTTCTAGCTATCGCAATTCCAATTAGTGAAATGTTTATAATATATTTCTAGCTATATATTATAAACATTTCACTAATTGGAAAATTTTCTCAGATATTTTCTCACGCAAGTAGTTTGTCAGACGCATGAGACTAACTAGTCTTTGATTCTAATTCATGGCATCGTCAAACTGGTACACGTTCAGTTGCTTTTCTTTTCTTTTAACGAATTGGTGTTTTCTAGTTTATGATAATATCCTTTCATTATATATTTTTATACTGAAATAATTAGTTTCTTGACGATAATCATAATGTCATTGAAAAAAAAAAATTGGAATTTAAAACATAACATGAAGTGCTTGCCGTGTAAAAATGTGTAGAGTAGGCGAGACGATGTGCATTCTTCCGCGATTTACGAGTTGCGGTCTTTTTGCATTTAAAATATACGTCTATACTACGGTCTACGTTGACGAGAGGTGGTAAGAAATGAGATACGCTTCGCTTACGTCTTCCTCCCCTTATTTTATTTACCCTGCCGTATGTAAAGAGTGACGTGACGTGGCGTTCTTACCATAAGTATGAACTTTTTCACTCGTGTATTGTATTTCCATGAAGCCGACCGAGTCTGACGTTGCATATGGCCAGTCCAAATATAGTATTGATTTAACAGATTTAGCATTACCAGTTGGATGGGTTTCAGACAGAACTTTTTATAAATGTGGCATTATATATTACGAGGGTCTTCTTTATAATTGTAATTACAAACATTTATGATACGGCGGCCGTAGAATGCCGGAATGCCACTGTATCTGAATTATGTTGCCAGTATAGATATAAAGTAATTTGTGCAATGAGATTAGATATTCTATTATAGAAATGGCGTGGTTTACATGTATGGCATTCATTTGCAGCTTATAATTTGTATTTCCAATAATTTTAAACATGAAACGTCTGCTTTTTAATATAGCGTTGAATGTACTCATATATTATAAAATTTACTCGTGTATATATTTTTCTTTTGATCTAAAAATATATACAAAATATAGCTTTAAAACATGTAACACAGACAATGTAAGAATCTATTTATTTTTGTACATTCACACTACGTAAGCATTTAACTCGTTCCGCATTTTAAGTACGCTCGACTAGTATCTTGCTTCACGACTTTTATCGATTAAAGAATGTTCACAGCGATGCCATTTCTCGCGAAATGTACAGAAATAACCATTCCCCCCACCGTACATAATCGGATAATTCTGTCAGTGCAGTGCCAATGCACTTCGCAGCTGGAGTATTTGTCTTCTCGTTTTTTTATTCCATCTTAGGCAGTATCTTCAAACTGAACACATCAAATTTTATAACTGTGTTATTTCTGTCCGCACGTATGAAGTGAGCAGTGAGCCGGGCACTTTCCTTTGAAACTGTATCGTTTGAATCAGTCCAGTGTCTGCTTACAATCGTGTTGCTTTCTTATTTATCTTTTAGTTAAATTTTCTTGAGCTCCATCAGTCTTGTAAATTTAAAATTGTTTCTCTATCTATATATATTTAAATAGATATAACAAAACATTATAAAGTTTTAGTTGTGAAATATCTATCATATGCATAAACTATAAATACTTAATTAAATATTTTTTACTATTTGGTTTTTTAAACATTTCTAAAGTTTTATTTTTGGTAAAGTTTAAAGTTGTCTTTTAATCAGATCGTGAAAACAGAAATCAAATTCAAAATCAAAAAACATTTTATCAAATGGAAATTAAATAAACAAACCTCTTAACAGCGGCTTATACGTATATTTTATTTATATAAATGTTATAATTACATTTATATCTTTGTTATTATTATAAAGATCACTTAAATATTAATGTAATCACCAAGCACAAATATATAGGTATAGTAGCGTGGGTTAAGCGCTCGTTACACTATTCTGTGTCGTGCAACCCACACAAGACGAGCCCTTAATACGGCTGATATTGATCGATGCCAATATAATCTATAATAATTTGTAATTCCTTGTGTTCTATTAAATCAAGCTAAAATAATATGAAAATATACAGCTATTAGTAATTGGACATAATATTCAATAAATAAAATCATACTGTACATTTCATTCTCGTCATTTCTTACCTTTTGTTTTTTTATACTAAATCAAAAATCAGCTTCACGCTGTATCCCGCACACAGCAGGGTAGGCAGAGGGAACCTAGTGTTAAGACACTCCGTTCCCCACTTTCTGCCGAATTCTGGAGGCATTGCGTGTTGAGTGGCAGAACTCAACGCCGCGCTTAACCTCGACACCAGAGCGAAGAAATGGAAATATAAATTTAAGTAAATATTTCATCTCCTCGAGTGGGGATCGAACCCACAACCAGTCGGTTTTACAGTCGCACCTCGTGCCGCTGCGCCACGACTGGTCTCAAGTATAGTATAGTAGTTTTTTTATACTATTTATATAAAATACATTATTATAATTAAAAGCTGTAAAAATAAAAAAGTTAGCTAAATTTACGTTTTCAATTGTTATACTAATACTAAATCGCAACATGTAATCAACTGCTACAAAAATACTATCACGAACGAAATTGCTATTAATATTATCAGTTATATCGTCAGTACGAGGTGAACAACCTATTCTTTGTTTAATGTAGACGCGGACTAATTCAGCTATAATTATTTATTGCGCGTCGAGTACTACGTAACTGTTTTTGTTTGTTAATATTTTTCCCATCTTCATCTAATTTTGATGGATAAGCATTAGAAAGCCGATAGCCGGTGGTCGGTATAACATTATATAAATAAAATCAGCTTCACGCTGTATCCCGCACACTGCAGGGTAGGCAGAGGCCGATTTCTGGAGGCATTGCGTGTTGAGTGGCAGAACTCAACGCCGCGCTTTTGGCTTGACACCAGAGCGAAGAAATGGAAATATAAATTTAAGTAAATATTTCATTTCCTCGAGTGGGGATCGAACCCACAACCAGTCGGTTTCACACTTTGTGCCGCTGCGCCACGACAACATTATATAAAAAGAGTTTATATGAAATCACTCTATTATTAGTATCTGAAGTTGGTATTATTGCAAGTCACTTCAATTTAGCTGACCTTTTGAATTGTTTTAAAGTGCAGTAACACTCGATTTCTCCCCGCGTCGGCCTCGGCCCGAGACACGCAGAACTTCACTTATAAACCTTGTGACTAAAACTTTTTAAACGAACAGAGAAGACATTGTTTTGTTTTTCTAATAAGATAATATCAATTAAATGACTAAACTGTTTAATTATATTGTATTATAAGAATTAGTGGTTCGATAGTATTTTAAATTTGTTAGATACATATACTTATATAAAGACAGTCTGAATAATTGTTAAAGAAGAGAGAGATACATATGTATACTTATACATTTTTATTCTAACAGTTGGATGTTTTAATTGCACAGCAGATGAGTGGTCCACACATTCAAACATATACACGACTCATTCACACGGCTTTAGGATTAATGTTTTGAGAACTCAAATATATTCTCCCACTTCATTGAACACCACTACTTATTGTGACTAATTCATGAAACTTTTCAAGCAAGCAAGAGCTGTATGATTTCATTCTATACACAATAAAAATTTATTTTGCTTTAACAAACGTCTAAGTATTTTTTATAGGAGAGATAAATTCCTTCACGTAGTAAGTTCTTTTAGTCTTGGAACGAAAATCATTACATAGCGTCATTTGAATCAGATTGAATTACATATTAAATTGTTTGTTATTTTTTCTTGTGTTCTTGTGCTGTCTTGCAACCAGCTTGACCTCGATCCTTGAACGATATAGTTAAAGGTTGTTGAGTCATATTATAAATTAAATCGTGGTCTCGTTTAAAATATTATAATTTTCCTCTTACTTGACATTGTTTGGTCAGATGCCTATTTACATATGTGCAAGGTAGCGCAACGTTGGTGGCCTATTATAATAATAAAATTGTTATAATCATCATCTGTTTCCATAGACCAAACTATCAATTGAAGATTTTCATTATTTTTTAAATACTTTATAATTTCTTTCTTTTTTTCTTCCTTTGTTTTTAACATTAAATTCATGTACCTATTAGATTACATATGTAAATATTGAAATTAACGTTACATTTCTACCTGCCTTCATAATATCGTTTTGCTTCATTTCACCTACTTTATGTATACGTCTTGTGCTCTACTGAGTCGTGACGGAACATAATGAACATAAATGTGTACACGATTAAAATTGAGACATTGATTCTTATTGAACTGTTTAGGTAACTGGCGTAGCACATTTGTTGAGTTACTTTGTGTGTGTAACTTATTACTTTATTTTATAAGTGATACGAAGACAGACTAAAATATCCTAAATATCAGCATTTATTCTGTAATCGTATATATAAATACATAATTTTACTACTAAAATATTTCTATTTTATACATAAATGTACTGTATATTTTAAAATATATACTATTTTGTTAATATAATAAGTACTTCTTAAGATGAAAGCAAAAACATTGATGAGCTAAATGCAATTGTACAAAATCCGCGCGGAGGAAGGCCGGTTCTGGTGAGTGTCATTAATTGTGTCAATTGTAAACAAGCCCGTATGGCGGCGCCGGCGCTGACTCACGCAGTCGCGATGTGGGCCGGCGCTCCGGCGTTGTATGATTGTATGTAAAGGAGGTGCGGGCGAGCGCCTCGGACGCCGACGCAGATCCTCGAGAAAGCAGCAACTGGCGTGACCGACTTACGTTTCGCTGTTGCATAGGCGTTAAATGAAAATGTATTATTATTATTCATAAAAATGTACATACAGAATTTTTTATACATATAAAATAGATTTTTATACATATAAAATAGGCCAGTCGTGGCGCAGGGGCACAAAGTGTGACTGTATATAACCGAGTGGTTGTGGGTTCGATCCCCACTCGAGGAGATTAAATATTTACTTAAATTTATATTTCCATTTCTTCGCTCTGGTGTCGCAGCAAAGCGCGGCGTTGAGTTCTGCCACTCAACACGCAATGCTTCCAGAATTCGGCAGAAAATGGGGAATGGAGTCTCTTAACACTAGGTCCCCTCTGCCTACCCTGCTGTGTGCGGGATACAGCGTGAAGCTGATAAAAATTAAAATTAAATCAGCTTCACGTTGTATCCCGCACACAGCAGGGTAGGCAGAGGGAACCTAGTGTTAAGACACTCCGTTCCCCACTTTCTGCCGAATTCTGGAGGCATTGCGTGTTGAGTGGCAGAACTCAACGCCGCGCTTAACCTCGACACCAGAGCGAAGAAATGGAAATATAAATTTAAGTAAATATTTCATCTCCTCGAGTGGGGATCGAACCCACAACCAGTCGGTTTTACAGTCACACCTCGTGCCACTGCGCCACGACTGGCCTCAGTGAAGCTGATAAAATAGATTATTTATTATTAAAGAAACAATTTCATTATTATAGCAAAAGGATTAGCCCATTATATTTTGTTAGGACAAGGACTCTTACGTTTTGATGAACTTTATCTACTTACCTGGCGCTCTCTCACGATTTACTTCGTGATGATGCCTTCTGCAGATCCACGACACGATAGCTTACCATGTTTGGTAAATCGATTGTAACTTTACCCTTCTTGGGAAAGCACCTGTTTAACTACAATGCTTATGAAACCTTAAAGGTGATATTATCAGAATGAATGTAATCATAAAATATTTATATAATGGATTATTATTCAAATACATCTTAAGACAAGTTGTAAAACAAAAAAATATGACATTTAATAAAAATATTAACTTAATACCAAAATGTACAATCATCTAAATCTAAAATATGCGATTATTCACAGCGCTGAAAACCAGTTCTGATGCAATCTCCTCGATATTTCTATGAGTGAATCACTTTTCAAATTACCTCTCGTACTGTTTATTCTATTCGCTAGCCAATTAGCAAATAGGTAATAGGATGTGTCGTATATTCGGAAATAGCAATCCTGATTGACCCCCGGGTGAGAGGGCGGGAGGGTCGAGCGGTCGGACAGCGCGTGATAGCAGTGACGGTTATCCGGATTGCAATTTGCTATTATTACAGTACGCTCAACAAGTCGTGGCCCTGGACCGTGGTCCGGAAGTTGGCTGTAGATGGCTACGCGGATTTGATTTTAGGACCGCCACGACTTGACGACCGTACTATGCAATTCTGCTCATCGTTCGTCATTCGTCTATGAGATTATCTGTCTATTATTGTACTCCAATATATGAAAGTACTGCGAGAAAAGCAGACTTGGTACAATTTAGAAATTACCATTTAGGCACGTTGCGTTTTTCATGCAAATTCAGCACGATATTATTTGCATATGCGGTCATGCAAGGTGTTTTACAGCAGGCTGCCGCTTTAGTGAGCAAATGTGTGCAGATTTTTCAAGCTTTATATTATAAAAGTTATATGCAATAAATATCCAAATATGGACTAAGAGTCGAGTTTATACAAAAAAAATGTACATTGATAATAACCAAAACTCTTAGCAATAATAATTTATTTATACAATTACATAAAATATGTCTTATATTTTATGTAATTGTATAAATAAATTATTATATTATTTTATTTATACCTCGCTCTGGTAATGAGGCAAAGCGCTGCACTGAGTTCTGCCACTAAAAACGCAATGCCTCGAACATTCGGTGGAATGGGAAGGAACCGGAGTGTCTTTTCACTACGTTCCCTCTTCCTCCCCTACTGTGTGCGTGTTGCAGCGTGAAGCTATCAATACTTTTAAAAACTTAACAAATCATTGTGTTTTTCATTTTTATCTCTATATATTGTACACAATCTAACAACACTAAAGTCTGATGTAGATGATGTGATAGCTCGTTAGGATGCACGCTCAACAACCAAGCCATGGTGTGAATCATACATGAATATGACACACACGTACCATATGCGGCGTCCGTGTGAATTATCTATAGATCTGTGATTTTGATTCGTCTAGCGGGCGAGGTCGCTGCCCGTGCCACGTGAGCGCTGTCAGTCTGTCACACGGCCTAATGAATGTTTGTGTTCTGATGATGAAACATCGTAGTGGAGAGTGCAAAGCGCGATACGATTTAATTAATTAGAAACAACAATTAATACTTTAATTAATAATAGGTATTTTTGGTTTTTAAGTAACTTGGGAAAATTCGCACTCCATATAATAGGGAGTTAATAGGTACTATGAATTTAGAGATCGAGACCGTCGTGGCACAGTGGCACTAGGGTGTGACTGTAAACATGACAGTTGTGCGTTCGATTCCCACTCGGGAGAATGAATTATATAAATTATATATATAATTTTAATGTTTCGTAACGGAATCAAAAGAGAATTATTAAGCAAGTACCTTTTTTTCGTGTGTTAATAATAAATTGACAAAATGGCTTGTGAACAACCTTATCGGGTTTCAGTGCAACATTGCACATATTGTCGATGTAATTGTAATTTTATGAAACGCGCACGGCTTTCATAACCACCCATTATTGGCACGCGAAATAAGAGTTCGCGTTAGCTGTAAAGATAAGTTTGCCGGGAGGGTAGATAATATTTAATATTACTGCAATGTAGCTTTTACACTGTAACGTATCTTATCGGGGATAAGTTATTGTTTATGCTCTATATAATACATATTGGCCACCCGGCGAGGCTTCGCCCGCTTATGCTTTTTGTTATATTATATGACTGTAAAGTTTGAAAAAATCTATCGGGAAGTTTTTGCGTGAAAGTGGAACAAACACCCACCCTTACATAATTTCTCGTTTATAATATTATTAGGATTATACAGACTTCTTGTATATTTATATAATGAAATCAATATTTAATTTGAAACGTGAAAACTTTTACAAAATTTGCAAGTGACGAAACTAGATGCAACAATCCTCGCTTAAGCCTACAAAGGTTGAACTGCGCTACGATGCGTTTTAAGCGTTTCTCTTTGAAGATACAAAAATGTAACACTTGTTGCATACTTCCGCGTTTTGCGTACAAGAATCACGTCATTGTCGTAGCTTGCATGGAAAGTAAAATCATAATTTAGATCTTATCTGGCCAACAGGTTTTCTTTAACTGTTTAACTTCAATTTTTATTTTGTTTTATTAGGATAAGTTCAATAGTACTGAAAAAGATTACACATATACTTATCACAGGGACTATCCATTTTGTAATTCTTGCTTTTTGTTGAAATCTTTAAAATGCGTTGTTAAATACTATTCCATGCAATAAAATATAATAACTGATAAGCTACAAATAATGTGGACAAGATGAGCATTGTTTGTTGCCGGATAATTGTACCGGTGTGAATGTAACATTGTCCCGGAAAGCAACATCCACTGGCCTGATTCTCGTGTTTCACACGTTGCATTCATTTCTAGTTTAATTCGAAACGTTTTAGTGTATTATAATATAAATAGACAAATTTTACACTGAAAACGATCAACTTTACTACAGTTACGTTTGCTGTCAAATATTATAATAACACAAAAAATCAATCAATAATTTTAACACGTTATATAAAAACAACGGACCTTTCCCTCTATAAAAAATAAAGCGACTTATATTTTAAAAATAACATATACTTACTAATATAAGTCCGCAAAAAGATTTATCCTACAAAAAGAAAAAAAATAGTGTTACATAGCAGATTTGAAAAGCAGAGCAGCACAGACGCGCAGACAGCCAAGGCAACCTTTCAATTACACGAGGGCAATCGGATCGGCGGCGGCTGGCTGCGAGCGTTAATTAGAGAATTCCCGCCAGTGCCGCGTACAACTCTTCCGGGCCCTCTGGTCCTCGCGCTAACCAATTACCGGCCGTTTGATGAGCTGTGAGCAAAAAGTTTACTCTGTCTCCCTCCTATGACCATGGCCAATGAATGGCTATAGACAAATTAAAAATTAAATCAGCTTCACGCTGTATCCCGCACACAGCAGGGTAGGCAGAGGGAATCTAGTGTTAAGACACTCCGTTCTCCATTTTCTGCCGAATTCTGGAGGCATTGCGTGTTTAGTGGCAGAACTCAACGCCGCGCTTTGCCTCGACACCAGAGCGAAGAAATGGAAATATAATTTAAGTAAATATTTCATCTCCTCGAGTGGGGATCGAACCCACAACCAGTCGGTTCTACAGTCACACTTCGTGCCGCTTCGCCACGACTGGTCTCGAGGCCTTAAAAATATTGATGTGTTATATTAAGATGATACTAAATATGTAATAGGAAATTATTTATTGATTTATAATTATTTAATTTAAAATATTGAGGCATCTTAAATATTTTTTTGAAACCAAGATACCTATATGTTATCAGTCGTATGTGTATATGCATTTTCCAATATACATTTTATTTTTGACTTATAAACATTTTTATGTTTATGTAATTTAATGTTTATCTAATATTGTCAAGCTGTACTAATGGGATTACGTAGACCAGATATTTAATATCTTTCAGAAAGCTCTCGGCTAAGTTGCCCTTTATTTGTCATGTGTCTGGACGAGACGGAGGCCTCGCTAACAGCCAGACGACGGGCTTAAGTGGTCGCATCAAGTTTGTTTTCCTACTATAATGTGTCTGTAAATATAAGCTTTTGCCACTTTCTCGCTTAGGAAGCTTATACTACATAACGATATATGTATTTTTGTACTTTAGTTTCCATTTGGGCACAAGCTTGTGACTGTAAACGTGACAGGTTGTGGGTTCGATTCCTAATCGAGAAAATAAAGTATATAGAAGAAATTTCCACTTGAATGCTGGAATGGAATTTATTACATAAAATAGTTCGATGATGACACGTAAATTGTAATTGTATAATAACTGTAACGTAATATAATATTGAAATCTATCTATTGTCATTATCATGATGCAATAGACATATTGGCGTCACGATACAGTTAGACCGCAGTCACCGCTATCGGGCTTAATACACGAACGAAACACGGCACACGTGCCTGTAGGAACGTGCATCAATCTATTCTTACGTTGGAGACATATTTTAAATAAAATTACTACTTACTATATAGAAGTATAAGAATTGAGAGTAATTTCAACTATAACTAATTTTTTGAGGAGTTACAGCGGTTTTTTTAAATAAATATTATATAAAAAAAAAATTATGTATAAAATAAGTAATTCGAACTAAGAACACGTTAGACTCGTTCGTACCAAGACCGAATTTTATGTATAGGTAGGTCGAGGCTTAAGTAGAGCCTGCAATGGCGTCGGGGGGTTCTCCCTAGCCGTGCTGCAGCATGAAAACACCAGCCTCCCTGATCCAAGCGTTCATCGATCTTTCAATATTAATTTTAATGTTAGTGGATATGGAATACTCTGGTACTGATAAAATATCGGCCGTGGCGGCTGAATGCTAGACAAATTATTGCTACTGAAATTTTGTGAACCGTTATTTCTGACATATGTGTTGAATTTTCTCTATTTATTTATATATATATATATATATATATATATATATATATATATATATATATATATAATATTGGTATTGTTTTTATTATTTTATTATTATCCTTATTCTGCTGTAACCTGACTTATTATTAGATGAGAATTTGTAGTAAAATGCATTTCCAAAAGCCCATAACGCATGCCGATTACAAAGCGCATGCCGATTCTATTCGACACAATGTATTCTATCGCGATCGTCTTGCCAAGCTACAAGTTGCACCGAGCCGGATGAACTTGCTGGAAAATTGCACTTGATCCGCCTCCCGGGCGCACACCTCCCTCCCCCCCCACTCCCCTCTCAATTCCATTATTACATTTCCTATCTACCTCGTAATAGCATGTATAAGATGTTATCTCGCCACACTACGCTCTAAAGATTTTTTCTGTATATCAATTAGAATAATTCAGTTGCATTTTTGTCTGAACGAACGCGTGGTTATGAGTTCAGTTCATTCAGGTTAATATTAAATCCTCTTTTTTACACAGATAACAACTTTGGGTTCCACCACTTAGTAATTTATGTATCTGTGTAACAAATGTTAGAAAATAAAAAAAAACTATCATTGTGCAAAAGTTCCTTGTACTTGTACCATAAAATCCACGTTGGAATTTTCGACTCGTGCTCAGGTTCCTCAGACGCTATCTATTCCTTGTAACGAGGCAGCAGGTGCGTTCGGTTTAGTATGCACCGATGCGGTGGATCGTAATCCGTTTTTGCTCGAGTTGCAGGAACAATGGCCGGCGGCGCATTCCATCCGAATCACCGTTAGCGGGCCGTAGTGACCATTGCAATCATCGCCTTTACTATCTTAGATAGTATTATTTATAAATAGAAAAATAAAAAATGAGATGTATAATTTTTGATAGAATTCTTTCTTTTAATGAATAAAAATCACGTTTATAATAATGATTTCTCGTTATTGTACATTATAATATAGGTAATACTATAATGAACTTTCTATTTCAATTTTAACGTTAATATGACAATATATTAAATATTGTTGTTAATTTATATTTTATTTTTAATTTGTTGTATACATATTATAAATATTTTCCTATCAACTTATAACGGCATTACACAATTTTTATACTTAATAAGATTATTAGGTGTAGTGGAAAAGATTTATTTAAAATATTTAATAGAGATTTAGGGATATTGAAGCGTTCAATAAAAATCTTTTTTATAATTAAAATTTGTTGTAGAGTATTATGTTTTTGAAATGTGATTGCGACACAGTTTTCGTTTTAAAGCACACGTCAACGAATGTTAGTAAGCAAATATTATTATTGATAAATATAAATAAACATTACTAGAAAAAATACATGCATGTTGAAATCTACAACTAAAAAATAAATCAATTTAACAGTATAATCTGATTTGTTTTTCTTTTACAAGAGACACAGCGTGTTTGGCTCAGCGCCAGACTAAATAGGGTAAAAAAGCAAAGGGCGGTGGCGATGACCGCGCCTCGAAATAGCAGGCAAAGTCAAGGCGTGTATCTATGCCTAGCGGCTGTCGACGTACATTTGAATACCTTCGTGTTACCGAAAGCTTTCACTATACCTAGCCCTGAATAGAGTAGGTATGTAGATACTCTACACGCCCTGTCTGGGTTGAATCATGATAATATGATGTGTTGAAAAATTAATAAAATTTTGTCATTTAATATAACCAAATATTATCATAATGACGTAAACTGGCCTCAATGCTAAAATGGAATTGCACGCAACAATCGTGAAACTACAAAATCGCATGTGCGCACTACTGCGGCCAAATGAAACCATGTCGACAGCACTTAGGTAAAAGAGCGCAGTTTTTTTCTTACCCCTCCGTATGAGTCAACAATGCTGACCAACTTTGCTACAAACTTGGTGTTGTGTTAATGGATCAGAGGAAAATAACGGAGTATAACTTAGTAGGTACCACGCATCGGATACTTACATATATTTTTTAGGCTTCACGCTGTATCCCACACACATAGCAGGGTAGACCATGGGCGTAGGAAGGGGGGGAAGTGGGTCCGTGTCCACCAAATAATAGTCTGGTGCCCATCCTAGAAATTAGAAATTTTATTTACGATAAATTCGCACTGACAAAAATAAAAAACAACCTTTACACGAAGATATCTGTTCAAAGCTAAAGTACAGTCCCTCCCCCTCCAGAAAATATCCCTAGATATGCTAATGGGAATTGGGGATGGGGGAGACACTCTGTTTGTCATTAAGACAATTCCATTACCCATTTCCGTCGAATTCTAGAGGCATTGTGTGTTGCGTGGTGGAACTCAACTTGCTCATCGTGCTTCGCCTCTCTGGTAATTCCAGAGTGTAATATTAGACATCCTCGAAAGTGAATCGAATTCACAACCTTTCGCTTTTACAGTCGCCACGACTGGCCCCAACATCAAACATGCGCCAGCATAAACGCGAACTAAAATGACTCACACGACCAGCTTCAGACTGAACAAGGACATCCCACTGCTTGAGCTGTGGCAAATGGAAACATAAACATCGTTACTCCATATCCGTCCGCTTTATTCACCATTGTGCCGCAACAAATTGCAGACACAATGGACTTCGCAACAAAACTTCGCGCTAGATCATTACATGACACGTTTAAATTTAAAGGATAATATTAGCGTTGAGTAATCTGAGTCATCTAAAAGATATTTTAGTTTCCCTCGATACCGTACAAAATTTTCAATATATGTATTCCCTAAATAAAGTAAGAAAATTATAGTAGTAATTATTGTTGTTATTGTCCGAACAGATGACTTGAAGGCGGTTCCGAAGAATTTAATAAGACAGGCGAAGAAGGACGGCTCTGAAGACAATATTTCTATAATCGTGGTGTTCCTGAAGGACCCGCGTGATATTGTCGCCGATAACTGCCCGCGCATGGACCTTGGGTAGGCATAAATGTTAATGTATTTTGGTTTATAATTTATCTTGTTACCTTAGCTAGCTGAGTTTATATTCTCACGTTATATTGTTTTTGTTTAAATATTTTATTTCCATATTAATATTTGTTAACTACTTTTTTTTGTAGATGCTCAAGCACATAGCGGGGTAGACAGATGGAACCTGGGATCCCGCGTCAATACACTTCCGTTCCCCACGTTCCGGCGAATTCTAGAAGCATTGCATGTTGAGTGGGAGATCTCAACGCCCCACTTTGCTTTGTTACCTGAGCGAGGAAATGAAAATATTAAATATTTAATTTCCTCCAGTGCAAACCGAATCTACAATCTTTCGCGTTTACAGATTCACATGTCTTGCGTTACCCCCTGCGCCACTGCTGGCCTGAACGTTCCAAAATTTGTTATTGTATATAGGGTTATTTCAACATATTTAAATAACACCTTGATCAACAAATGTAGGCTGGACAACGCGGTGGTGAACGCACCACCGTTCGCCGTAGAAAATGAAGCTTGCAAAATGGTCGCCGAGGCTGGTGGCGGCGACTGCACCGAGAGCGCGGACAACGGCGTCTCGGACAGCGACAGCGACGACCTCGGCCCGGAGACCGCCGTGGACGCGGACCTCGACATGGACGACGACGCGGACATGAACCCCGACCCGGCGCCGCCCACCCCGCCGGCACACGCTGGTGTGTACACTTTTGTTTTATTATTATTTCTTAGTTCTTACATGACAGAGTCACGGTCCGTATCTTTTGTTACGGAATACATTTCTTTTCTATTTATATTTCTTTAGATATCATTTAAAACTAGACTAATACAGTAGAATAGTACGTGCTTAGTGTACTTACTTATTTACAATAGTTATCCTCATAAATAATTTACTAGTTTTTTACTGCGGCTTTGCACCCGCTCTCTAATTAGAATAACTAAGAATTGTATCATTCCCAAACTTCTAGAAATGTTAATTTTAGTAAAAGCTTATCATAAATTTCTCAATAAACAGCACAATACATATAATATAGGATGAAAGATAACCATAGACAACGCCGTCGAAGATGTGTCATCTATCACATGCCTACTTAAATCGCTGTCGACGCGCGCGCAATTTTATTGATTGTTTTAATACGCCAGGGAAAGCGACCTCGTCCCTGACATTGCGGACAAATTTTACTTTGGCAAGTCATTTCAGTAGGGGGTAGACGTGATATGATTTTAATAACAAGGGTATGAGTGTAACACGACGGGTGTTAGTTCGATCCTCACTTGAGGGGAATGAATTATTATTTATTAATATTTTCATTTCTTCGCTCTGGCACCAAGGCAGCCCGGCGTTGAGTTTCGCCACTCAACACGCAATGTCTTGAAATTTGCCGGAAAGTGGGGAGCGAGTGTCTTAACACTAGTCATTAGGTTCCCTCTACCATGTGTGTGCGGGAAGCAAATACTTAAAAATATTTTTCTAGATAACCATCTGCCACCAACCACAAAATAACCGTATTAAATATTTTTCTTTTCATATGAATATATNATATTAGATTTCGTTTAACTTTTTCTCACTTGGAGCATACAGCTTTAAATTGAACTTTTTCACATTTTATGTAATATTTAATGGTGAAAAATCTAATCATAAATATGATACAGTCATAAATATGCTAGATTTTATAATAATATGACTAAAAGATAAAATTATTTGAATAACATTTTTAGTCTATATTAACTTTTAATTAAAAATGTAATAAACTTTTATATATATTATAGTAACGTATCTAAATTGGTTCTTCTAGGTGTGGTATGTTCCATCCTTAATTACTTAGTAGCCCTGTAAAAATTCAGTAATGTAATGGGTAAGTTCTAGTACGTAGGTGTGTATGAAATTTACGACCTTACTTTATATTGTACATTATCATGCATCTATTTACGCCTCAATATTATAATTAGTAATTACCAACAGCTACGAGAAAGCTCCCTGAAGTCTGCTTCTATTTATATTTTCGGTTTACTAAAGAAATGATATGAAAATAGTATTTTATGTTATTACCTACCTATTTGAGGCCAGTTGTGGCGCAGGGGCACAAAGTGTGACTGTAAAATCGAGTGCTTGTGGGTTCGATCCCCACTCGAGGAAATGAAATATTTACTTAAATTTATATTTCCATTTCTTCGCTTTGGTGTCAACACGCAATGCCTCCAGATTGCGGCAGAAAATGGGGAACGGAGTGTCTTAACACTAAATTCCCTCTGCCTACCCTGCTGTGTGCGGGATACAGCGTGAAACTGATTGATTTATTTATTTTTATTTTACCTACGTATTTTTTTAAGCAAGAGTATAATTTGTTGATAATAGTTGCTAGAAGTTCACAAATAAGTAGTCCTTTATATTTCTTAATAATTCTATAAAGGTAGAATATGATAATATAAATAAACAATGCAAAGTTATATCAGTGTGAAAATAAAACGAGGATAATATTGTTTTATATGTATAATATTAGACGTAAATAATGTTATTATTATAACGAGACGGCATCCCTGAGCGCGCGCCCCCCTAGCCGAGCGCGCCGGTCCCGCGCCCCGCGCGCCCCCACCCCCCGCCGCCCGCCGCGCCCGCTCAGTCGCACATCGAACGCCCGTGGGCTCTGTACTGCTTTCCAACGACCACTCCACTACTTGTGAACGGGCTTTTGTCTACATTCAACGCCCAAAACTTATACCATATTCGTCAGTGGTGATATTATTCTGTGTAGTGATTATACCGTTTACGGTACGTGAGTTGAAGGCAATTTTTAATAATTATTTTGAAATACCGAATAGTTTGTGAAAGGTTATTTCTGTGTTGATTCATGCGGAGCGGTGTTCTGGAAATAGATTATTCGTGGTGTGGCGCATCCCTCTTTCGTCCGGCGAAGGATTCCCGCAAAGGCGGCGGCTCGCCTGGCATATTTTCGAGTAGACATATATCCATCAGGCACGGGCGTGTCTCCTAAACCGTTCTCGAAATGGCGTCCTCGAAGTTTTCGCAATTTAAAAATCGCGACCGGTAAATATTAACGCCGACCACGCTAGTTGTTTGCCGGCTTTTTTTTGTTAGGAGTTGACGTTTGTTTATGAACAAATATAATATTTTGACTAGTTCGAACATGTTCACAAGTTTTATCACGCAAGGGTGTGTCACCTGTTGATAGCGAGTGGGGGTGAACGTTGCGTGATCACCTGGTGTCGGACGGGTGGTTCCGAGTGTGTGTAATAAGTAATAACGCGTTGCTTTTGTATTGTGCAGTGGAAGCGAGCCACGTCGACGGCAACCTGGTGGATAATGTAGCGGAGAGCGGCGAGGAGTCCGAAGACGAGTGGAATTATTACAAAGGAGAAGGCGACCGCGAACAAAATCCGAGCGAAGAGGCCGACGAGCCCCCACGGTCCGAAACACCTTGTCAAGATAACGTAAGCTATTCATTTTTGTCGTTTGACCATACTTAACTATTTTGTTAATCATAGTAAATATAACTACCAAGTTAGCATCAATTTCATTTGGTTTATATTATTAAGGTTATGTAGCAAAACACAAAAAACATATTAATTAGGTATAATCAAGAAATTTCTTAATATTTATTACGCCTTTGTTGCCTTGAGTTTAACAACAATAGTTAATTAAAATTATAGTAATAAATCGTTAGGCGTACTGAAATATCTTAATTAAGTATTTTTCACTTACATAAGGACCATATTAAAATAAATAAATTGCTTGTTAAATATTAATTATATAAGAAACGGCATTGTTTAATGAAAAAATACAATTTCATATTAATCATCAGTATATGCAAATGACACCATTTCCATCCTTATCACAATTTCTTTTCCATATTACATCACTTTATTTTTTTTTATATTTCTAGGGAATTATTTAGTGTTATAAATTAGAGAATTGATAAACAACTCTATATAGATAATATTATAAGAAAATGACCATTGTACATAAATGTAGAATCTCTTTGCAAGGCTGTCTTTTTTTCTGTATATTTACTTATAGTATTTTACATTAAAAAATAGAGGTATTTGGAAAAACTGCAATAATGAAATATATTAAACAAAATTATCATAGCTGGACTTGTTTAAATTAAATTATGTCAATTAATATTCCAGTCTGCTTGGGAAAGCAGTTCAGTAGACATGAACAGTTCACCACTCAACCCTGACGCGCCGGTATTTGTACCAGGCAGTGTAGCAGGCTCGGATGTATTGTTGGCTGAGAGCCCTCGCAAACCTTTACCAATGGATGACATTGAGCTACCAGATGTTGCCCAGTTCCAGACTGAGGCTGTCATCCGGCCGGCTGAACTACAAGACTTGGACAACTGTGATCAGCTTAATGGGCATCATGTTAGTTTATGCTCAGTTCATTGATAATTGGCACTTTTGAGATTTTTACATCAGCTTCTCGCTGTATCCCGCACACAGCAGGGTAGGCAGAGGGAAACTAGTGTAACGCACTCCATTCCCCACTTTCTGCTAAATTCTGGAGGCATTGCATGGTGAGTGGCAGAATTCAACGCCGCGCTTAACCTCAACACCAGAGAGAAGAAATTGAAATATAAATTTAAGTAAATATTTCATGTCCTCGAGTGGGGATCGAACCCACAACCAGTTGGTTTTACAGTCACACCTCGTGCCGCTGCACCACAACTGGCCTCAAGATTTCTACATATTTGTTAATATAAAATATTTATCAGTTTATTATCAACATCTTGTATTTGAATTAAATAACATGTGTAAAGCATGTTAGAATGTTAAAATTTAAAAATTTGTGTTTATTCACACACTAAGTATTTTAAAATTAAATTGTTTCTATTTTATAAGCGAAACTATTTTATATTTTTATTAAATTTATATACAGGAATAATAGCTAACATCTATTAAAATTTCTCTCTTTTAGAAATTTGCAGTGATTAATGTATGTACACTGTAAATGTATATTAAAAAGGATGAATATTTTCAGAACATTTCAATGGAAGGTGTAACAGAGCATTTAAATGGTAATGACAAATGTGAAATGGAGAGTTTGGGCTTTGGATTTAATGTAGGCATTGAACAAGATAAGATAAAAGACACAAGCCTCTTGCAAGATTTTGAAAGGATACAAAAAGATACTACAGATTTCTGTAATATACAGGTATGTTATTTATTCTTTACCTTTTTTTCTGCACACTATATCCCGAGTAAAGTAACCTAGACAACTTATGACAAAAAATTGTAATTCCTGTTTATGGTGCATAATTATAAAATTTACATTTTGAGTGCCACATTTCAATGCCACACATTGTCTTGCCAGAGTGTAGAAATTTAAATAATTGAAAATAATTCTCTTAAGTGGAAATCAATTTCACAACCATCATATAGATAATCAGACTGCTGCAATAGTTATTGAAACTTGCAGCTACTATACTATATGATTCAAAAATAAATAACCAAAATTTATAATTGTTTACACATTTACAGGTATTCCAAAGTCATACAGAAACAAATTCTTTCAATGATGATGGTGATGATGAACTTTTTGAGCGATTAAAAAATAAAGAAAGAGATCCAATGAGTATGAGCTTCTATCAAGAAAAAGATGATGACACTTGTGAACGGTTCGGTAAAATTGGATCAAATGTGGATCTCAATGCAGTTCAACCACTACCCGACAGTGATGATGAAGACATTCAGCCAAATGGGTATCAAAATGCAGGAGAGCATGATAAGGAAAATGTTTCTCCTGATGAAAAATCGGATTTATTGAATTTAGAAGACAATGGTGTAGAACCAAATAACGACAGTATGAGGTTTGATGAAAGATCAGACATCCTTAGTAAAAATGTATCAAATTTGGACAACTACATGGACTTCAATATTCAGAATACAAACAATATACAGAATTATTCCAATACTGAGTTTGAATGCAATATTCAGCAAGAACCTGTTGTTCAAACTGACACACCTGAATCTCATAAACTGTTATTTGAGCAAATACCAGAAATTCCAGATGGTAAAAGTTCAGAGCTAGGATTCACAAATGAAGATCTACTCGATCCTTCTGAAAGTGAAAAAGATGCGAGAGTTATCACTCCTCAGGACGAAATCTCACAAGATATTGAAATGGAGAGTAAGCTCGAAGAGTCGCCGTGTGATGAAGAGAGGCAAGAATTACTGGATGAGTTGAAAGATGATCAAATAGAGGATGATGTTTCTGAACATACTGAATCAGATGACAAATTAGAACATGAAATGAGAATAGAAAACGCTATTAGCCCTGAAATTTCTGAACAAATGGTCACCACTCCAGAACCATCACAGGACTTTGAACACAATAAACCACTTTCACCTGAATTAACACAAGAAAATATAATAGTTGATGTCCATGAAATTCCTGAACCACATATTGATGCACAGCCCAGTGATGAAATTAAGCAAGAATTAGTTGACAAACTTGAAAGCAATGAAGACATGTTAGAACCTATTATAGGGGCTCCTGAGATTAGATTAGAGGCTGATATTCCCGAAATCAATCTGGAGAATGATTCTGAATCACAAATTATATCGCAACCTGCAGAGTCACCAGCACAATCACCTATGCTCAGTGAAGCACAACCCAGGGAGTCTCCTTTGCCGCGTGATTCACCATTACCACATGAATCGTCACTCCCGCGCGATTCTCCAGTGCCTAGCCAGTCTCCATTACCTAATGAGTCTCCAGTATCAGACTACCTGGAATCCAATGAGGTTTCACAGCCGCATGAGTCCCCAGTGCCAGACTACCTGGAGTCCAATGAGATTTCACAGCCGCATGAGTCCCCATTGCCGAGAGAATCTCCACTGCTGCGAGAATCTCCCATGTTGCAAGAGACTACATTGCCGCCAGTATCTCCAGTACCCCAAGAACAAGATGTCTTACCTCAGGAGGCATTGTTGCCCAAAGAGGAATCACTTTTATCACGCGAGTCGCCACTTCCGAAAGAGTCACCTGTTCCCACAGAGTTAATAGAAGCAAGAGAGTCTCCATTACCACATGAAGCGTTGCGAGAGCCCTCTTTGCCGCGGGAATCCCCATTCGAGCAGGAGTTACAGAGAGACTCCCCAATACCATGTGGTTCTCCTCAACCTCAAGAGTTGTTACAACGAGCGTCGCCGATGCCCAGTGAGTCTTTAATCCCCTCAGATTCCCCCATAGAAAAAGTTGAATCTTCTTCACCTCTTTGTAAGTCACCACTTCCGTCAGAATTAGAGGTATCAGAATCTCCTGCACTAGCACCGTCACCTTTACTTTCACAGTCACCATTCGAACCTCCAGTACCGGCTGAGGTGCCATTACCCAGGGAATCCCCGTTGCCGACCGAAACCCCCTTACCAGATAGTGATCTCTCACACCCAGTGCATGCTGATGAAATTACACAAAATGTTGAAATTTCCGAGTCACCTATTCCTACACAAACTATTACTACACTAGACGAACAACCTGCACGAGAGGCGACGCCACCAGCAGTATCACCATTACCTAATACAGAAAAAGAATTGGTCATTTGTGATCAAAGACAATCTCCTATTCCAGTTATCCACAGTGAGAGTGAAGCAGTAGTTCCTTCTCCCCCTGTTGATGAGGATCTCGAGAGCTCTCAACCAGTAGTGCAATTACCTGAATCAGTACAGTCCATAGAACCTGTTGAAGCATGTTTGCCTGCAGAGTCGCCCGTACCTGTCGAACCTGTCATTCAACCAGCTCCTACAGAAATAGAAAGCTCTGAAATACGACCTCTCACTCCCTTAGATCATGTAACAGAATCTGAACCAAGAGTCACATCTACAGTTCCACAAGAATCCAATGAGGCGTTACAAGTCGAAGAAACATCGATAGCGTTAAGCGCCCCCGCGCCCGATCTCGTGCCCGAGGAGCGCCCGCGCACCGAACTAGTCACCGACATCGACATCGGCATCCCCGAGTCGCGCGCGCAGGAGATCTGCGTGCCCGTCACCTGCGAGATACGCCACGACGACGGCGAGCAGCGCGCCGCCACGCCGCCCTCCGCGCCCGCGCCCTCCCTCGACGCCGCGCCGCTCGCCGCCGCCGTCGTCGCGGCCGCTGCCACCGCCGCCGCCGCCACTGCCGTCGCTGCCAAGGCTAAAGCCTCGCCTAAGAAGTCTCCCACGACCCCAGCCGCAAAACCCGACAAGACTGCAACCAAGGCCACCCCCAAGCCTGCCGCCACTCGAACACCCGCGTCCGCCAAGCGGCCCGCCGGCGCCTCCGCCGCGGCCACACCCAAGTCACCGGCCACGCCGGCCGCGCGCGCGCCCGCTCGGACTCCCGCGTCCGCGCCCAAGGCTGCGCCGGCCGCGCGACCCGCCGCCAAGCCCGCCGCGCCGCCCGCCAAAGCCCCTGCACCGTCCGCCAAGCCCGCGCCCAAGCCTGCAGCTCCGGCGCGCGCAGCTGCGGCGCCGCGGTCCGCGCCCGCCGCGCGCCCGCTCGCCAAGGCGCCGGCGGCCAAGCCTGCCGCTCCGAAGCCCGCGCCCGCCAAGACCACTGCAGCCGCGCCCGCCAAGCCTGCGGCGCCCCGCAGCGCGCCCATCACGCGTCCGCCCATTTCCGCCGCCGCCAAGCCGAAGGAGGCAAAGCCAAAACCTGCGGCTCCCGCGAAGCCCGTCGCTAACGGAGACGTGAAGATGGCGGCCAAGCCGGCGCCGCGTCCCGCCGCCGCCCGGCCCGCGCCGCGCGCCACTCCGCGCCCCGCCGCCGCGCCACTTACTAAGTATGTATCTAAATATTTCTTATTTCAACAAGGACATTACAAACACCCTTGAATCGTTATTCAGTAATTAATTAAAACATGTCAGTAATGTCAGTCTGCATGAAAGCTACCGCCACCGAGAAGGAAGCATTTATATCTTCTTCTAAGAAGAGCAGTCAACAATCTCAACAGTTGCACTTTTAAAATATAATTTACAATAAATGTATTAAAAGTTGACCATTAGCTTCTCGAGTGAATATCAACAATATTAATATAATAGTAGTTTTCTAAGATTTTAGTGTTCTATTGTAGCTTTGCTAAATATATGTATATATATTTTTATTTTAACTTTAAGTTGTTCAAGTGGCAGATCTATATATAGTGTACCGTGTTCCATGACTGATTTGATAAACACTTTTTTTTTGTAGTAACATCGTGTCTATAAATCTTATAATATTGTCGAATACAGAAACGTGTCACAGGTTAAATCAACGTTTGTTGCAGACCGGCCGCCCCCAAGCCGGCGGCGCGCGTGCCGCTGGACAAGCAGAGCAAGGACCTCGCCAACAAGCGCATCACCGCCAAGGCCGCGCCCCCGAGGACCGCCACCACTAAGGTGACCTCGCTATTACTTTAATACTGTAGTTTTGAACGTAGTGGTGCTCGAACTCGTGCTACTTGGAATTTATATATTTCTTTAAATGTTTATCTTTCCTTAGTGTGGAATAACATATCAAACGAAAATAAAACTTAATTTGTTTTTAGCTTTATGCTGTATCCCGTACATAGTAGAATAAGCAGAGGGAATCTGGGAACCTAGTGTTAAGAAATTTCCGTTCTTCTCTTTTTGCCGAATTTTTGAGGCATTACGTATTGGGTGGCAGAACTACACTCCGCTTTGCTTTGCCTTGATACCAGAACGAGGAAATGAAAATATCGACGGCCTCCATTTTTATATAATAATAATAATGTGAATGTTGGTTGTGGGTCGCAGGCCCCGGGCGGCGTGAAGAGCGTGCCCAAGCGGTCCCTGGACAACAAGAAGGAGGCGGCGCTGGCCAACGGCGGCGCGGAGGGCAAGGCGCCGCCCAGCCCGCCCGGCGACGCGCTGCTGCCGGACGTTATCGCATAAACCCCGATTCCTAATATTTTCCGCTTGAATTTTGTGATTTTCTATAAGTGTACGATAGTCGTGACGGACGAGGACGTTAGGTGCGGGAGCCGCAGCAGCTCCCACTATGTTATAGAGTCGCTTTTATAGCGCGTCGTGTACGGACGCGCCTCGGGCCGCAGCGCCCTCCACTATTACGAGTCTGTTTAGAATTTTTTATATTACCAACGAATGATTGATTTTAAATCTGGCTTTTTAATTTATTTCCTTTGTATAACCGTATTATTTAAATAAAATCGTGAAGGAAGGACTGAGACATTGTTTTATTTTTAGTGGAACGAGCAAATAATATTGATAAAAGCAAAAAAAAACATGTTTACTTAATTACATTTACTTAATGTCAATGTTTAACTTAAATATCATGGTGTTACAAAGAAATACTAAAATAGAACATTTTATTCAAATAAATGGTTATATCCACCCTGTCTTGTTTTTTTTTCCATCCAATCATCATGTTCTCTGATTATGCTCATACATATTTCTCTTCTTGATGAAAACATTCAGCAGTTGAATAAATAATGTAATAAATATTTGATTTATAATGAACTTAAATTTTACAAAACTTTCTAACACTTTTTAAGTTTTGCACTTGATTATGTATTTACGTATGGATTTATGTTTTTGCAAATATAATTGGAGCCCACAACCATTGCTTTCTATCAGAATTTTTAAACTACAACGAAACTGGAACTTTTTCATATATCGGACATGGAATCTGTTTCAATAAAGAGACTAATTGTGTATTGAAAAAAGAAACACGAGATATTAAAACAATATCATTCCCTAATACATTTAATAATTTTATGTTGACTTTAGTTATATTATAATATTTAACAATTGCCACTTTTGTTGGATTTAAGAGTAAGAAATAAAAGGTAAAGTTTAAATCTGTTGCATGTGAGGAAAGCGCAGGTCGGTATCGCGAAGATTGTCAGATATCCATTTCTCAGCCTCAGCAGTCATCTCCTCGTCAAAATAATCGCGCCAACCGCCGGCTTTACCTTTAAAAAATATATAATAATTTAGATAAAATACAAAATTGGTACACAGAATAAAAAGATTGTTTAACCATCGTCCAACACTCACTCTTAATAAAAGATACAAAGATTTTTTTACAAAAGTTGTAGCCTACAACTACAACATATATGTAAGTGGTTAAGGGATTACTGAGACAGACTATTAACTCTTATTAACGATACTATTAACCGCAGATAGAAATAATATTGTTATGTACTTAAAACAGGTATTTAATATTTGATAGTCAAGTTATCAAATCAATTCCCAAAACACTTAAATTACAATTTATTAAATGCAAAATAATATAGATAACCAAACTAAAATAATTAATCCATTTTTAGGAATCTGTACCCAAAAGGAAAAGAAACGGAACCCTTATAGAATCACTTTGTTGTCCCTCTGTCAAGACCATTTTACATGAGATTGCATTGAGGACTAAAATAATATTAGATATTCAGGTTTACAATTTTTGGAGCACAGAAATTAAGATTCTAATACAACGCAGTCAAAAGATAGGAGCATTTAGGTATAGTGTTAGCTACATTTTGTGTGAAATTTACCGCGTAATCAACACCTATAGTGTACTTCCCGTTGACATACATTTATGTTCATCTTACAATACAAATAAAGGAAAAATACGAAAAGTAAAAAATTATTTATATTTAAATAAGTATATATGACCGCAAACTTAAGTTTGTTAACTTTAGTCGCCGCATCATCAAAACCTATAAGGCGTTTCCCAATCACAATCCAGAAATTGGTACAGAAGCCTTTGAAGCGCTTGGTCGATTTTTCTATATTTCAAGCCGCTAGTCTTCAATATAAATGATAATAATTTATCATGCCAAGATCATGGGGAAGCTGATGCAAAAATAATATACCATACAAGCCAAATGGATAAAGATGTGTTCGACGAAAGAAGTAGTAGTGAAGAAGTGTGTGATCATGATGATAGTTGATGTAAAAAAAAATGTAGAGTACACAACAATTAATAAAATATATTGCATCTATATTTTTTAATTTTACGTAATATCACTCATACTATATGCATTTAAGTTACGCTTCTTACTCGCATGCCTTTAGCATCTTTCCCCTCACCTGTCAAGGTCTTATGCTGTTCAGAATCGCCTGTCATCGTACACATTTCTTTTAAAGTTACTCGAACACATTCATAAATATTAAATTTACAGAAGAAAGTTTATTTATTGTACATTTTAAAAAATAAAAAGGCTGATGACGTGCAGGGCCGATGTCTGCCAGGCCTTGGTTATTGGCCTTAGCGTGCCTACCTACAGATTTCTAGCCTTACAGGAAGACCGTTACTCGGAGGGTACACTAATTCTCCAACTATTAGTACAAACATTATATTAAAACAGTAAAAAACTACAATACTTAACTAGCTGCTACTATTATAGTATTTACGTATTAATAATTACTTATATTGCCGTTATTTACTCAGTTAGTTACTGATAATAATGTTTAATAAATATCGTATAATACGTAAGTATGTAAACTGACAATATTTATGCATTTTAATCAGTGCGCAATTAAAGCAACTTCATTCCATAAGTTAATATACGAGTACTACCTTTTCTTATAAATGCTGCCTCGTCCGTTTGTAGAATGTTAAGTTCTCGCATAACATCGTAATTGACAGATTTATTTTGTTTGAAGCTGTCAATGCTGAGGTGATCGCAAAGACGTTTTATTTGATCTTCCGTAAACTTCTTATCAAAAAACTCTGTTACTCGCCGCACTGCTAATGGGAGATCCTGGAAAATATTGTAAAGATATTTAAAGTGGATAGGTGTAGGTAGGAGAAAACGGGCCCGTCGATACCCATTCCAGATTTTTTATTAACAAAAATAATTAACGCTTAAAAAAGAATCGATTAATCGCCCACCGAGGCTCTCTACCATTCCAAGATTGTAGGTTAGAAGGAAGAACAACTAATTGCTTCTAAAGTTACAAAAAAAATTACAAACTTATATTTTTTAATGGTTCAATTCTTATTTTTTTTTATAAACTGTATTTCCTTGACCTACAATCTTGAAATTGGTACAGCTTCGGTGGTTAGTCCGACTCGCAATTGACCGATTTTTATCGCTGGAAAATGCATTTATACTAAATTTTTCACTCGTCGACCGTACTACCAATTTTACAGTACAGCCGACAAGCCATTGTCGCCATAAAATTAGCTATAGATGGCTACACAGATTTGATTTTAGAGTTATTTTTATTTTTAATTATTTTCTTCTCAAATGAACAATGATTAAAAGTTTACAAAACCATACTATAGGGCCAAGACTAGTTGACCGTACTGTACGCAGAGTGACCGCACAAGTGACGTGCGGTAATCTGGGACTCACCGTTGAATCCGATTCTACCTACTAAAACCCAGCGGCAAATACGTAACAGACTTAGCTCAACTAAATTATGATTTATGATAAATCACTATGAGATATACTTTTCATCATATTTTTAAACAAATTGAGTAAGGTCACTTCCATATAGAAGCATTTAATAAGCTAATAATAAAACATAACTGAGCCGAGCTATGTTTTGTGAATAATATAAAAATATACTTAATTATTTTTATTTTATATTTTATGTAACTAAAGGAAACAATAATATCGCAGTAATTAAGCTGTTAAATTACAGCTCATAAAAAATATATTATATATTATAGAAAAAAAAGACGATTAAAAAGTTAAAAATAAATGTTAATGTTTAAGTTTTTGCAAAAGTCTAGATTCTAGAGTCTAAGAATAGAGAATATACGTAATAAATATTACCTTAGAAAGTTCTTCATAAAATAAGAACAACATGTTAGGATGGTTTCTCTTTTCCCATGACTCTTTGAGATGTTCAAAAAATGGTGTCCAGTGGTCTGAAAAAGGAACACGAAAGTTGTTTGTTATGGTATGTTTATATTAAACAAATGTTACGATCCAATTAATTTCAGTTTTTACGCATAAAAAATAATAATAAATAGGTAATATTATATTAATAAATAATTTATTTTCACAAATTAAACGATTAATGCCGACATGTACTCATTTATTTTATTTTAATGTAACATTATAGACACTTGGACCGTCCCTTTTTATTTCATTATTATTTAGTTTCCTTATCGTCGATATTTACTTACGTAAATCTTTTATGAAGAACTGCCAATACGTTTTAAAATCGCCAACGTAGCCCTGTGTCCTCATCGACTTGTTTAAATGATAAAATGACACAGCCACGTCTCTGGGGTCACGAGCTACATAAATCATTTTAGTGATATCCAGCAAACTGGGGGGGAGTAGCGAAAGTGGAAGATGAGTTTTTACGAAACGCGGCGAGGGGGCACCAGCCAGCTGTTCCGTGCCCGGTTGGGTCACAAATTCTAAGAGTTTTAATTTTCTTTCACTATCCTTATTGTCGTGTTGGAATCGTTGTTTCATTATAGGATGAACGTAAACTGAGAATCTGAAAATATATTTATTTTAATTTCTATATAGGTAGGCTGTCGTGGCGGCATCTGATGGAACTTATGACATACTCGTGGACATGATTTACACAACTATTTCAATAATTTTTATTTCCCCATTCTGCTAGACAATTAGCGGCGCTGAGTTTCGCCAATTAATTCGCAATATCTGGAAATTAGGCTGAGAGTGGGAAGGAAACGGAATACCTTAATACTAGGTTCCCTCTGGTTACCCCGCTATGCAGAAAAAGCGTGAAGCTTATGAAGTGTTAAAATAAGGTGTAATTCCATTTATCATCATATATTTCTCATATTTTATGGATTAGACAGAGATAACTTGTAAAATATCATCCCGTTCTAATCTTTACACACCATGAGGTCCACTGTTTTACCTATCAAAGATAGTTCGATCTAAACGAACAAAATTCTTCCTTATAAAGGAAGAGTAACTTTAGATCTTAAGGTAAGCGACTCCGTGGTTCTCATGTCGCTGGAGTCTTGCTACGTTGGCATAAGGCTGCCTATCCAAGATCAGAGTTCTAACATAGCCTTCCATAAACTCAATTGTAGCTATAGTGCCAACAAACTTAATCATTCTTAAAATAACTTATATTGGGTGGGGTAGCTGTATTAATTTTAAATATTTGAATGAGAACTGAGGAATTACTTGGAAAAAAATATATTGTCCTATCACGTAATTTTTTTTTTGATCAGTGTGTTTACAAACTTACTCTAAAAAAGGATATCTTTCGGTCAGAGGAATTTCATTGGATTTTTCATAATTTAAATCATTTGCCACCATCCAAACTAATTCCTGGGTCCAAGTGGTGCCTGAAATAACACAACTCACATGAACTACAACATTTTTCGTGAAAGTACCTTATAGTAATAGATGACTGTTAAGATCTAAATCCAAGACTAGACGGAATTATTGATATTTATTTTGCTAGAAAACCTGTTCTTCGAGTCATTTACACAACTTGGATTTAATTGAGCCTAACACAAGTACTTATTTAAATATGCAAGTATATCTTATAAAGCTCAAATTGTCACGCTTACGAATTCATTAGGCAGATCCATGTTTAATATCAAATATTTTTTGTTTTAATGTACCTTATAAAAATGGTAGACAGGCATTATCCTATATCTACTTGAAATATACGAATGCCATATCTACATTACATTGTTTGGCTTTTAATTCACAACTGTTTCGTGTATGATTAACTTATGCATCTCTATAATAATACATTTTAACCTGATCTCGGATAACTGGCAACAAATACATCAGAGGGGCGGAGGGGCATACTGTATATATTGAGTGCCTCCTGTTTGAACTTATGTGGCAGGAAGTATTTTTTCGGTCCTACTTGAACGAACCCTGTATGTTCACCTGAAATATAATGTAATAGAAAAAAAATATAAAATTTAATTAACTGTTACAAGAAATGTGTCTTGAAAAAAAATAATACGTAGATTAAATATCAATTTGAAATATTTTTCGATGTGATCGCTAATGTGTTTTCAATTTAATTGATAGCTACTTGATACTGATCTATCGAAATAGGTTTGCAGGTTCCATATATAGCATAAAGGTGTAAAATTCAAAGTGTACAAAATACAGATAGATCACGCCTATACTATATATCGATATGTATGTATATAAAATTCCTACGCCTAGATAATGTCTTGAAATACATTAATATGTGTTTTAAGAGATTGTTTTGAGTTAGTACTCAATCCAACTAATTAACATACTGAACAATGGTGGAGTCATTCAAAATACTTTTCATTGTACATTATTTATATTTATTTAAAGTACAATAAGTATACTTATTAACAACGAGAACATTTTCTCACTGATTCATATAATTATTAATACAAGTTAAAAAATACCGCTACTTCCCAACACCATTTAAATTTCAACTAAGTCGGTACTTGGGAAGGAGAGATTTAATTGTATTTGTGCAATTATACGTACTCGTTTAACTTTAATTAGAAAGTGTTCGAAACGTGCTCCAAACCAAGGTTTTAAGGCACTTTATTTAAAATAACAATCAAATTTACCTATTGTTAAAAAAACTTATAAGGAAGTTTAATTAAAGTCTCAGTTAAATAGAATTGGATAAACGTGCTCAGCTGTAGATTTGAACGAACCTCGTCGACCTCGCCGTTCATCTATGAAAAACCTTCTCTTATGCATTCAGGAAATTGACCAGTAAAATATTGCTTGGCTTTATAACCTAGAATTTGTGTCTAATCTATCAGTACCATGTCGTCAGTCCTATGTCCGATACTCCTACGAGGGCAGTGACGTGCTACCGTGGCACTGATGACTTTATGCTAGGCCATTAAATTTAAATAGATATTGTTATATAAACAATACTTTTATAATTTCAGATGAAAACAACATGGCACCTACGAATAAAAAAGGAGATTGAAAAAAAAATGGATGCTGGCTGTAGTAGGTACGCGGAAGACTATCGTGCAACTGTAACTTAACCGAGGCGCTTTTTACTATTACGACAGTCGCGCTGGTCAGAACTTGTGCCTCGTGGATCGTTAGTACACTTTACCCTATTGCTATTCACCACCTTTGGTTGGTTAGATTCTTTCTTACCTCTCGGTACTGGTATCACCTTGATGTTTTTAATATAAAGGGAATGTACTGCTTTTTTCTGAAGAGTATCTTTCGGGTATATTTCTCGTACGGTGTTCTTTGAGTATAATACATAGCAAGTTCTGTCTAGTAAGTGGCAAACCTGAGGCGGTCTGCGGTAGAACATTTCGAATATGTTCCTTCGATTTATATAAGCTAAGCCCTTAAAAGAATCTTCTTTGCTCCGGATGTTTTGGCTGCTATCACTATCGCCCTAAAATGATTTATCAGGGCCTCTTCTACTGTTATTTATTAAAGTGTCAATTATACCTTAAAAAGAAACGCACAAGCGCGAGTGGGGTCACCGACCAAGGGTTCCGTAGAAAAATTGGAGGTCTCGAGCTTTTTCTGAAATTCAAGCTTAGCTAGAGCCCTTTCATCTGATACCCCACTTAAAGACGCGGCTTTGGTATCAAATTTTGTTCCCTTTTAAGGCTATCATTTTTTGGGACTTAACCACAATGGTATAGTTTCAGATTTTGTCCTGAACTAGTACTACTGGAGATTTCCTTTATAGTGTAGAAATACGATTTTTTCAGGAAATCAAGGGAGCATTAATGAAAAAAAATCATTACACAGTTCTTCACTGTTTTTATTAGTATTGTTCTTAATAGTTTTTTTAAATTATTAAAGCAATTAATAAGAATTTTGGATTACATTTCGTGTAAACATGTACTTATTCGTAATGTATTTTCGATTTCAGTTAAGAATTTATAGTCAAAGGTCTATCAATGGTCGAAGACTTGTATGTATCATTTAGTAATTACCGCATAATGTACTTTTAATGATTATGCCAATAGTTTTCTAGATTCAGTGTCAATTACCATATTACACAAATTTATAAAAACATTTATATTCATTTTTTTAAGGTTCTGTAGCTCAAAAGTTAAAAAAGGAACCCTCATATACAGTCTATCCGTCTGTCAAGACGATTTATCTTGAGATGGTATATATATACCCGTATAGGTATCAAGCTGAAATCAATATCAACTATTTAGCTCTACGTCTTACGTATAAGATTCACGTTGACGAGCCCGACTCGCATTTGACCAGACCCTTCTTTTATAATATACATAACTTCTTTTATAATTTTATAATATACATATTTTAAACAAGTAATTTATCACACTAGCCTCTATGAGTACTTGCCTGGTACGTATGAAATATGCTAAAATAAATAATACTAGCGTTTATTCAACGTAGTCGACAATGCAACTTGCAAGCTATATTTAAGAGCAAAGGTATAATAATAAGATGTGTTTATAACAAATTAAATTATTATACGAGTATACCTATGTAGTTCCGTAAATACAGTTTAACTTGATTTAATAGGTGGCGTTTTAGTCAAAATAGGTATGTATTACTATGGTATATTTTATAGTTGTTAATGATCCATTACAACTAGGTGTTAAATAAAAGTAACTTAGTAAGCATGCTTTTGACTGAATTTTGTTTTTCAGCTTCACGCAGTGTCCCGTATGTAGCAGGGTAGGCAGAGATTAGTGTTACGAAAATGCGCTTTCCGCCTTTTTCCGAGTTCTGGAGGCATTGTCTGTTGAGTGCCACAACTCCACGCCACCACTTTGCCTCGACACCAGAGCGAAGCAATGAAAATATTAAATTTAATTTCCTCTAGTGGGAATCGAAATCGCAGTATATGCAGTGTAGTTACACGCTTGTGTCCCTGAGCCATGCTGGGGTTCCCAGATCAAAATCTCAAAAATCCCGAATAAAAATCTTGTCAATTTTTTATTAATGTTGTTGTGTGAATAAACAAATCAAATCATTCGAATATGGACGAACTAACTAATAGTGCCGACTGTACTTAATTTTTTTTTAACTTAAGATGAAAGTTCTCAATAATATGATCAAGCTATTAAGTCTAGATTTTTTTGAAAAGAATGGCAATAACCAATGGACTATAAGTCTGAGTGCAACTGGTCCAAAAAAAGTTACAGAGTTAACTAAGAGTATGTTCTTACATATTTGCAATGCAGGTACAAAATGCCAATGTTGAAAGGGCCTTGCCTTTTCCTTAATGGGCAAAAGAAAGGAACAGGCTTTCTTTTATTTATTTTTTAGTATAATTTAAAAAAATATGACCTGAAATGTTTTACAAAACTTTTATTAAAGATTCGAATGTTGAATAATATTTCTAGGAGCATTATTTATCAAAATTAATGTTATTATGAAAAATATTTTTATTCTGTCTCTATTATATTATAATTATAATAAACGCGTAACGGATCGGTGTTTGTATATGGAAGATATATATCTGAGAAAAAAATATTATTGTATGCTATTAACTTGACCAATAGAAAAAAACCGGACAAACGCGAGTCGAGCCCGCCAATTGAGGAATCCTTACAAAATTTGAAGGTCTTGAGCTTTTTCTGAAATGCAAGCTTAGCTTAGCTAGAACCCTCTTATCTGACACCTCTCTTGAACTAGCGTCTTTAATACGACACCCTTAGGGGGGCACCCTTTTAAGGCTATTATTTTTTAGAATTTAAACACAAACGTACCTAAAGTTAAATGCAGTTTTCACTTTTGTATTTTGGCAAGATTCCCTTAACATTTTATGTTTGTTTATTTTATGTTAATCGGTTTATAATTGAAAAAGTTATATATTATAAGAATATTTGGAGTAAGTCCCCTAAATATAGACTGGTCGTATAATATGGACCACTGTCTTCTTTCGATACGTGTCGCTGCTGGCGATATTAGTATATAGATTAATTTCTATTGTAACTTGTAGCAGTACCTAATTTCAATATTTTATTATAATGTAATGACCTCAAAAGTTATCCTAGTCCATATTATAAGCAGGTGGTCCATATTGCAGACTGTTTTTCTTCTTGATGGCGTCTGAACCAAAAAAAATACCTACTAGACAGAAGTGGGCCAAAGACTTGAACACTACGGCCATACAAGAATAAAGATTGAGTTACCTAAGACAGTCCAAAACTTTTGGTGTCAAACGATGGTCCATATTATATGTACAAGATTCGTATTAAAAAGTAGGTGGTCCATTTTTAATACCTTGTTGCAAAAATTTCTAAATCGCGTATTGTCTATTAATTAATAAGTTTGTTAGATTATTGTATGTATTTGTACCTTTATTACTTTTTGATGTAAAATTATTATTTTTGAATAGTTTACCTATTTATTTAAATAAAAACACTTTAATTATCTTCACACATTATTAAATTAGCTGAATGTTTACTTTCCAATATAGGTAAAGATATTGTTTTTAAAATTATATCAGTTAAAACGAAAGTACATGCCTATTACTAAATGAATAATTATGTAGTTAAAGCTGGCGAAGCCGCGAGCGGATCGCTTGTTATGAATAATTTGATAAAGTGTTTATTGGTTATTGCAATGCAACGAAGAGATAATCTGTGTCTTAACTACGACTAATTACTTTAATATAGGTAACTAAATTATAACAAACAAATTTTATGTTTTGAACACAAGTGTTCTATTATAAAAATTAAACCTAAGATCTTCGCCTACACTTATTAAAAGATGTTTGCTGAACCTTATGTTATGGCACATTACAATGTATTTAAATTACTTTTTAACATGTTTCTTTTTTAGCTTCCAGCGGGCTTTCTGCCGAATTCCTGAGACATTGCGTGTTGAGTGGCGGAACTCAACGCCGCGCATTTACGAGCGGTGGGTGTGGAACAGAGTGTCTTTACACTAGGTTTCCTCTGTCTCTCTGCTTATATGCGGGATAGAGCGTGACGTTACAAAGTTATTGGTGTATAACTCGCAGAATATCCTTAACCTCATAATTTGTAAACATGTTCTAGTTTAAGTATATAAGTAGTTATTATACAACAGTAATTATTCTTAAGTAGTATGAAATTTCTTAAATCAATATCTAAAATAACAATAAATATTTTTTTTATATTTACCAGTGAAATATTTCATAAGCATTTCTGCTGTTTCTGGTTCCACATCCTTTATTTCTAAGGGATAATTATTGTTAAAATTGTTCTCCATTTTAAATTTAATAATTTTGGTGTCACGCGAAACGGTCGATCGAAACTGCGCACGCGCTCGCCGTCGAATCCAACGAGCAACTGCTGTTATTCAAGTCCTATCAATGTGTAGCCTACATTTTATACTATCACTTTAAAAGCAAAAATAGTGCTCAGCGTACAAATGACACTTGTAGGTATTTTATATACAAAACAATTTTAATGAATGAAATATTTTTATGCAAAATTCGATAAATAGGTACCTAATAATTTACGTTTAAATTTTATTTTGTTATCAGTTATTGAAAATTATTTCGTTTATCAGTTATTGAAAACGAATACAGACGCATTACGAAACAATGGGTAATTGCACTTATATGATAGCATTATTTTGCGCTCCTATCTTACTGTGCAATCTCTTGTTTGTATCTACACATTGAACATGACACAAAAATAAAAAAAAACTGGTCAAGTGCTACACGGAATCGTCCACCGAATGTTTCGTACCAATTTCTGTATCGGGGTCAACGAAAGTACAAGTTCAAATTTGCGAGCGTATGCGCTCATTTTGTAAGAATGAGCTATAATTATACGTTTTATCTGTAATTTAAATTAAAAAAATCTTTTTTCGGATTTTTTTATTTGTGCTACAAATTCTCATTTCTTGCCAAATTTCATAACTGTAGGTCTACTAACCATGCCATTTTACAAAATAACAACAATTATAAATAACAATAATAAATTTTGGCAGTTTAGATCACTTTTTTCAATTCAAAAAAAAACCTTTGTTACAAAGATATGTGTAAGTTATGAACAACTTAACACCGCGCTTTGCCTCGACACCAGAGCGTAGAAATGAAAATTTAAATTTAAATAAATATTTTATTTCCTCGAGTGGGGATCGAACTCACAACCAGTCACACTTTGTGCCTCCGCGCCACTACTGGCCCCAGGAAAAAATAGTGGCAAATTATGAATTATAATAATTGCTATGTTATAAATGTAAGGCGTATAGACTATATTGTTTACTGGAAAGAGATTCGTGATCAGGAACGAGAGTCATTTTTATATTTTTGTATTAGAATTTTGATTTCAATATCTTCAATAACTATTTAAACTACAGATTATTTTGTGTATTTTTATATTGGGAAAATATAGCGGTAGTCATTTCAGTATTGAAGTAAACACTTATCTCAAAATACTAAATTTGTCACAAAGCTGCTCTTGATGATTGTTAACATAATTTACTTATATTATACGAGTATAAAAGTCAAAGTCAAAGTCAAATAATTTTATTCAAAATAAGAAGTTACATGCTTCATTTTTTGAACGTCAAATAATTTACCACCAGTTCACTAAAATTAATGCCTCAGACCTGAGATGAACCGACGCAAGAAACTCAGCGGGACTTATTTTATTAAAATCAATTATACAAAAAATATATGACAATATATGACATTATTTTTAAATATCCCCTGTATATTTATAGGTGTCACTGTGATTACGAGGACGGCATTTGCTATTGTTTCCATTACCGAATGTTGTAATAAGTGGTGGTTGTGTGTCGTGGCTTTTTGGTGGATTTCCAATAAAAACATAAACGACACGGCACTCATATCATCGAAGCGTCTATTTGCCAGATCTTCCTTACAGGCCATCAACCAATTATTATAGTTTCAGTCTACCTTTCATCCACAAAACCAATTCTCGAAAAGGACATTCGTTTACTCTTTAATATGGGAGACTCCGTCCTCCTGACCGGAGACCTAAATTGTAAAAATACTATTTGGAATTCAACAAAAATATGTCCAAAAGGCCAACTTTTAGAAAGCCTCCTGGATAAATACGACCTCACTGTAGTAGAAAGAGGCACTTCGAAAGTACTAGAAATAGTGATTCTAAAGAACGTCACCCTCTGGCTGCGGTCTATAGAATCACTATCAGAACTAGACTCGGACCATCCTTTTAAATAAAACTATTTTAACCGGATTAATCGCGTATATTTTGTATTATATCTTTTTGGAAAACCGACGTTTCGAACACTTTGCCGTAGTCCGTGGTCGCGGGTAGAATGTTACATCAGTAACATAACAATTAATAATTAACACAATCAATACGACATCCGGGGTGAAATGATGGGGATCCAAGTCAGGTGTAGAATTGATATATTGTTTTAAGTTTAATTTTTATTTGTAAAAGTTTTTTTGTTTCTAGTTCTATTTGTGGTGATAATTGTAATTCCTTAAAATCACAAAAAAAGAATAAACATAAATGTCTTATTGTAAAGCGCATTCATTACATCTTAATTGATAATGTAGTATTAACTATAAGCAAAAAATAATTTAATAAAAAACCACATTGTACATAAATTGTATTTTATATTAGATATTATTGAAATAATATTTATGTACATCTCACGGTCTCTATAATAATCGTTTCTATTTAATTATTATATAAAACTCCTTGCTCTGGTAACAAGGTAAAGCGAGGCGTTGAGTTTCCCCACTCAACACGCGATGCCTCGAAATTTCGGCAGAAATGAAGAACGGATTATCTTAACAGTAGCAACTGCGTATTCGGCTATACGCGGGATACAGCGTGAAGCCAAAACAAAGTTAATTACATTGAATATATTATAATATAGACATTAATTGAGAATCGTAAACGCTATTCCACGTGTGGAAAACGAAAATCAGTGCCAAGAGTATTATCTTCGATCCATTTTTCAGCTTGCGCTGTCATTTCCTCGTCAAAATATTCTCGCCATCCGCCTCTTTTACTTGCAATTAAATAAACAATTTTTTTCTTATATAATATATTATTCTAGTTTTATACAATTTTCAATTACCACATTCTATGATATAATATTAATATTCTGATGTTATATCGTTTTTGCGTCATTAAAAAATAAAATTATTTAGCGTAGGAAAATATCAATATCACGTTAATTTGGCCAGTATGTACATATACCTAGATTATTTATGTTATATTTTAATAAAAAACAGTATATTTTCTTAACATTTTTGTTGTTAACGGACTTTTTCAACAATTTATTTACAGTTTGTTTTAAATAAATTGTAGGGGGAAAATATTAATATAAAAATTAAATGATTTCTGATTTACCTTGACTTTCACCTTGTGTTTATTAGATTTTTTTAGCTTCACGCTGTACTCTGCACATAACAAGGTAAGTAAAAGGAACCTGGGAAGCTGACGTTAAGACGAATTTCCCATTAAGACGAATCAATTTCCCATTTCTGCCAAATTGCCTCACCCTTTCAAAATTCGCCGCGCTTTGTAGCTAAACAAAGAGCGAAGAAAAGAAAATAATTCATTTCTACGAGTGGGTATTGAACCCACAACAGTCGCATTTTTAGCCAGATGCTATCCCACTGTACTACGACAGCCTCAGTACTCGACAAAACTATAATAACAATTAGTAATACATATTATTGTTACTATCATATTATTAATATACATGTATATTTACTACCCTTCCTCACGAATCCACCGTCACTCCTGAACACTCCTTTTTGCTGAAGTTCCTCCATGTTGACAGATTTATTATTTTTAAAATTGTCGAATGTTAGATGTTCTGTAAGATCAGCCACATCTTTTTCCGTAAGTTCTTTACCTAAGAACTTTGCGACACGTCGGATACCTCCCGGCAAATCCTTAAAACAAATTAACATTGCGTAATTTTCAAATAACTACCTGCCCTATTTTCTGTTCTTGTAGATTTTTTTTAGCTTTACTAGATATTCCGCACACATAAGGATAAGCAGAGGGAACGTAGTGTTAAGACACTCCGTTTACCATTTTTTGCTGAAGTCTGGAGGCAATGCGTGTTGAGTAGCGGAACCTAACGCCGCGCTTTGCTTCGAAAAAAATGAAAATGTTAAATACATTTCACTTCCTTCATTGGGAATCAAATCCACTACTTGTCGCTTTTTCCGTCACAGGTTCGTGCCCCTCGGCCACAACTGGTCTTTATTAATTGTGGAAAGACAGGATAATTTATAAACATTTTTATCACAAGAACATCATCATATTTCATCTGAGCGTATTAAGTTCCAGCCGTAATAAATTTAGGTATCAATTCATAATTTACAATCATAATCGTAATATTATGATTATTATACATATTATATAGGTATAGTTTACATATGTGTAGCGCTCCCTTAGACCGCTCCATATACTAGAGGATATAAAGCTAAACATTTTTTTTGCTTTAAATGAAAACACGAACAGTTAATTCATATATTCATTCGCATATAGCAAGGTAAGTAGAGAATGTTAGACATTGTGTGTTGAGTGGTGGAACTCAACACCGTATTTTGTCTTGTCAGAGCAGGGAAATGTCAATAATTCATTACGCAGTGCTCACAACTATCGCGTTTACAACAGTCAATCGTTCAAAATATGTATATACGTATTATTTATTTATCTACAATTTGCAAGGCTTAAGCTGACAATAACAAGAATTCCAACATATAAAAAAATATCAATTCTTCTACGCCAAACATTGCAGACTCATAGTGTTTACTCAATTTTATCTTTCACTTTTAATATATCGATTACAAGAATAAAAAAGAGCGCGGAGGCGCAGAGCCATAAACTGTGACTGTAAAATCGACTGGTTGTGAGTTCGATCCCCACTCGAGGAAGTGAAATATTTATTTACATTTATATTTTCATTTCTTCGCTCTGGTGTCGAGGCAAAAAGCATCGTTGAGTTCCGCCACTCAGCACGCAATGCCTTCAGAATTCGGCGGAAAGTGGGGAACGGAGTGTCTTAACTTCTTGAGGTTAAGGGGTTAGGTTCTTTTCGAGGTTCCCTCTGCCTGCTGTACGCGGGATACAGCGTGAAGCGTATTTTTAAAGAATAAAATATTAAGAAATAAATATATGGCATGGCAAGAGATATAGACCAGTGGTTACAACGGCAACAGCAGTACAGACGGTTTGGTCCAAGCACAAGTGGCGTTACACCTACACTGTATATGAACACTCACACAAATGCAAAGCTCAGCTTAGACATCGCGAACGGTAGGTACCTAAGCCTACGTAGCCAAATCTAATACTACTGAACATATAATAAACGGAAACACATGAAAGTTACTTTCAGCAAATTTTCATAAAACAAAAAAAGTAGATTTTGATGATTTCGCCTTGCCCACGCCTCCAGTAGATGCTCAAAATACGGTGACCATATGACTGAAATGTTATAATATATGATCTAAGTTGTTTTGTTTTAGTTTTATCGCTTAAGATTTTATAGATAAGTCTATTATGAATCTGTTCAAATATTCCCAAATTTATTTTTCATAATACAACTTATTAATTTTGAGGCCAGTCGTGGCGCAGCGGCACGAAGTGTGACTGTAAAACCGACTGGTTGTGGGTTCGATCCCCACTCGAGGAGATGAAATATTTACTTAAATTTATATTTCCATTTCTTCGCTCTGGTGTCGAGGTTAAGCGCGGCGTTGAGTTCTGCCACTCAACACGCAATGCCTCCAGAATTCGGCAGAAAGTGGGGAACGGAGTATCTTAACACTAGGTTCCCTCTGCCTACCCTGCTGTGTGCGGGATACACGTGAAGCTGATTTTTAACTTATTAATATTTTTTTATTGTAAGAATATTATAGATACATCTAATAATATAACATAGCCTTTAACTTAATTAAACTAAAACAAATTTTCAAAGTGTTTCGCCGAGAGTAATCCTTTTTAAGATTGTAAGATAAAGAAAAAAGATAGATAACATTTAAATTACCCATGTCTTTTATAAAAAAGTTCCAATAAGGCTTAAACTCCGGTTCAATCTCCATTATGCGCATTAGCTTATTATGATGGAGGTAGGAAACGGCGACATCGCGTGGATCACGAGCTACATACACCACCTTAAAATATAAAAAATTAAACAAATAAACTTCATCAAGAAAAGCTTTCAACGTCTAGGTTAATTTTATTTTAAGTGACCCTTCGTGAACTATATTTTTATACCTTTGTATTATCTAATAGTGTAGATGGTAGTAAACACAAAGGCAGGTGAGTCTTTATTAACCTAGGAGAGGGCATTTCCTTTATTTCCGTAACAGTTAGGGGAAACAAAGATTTTGCAAAAACTTCCATTTCTTCCATTATACACTGAACCGGCATCGAAGGCTTAAAAGTAGATGCTCTAAAACAATATCAGCTATGAATAAATTACGGCTCAGTATGTATTTTATGAAGGTCTAAGTGACGTATCTTTTTTTCATGTAAAATTAGATAGACAATGTGGTTTCTTATTAAAAAATTATACGGTAAACCTATAAAATACATGCAACAATTATTTTGAATGTCTGTCTTTACATGATCTGAGATATGTTACTAATTCCTAATATCCATAAGCTACGCATAAGCACTTAATTATTTTTTCTCAATATTTAAAATGACTTCTTAATTTTTTTCTGTAACTATAAAGAACATTACTCAAGTTCTCCCTGGCTACCGCACTTGGGTCAAACATAATAACAAAAATACTTACTCTAAAAAGGGAAACCTTTCATTCAGTGAAATAGATTTGGCTCTCTCGAAGTTCAGATCATTCTTTAACAACCAAACCAGATCCTGTGTCCAAGTTGTACCTAAAAATTTTTTTATTTCTTCTCTTATTCTAATCGAGATTGGATTTATTATTTTTTTCAAACTTTTTACTACTCTAGTTTGAAAGTAGACATGTAATTTTACTTTAAACAACTTTAAAATGTAAATTTAAGCCATTATTGTTATATTAATAATCACCTGATTTTGGAAACGTTACCTACCACAAATACATCATCCGATCTGACTGGCATATTGTAAATGCTTGCTGCGTCCGTTAAATAACCATCAAGGAAAAAATAGCCTTTAGGTCCTATCCGCACAAATTTTGCCACAAAACCTAACAAACAAGAAGATAAAGGATATTAATTTTATATCTCGAAGGTCCCTAGGTAAAGTGTAAAATGTTCTCAAGATAAAGATCGACGGTCGCTGGGCAAAGTTTCGAAAGTGCAAATATTTAAATATTTTTGTAATAAATATATTACAAAAAATGCAAATATTTTTATTGCTTTTTTGACTTACTAAGAAGTGTAGTGATAATTGAGATGATGATTGAAATGGTTTTTTTTTTTCAAAATTTTAAAAAAGTTGTTATTCATGCGTTTTTTCAACATGTATATAATCAAAAACTACTACTGTTGGTAGTAAAAAACAGCAAAAAAAGAAATTTGCAGTTTTCCACTTTCGATACCCAGTGACCGTCAATCTTTATCTTGAAAATATTTTAATTTGATAATGTAGGTAAGTATTTATTACATAGGCACATAATACTTACCTATATGATAAATTACATATTATTTATAATTCATTTACAATGAAGAAGTCTGCACAATCATAAATCGTGGAAGGAAATATACTTAAGGTAGAGTTACAATGGAAAATACGAAAGAAACAGAAAAAGCCAGAGGGTCAGGGACTTCCAATAAGAACTTGTTGAAATATGATGATATTGATGGAACTAAAACTATGTATATGTCGCTTGACGTTCCAATCTTTCTGTTAATTTACTTAATTTTATAATAATAAGAATACGGACACTATATAATATGGTGCCGCTATGTACATTTACTAGCATATGATTTTACTTCACATACAAACATGTTAATTATGCAAAATTATTATATGTTAGCAGAACAAAAAACAGAAAACTTCAAAATTTTCTTCAAAATTTACTAAATGGTAAAGTAACATCTAACAATACCTTGCATATAATCTAATAATTCTTTACTTTCGTCTGAATCTAATTCCTTATATTTATAAGGAAAGTTTTCAATACTTTTTTCACTCATTTTAACAAAAATAATATAAGTGCACTTTAATGACAAAACAAAATAATATTATTTATTATTTGCGCATGTATAGTATATATACTTGTAGATTTAAGTTATCAATATGTCACACACAGGCGAAAATGAAAATAAGATTATAATACGTCAACACATTGATAAATAAATCTATATTTATTATCAAAATGATAATAATCAATAAGACCACACGTAGCTTTATTTATATTTGTTATAAGAAAATGATCTTGACTATCAGTCTCTTAACTGTTATAATTTACAGCCTCTTAATTTACATTTACATTATTTTACATATTTGAAATAGCCTCCAGAATTCTGTGGAAAGCGGGGAGCGGAGTGTCTTAAGACTAGGCTCCCTCTGCCTACCCTGCTACATGCGGGATACAAGGCGAAGCTGGAAAAATAAAGAAATATTTAAAAGGTATTTTACTGTTGCTACATATTACATTTTCATACTATCTTATTCTTTCAGATTAATTATTCTGTTCCCCCTTTTTTTTTGTTAATTTATTAATGCATGCAATATACTGAGTGATGGAATAAGACTCCACACAAAAAATGATTTTTAGGCACGGTGGTCTAGCGTTAGACTATAATCTTGATCGTTATGCAATCGATATCCAAGGAAATTGTCATATTCTTACTGTTCTCTTTCTGTGCTCCACTAAGATTCAAATTCGAGTGAAAGCGAACTAGAACGGAGTGTCTTGACACTAGGTTCTCTTTCCCTATCCTAGTTCTAGTGATACGATATGGTAAATAAATAGAATGGTAATAGCCAAAACAGCAACAGATAAAAATAAAATCAACTTCACTCTGTATCCCGCACACAGCAGGGTAGGCAGAGGGAACCTAGTCTCATTCCATCCTCCACTTTCCGCCGAGTTCTGGAAGCATTGCGTGTTGAGTGGCGAAACTCGACGCCGAGCTTTGCCTCGACACCAGAGCGAGGTAATAAAAATATAAATGTAAATATTTTTTTCATTTTGTTTTGGCAACTAATATGCAACAATAATCGCATTGTCAATTTAGACGTGTGGTAGAGTCACGTCGCCAGCAATGGCAACACGCATGGGCAGACTCGACCGGATCATTACCACCTCCGGCATTTAAAACCGGCGTGAAGTAGTGGCTTTATGCCACTGCGTTTCGCATCAGGTAATGCCGGGCTCCGGAGCCCAACCCACCTTACAGGCAGGCAACGCACCTGTAGCTCCTCTGGTGTTGCACGGGGTCGTGGGCGGCGGTAATCACTTACCATCAAGTGACCCGCATGCTCGTTTGCCTTGTCCTTTTCCATAAAAAAAAACTTGAAATTAGCCTTACTATTCTATATAATATGCCGATTCTAATTCCGGTTAATTGGGGTAGTATTTGTAACTATTCCCTATTCTCAATTGTAGAGCCTGTCTAATTAAACAAAATTAAATATGAAATTTAAATAATTATTATGAACTTATTACTTATACCGTTTTCATTGCTAAATTATTATTTTTGCAGATAGATACCTAGATACTAATTTAGTAGGTGCTACTCAATAAAGCTTAATGGAGAATATCACTAGTAATAACTACTACGTTAGAGCTAATAGTAATTACTAAAACAATGCATTTTTTATAAATAAGAACCTCTTAATTAATTTATTATTAATTTAAAAATTAATTACGTTGGTTGAGGCCAGTCGTGGCGCAGCGGCACGAAGTGTGACCGAATGGTTCTGGGTTCGATTCCCACTCGAGGAAATGAAATATTTACTTAAATTTGTATTTCCATTTCTTCGCTCTGGTGTCGAGGTTAAGCGCGGCGTTGAGTTCTGCCACTCAACACGCAATGTCTCCAGAATTCGGCTAAAATTGGGGAACGGAGTGTCTTAACACTAGGTTCCCTCTGCCTATCCTGCTGTGTGCGGGATACAGCGTGAAGCTGATTAATTACATTGGTAATTGCGGATCGAGTTAATGTCGATATTGTTATTGTTGATTTTTTTTTATCTATATCTCGTAATCACATAAAATGTATGCATTTAATAAAACTGTAACTCATGGCTGTCTGTTCATGACAAAATCTAGGATGGCGGGTATTTATTAATGCAATGGAACTCAAGACAATGATTTTAAATTTTTTGTCTGTTTGACGGTTTGTCTGTTTGTCTGTGCGTTTGTTCACACTTATCTCAGAAACGTCTAAAACTATTGAAATGCAGTTTTCACTATTGTATTTTGGCAAACTTCTCTTAACATTCGGTGTTTGTTATATTTCAATGTATTCATCAATAAAAAAGCTATGTTAATATAAACATTTGTATGCGATAATATTACTACATAATAAGGATTTTATTGAATTATAGAAAACTTTAGCTATCAATGCATGGATATTGTCTTTAAAATGATAATGTTATTAGATCACGAAAGCAATTCAAATGAAAAACTAGAGAATTGTGTAGTACCTGCGGAAGAAGCTGCGAGCGGGTCGCTAGTTTTATAATATAATTAGATTACCTAAATAATAAAATTAATCTTAATTAATAAAAAAAAGTCAAAAATATGTTACGCTAACAATGACTTCATCATGACATCATGTATTGTACATCAATACAATACATTTCATTAAGACCAAAAGCTTATCACTGAACGTTAATAATAATAACAAATAACTATATTTATTGATGTTTTGTTCCGTTTTTATAATAAATGATAACCTTTTTGCGTACTCATTCTAAATTTAACAACTAAACAAGAATTTGATAAATCAGAATAAGCTCAAATATCGAAGTAGTGTGTAATGATAAGGTTTTTTCATTCGTGTTTCTGTTGTATGATTAAATCATGAAAAATATTATAATACAAAAGAAATCTTATGATTTAATCTTAACTTATTTACTACTAGCGGCTCGCCCACGGCTTCGCCCGCTTAAAATACATGATTATTGATTTAATAAGCAGAATTGATTGACAACTATAATATAATAATGACTTCTAATATGATTTTTTTACGACATTATCGTCAAAGAATTTTTGATTGTTTTAAATAAAAAAATACGACCATTGTTGATATTTGATATTTATAAAATATACATAAAGCTAATTATTTATTACACGTATATATTTTTGTAACTTTATGTTCTTTTTACCTATATAATATACTCTGTTAAATGTGCTGATGTCAGTGAATAATTTAATTTACTCATTCAGAAACAGCCTTAAATGTTAAATTATTGATTTGAAGGATTCATAATATTCTTTGTAAAATAACTGTAATAATTGCATATTAACTCCTGTACAGTTTTTAAATTAGTTACATATATTATATGAACGAACCAACCAAAAAATCTTTGTATTTACTTGATATTTCTTTCAAGATCGTTCTTTATCTCTGTGTTGAATTAATTACGACTTCTTTCAAATGACGATAACTTTTTTTTTAATGAACCGATTTTGATGAACTAAACTTTAGTAGTTAAGTTGAGTTAAAACAAAGCAATTGGTGAAATTTTCAAGTAAATCGGTTCAGTACTTTCAGAGAAAAATGCGGACAAAAATATGTCGACAGACAGACAGACAGACAAACAATTCAAAAAAAATCTTTTTGCTTTCTATTATTCTTTTTAAGTGTCCCTCTATCCATTTCAGTCAAAATTACTAAATGTACAGACAAAATATTTTTTCTGTCTTATTATATATAGAGATTAAGTTTTTATCAATATATCGTGCGAGGAACAGATACAGGAAATCTTTGCTTTGCTGTCAAATATGATTTAGAAACAGATTAAACACTATTTAATTAAAACTTACAAGAAATTTAATGAACTATCTAGATATGCGACATCAAGACGTAATTGTATAAAATAATCAAATCATTCTATTGAGAAAATCTCAAATCAGTTTAGATATATGCTGTTATACAATATGCAAATATTGTATGTACTTGCCTAGTATAAAATAGTATCACAGTAAATATAGTAAAACACAGTTCATTTTACTTATATAAAATCATATATTAGTAATCACAAACAACGATATAATAAATAAATTAACTTAAACTAGGTATATTATATACAGACGGAGCAGTACTTATGAGGGAACTACTTCAGGTGCATTTTCAGGTATGGCATCAACACGAAAGCGGCAAGTGAGCGTGACAGGATCTCGCTCGCGATCGGGCCCACATTGCTCAGTCGCCCCGATTAGCTTCATTTCGTCCTGAGGTTGGGATTCAGTTTCAAGGCGGCGGCGTCCGGGAATCACAACCTCTTCGGCATCAACTGTGCCTCCGGAGGATCTCTCACTCTCACCAATCTCCACTTTATACGGTGTACTTGGCTTTACGAACGATTTCGGGGGCTGAATGTCTGATCTGTCTTGTGCTATGACGTCATCACTCTCCTTCTTCATCAGTAAATGAAGAAGATTGCCATAGGGTATTTTTTTCGGCAAGGCGACGAGTACGAGAATGTTTTGTACTTCAGCTTGCACGTTATATTCCCCCTCCTGTCGCATATCGATGGAGGGCGCGGCGGCGGCGGCGGCCACCAGGCAGGCCAAGATGATGAGCATGATGCGTGCGGCTGGTTCACCCTCTAGTCGGTGACTGTGAGCCGACATCTCATGCGCTGCTTTTACCGAGCACTGGCGAACCAGTCGCCGGATGAATCGAGAACACGGTAACGGTTTAAACGGCACGATCGCTTTTAATTTTACATACGTAACGACTGTGGTGTCATACTTAAAGTTTGTAAGGCGATCATTAAAATATATGTTGTTGTTGTATGTATGTATATGGTATCATTTGTATTTATAATATTCATTTTATCACACCTATTGATGTAACAATGTTATAAAATAGAATACTTTATTACAGTCGTGTCGTCTCATATAATGGAGCCTTAACCTCTGACAGTGACCGCAGGTCATCGATATGATAACCGAGTTTCCTATAAGCTGCGCACGCGCACGTCGTGTACCGAATCTATCGTCCGAGCTATGTTGATGGATAAATTCTTCTTGATGCAGTTATCTCAGCGGGACATCCTACAGTTTTTAGTACCGTTAGAATTGCAACTAACAGTGAATATCGATACATCGATACTGATACAGCACGAAGAACAATATTTAAAATGACATTCTAACACGTACGAGATATTGAAAAAAAAATGTTATTACTAGGACATGTTTCATATTAAGAAGTACAGCCAGAATGTAGAGCTGTCTACCACTATTATAAAATAATATAATTATTGATAAAATTCTTTAACAATTTTTTATTTTCTTTTTCCCACATTTGATGTGTAACATACTTAATGTATAAAATTCACGACAAATTATATGAAATTATATGTATCATGATTTAGAGAGATTTTATTGATTTGATAATGTTAATTATAGAAACTACAGTGAAAGTAGCTGTTTACGAACTTTCTCGGAGATTATATCTACTTTATACATCCTTTTTCCAATCTCAATGTACCTAGTTGAAAATTATAACTTAAGAATTTTATTGTAGTGGTTACTCGTGGCGCAAAGGCACATAATGTGGCTGTCAACGCGTACTGGGTTTGATCCCTACTCCAAAATGTAATGAAATATTTAATTCATTTTATATTTTCATTTCTTCGCTCTGGTGTTGAGGCAAACCGGCGTTGAGTTGAGTCTCTCCACTCAATACGCAATGCCTCCTGAATTCGGCGGAAAGTGGGAAACGAAGTGTCTTAACACAAAGGTTCCCCCTGCAACCCTGCTTAGTGAGGGATACAGCGTGAAGCTGATAAAAAATATTATAATACATATTCATCTATAGCAGTCCAGTCGTGGCGCAGCGGCACGAAGTGTGACTGTAAAACCGACTGGTTGTGGGTTCGATCCCCACTCGAGTGGATCCCCATTCGCTTTGGTGTCGAGGCTAAGCGCGGCGTTGAGCTCTGCCACTCAACACGCAATGCTTCTAGAATTCGGCAGAAAGTGGGGAACCAAGTGCCTTAACAGTAGGTTCCCTCTGCCTACCCTGCTGTGTGCGGGATACAGCGTGAAGCTGATATATTCATCTATAAAATAAAAAAAGAGACAGGAATATTAAAAAAGTTTATTAATTTTTTTTTATGTGAAAAGATCATGGGGCGTTAATAAATCCCTAATAGAAAACGAATTCATGATTTCTTAAAGTAGTGTCTGTTTGGTTATTTCAAATTACTGGACGGATCAGAATGATTTTTTTTCTGTATAGCCCTGCAAGATCTTGGCTATAGCCTTATGCAGAGCCATAAGATTAGAAGGAATACCAAAATGCTGCTTTAGCAAAAATTGTTCAATGTGATATGCATTGACAAATAAATGTTATATAATTGAAAATTGAGGCCATTGTGCTATAGTGTAATATGTATAGTGAAGTTGAGTAAACTGGAGAACGGAGTTTTCCTTATTTTCTGTAAGTTTCATTCACAATGGAGAATAACGGAAATGGTAATAGAAAGTAACTTGGCAAAATGTCATAAAGTCCACGCAGTCGAAGTCAGGGGCGGTCACTAGTTTAATATAACTAAAGTTAACTGAGACCGTCCAATACAGTGGAAATGTATATAACATCACCAAGTATGCAAAATCTAAAAAAATAAATAAAAGTTCAAGAGAACATTATAATGAATCCATATATTTTCTCTGCTTCACAAATTTTGGGAGATTTACAATAGAATTCATATTATAAGATTTTTTTTTAATATTATACAATCTATGAGTAATGTATAAAAAAACTTATACGAATTAATATCATAAATGTACAAAAATAAAGTAAACAAAAGAATTTCCATTTCTTGTGAAATGTCGTTGAAATTATAATATACTAGTGTAATAACACTATAGTAATATAATACTATCTTAATATATCTAAAAATTACGAAAATAGATCATTTCTGTTTTTTTTTTCAGTAGGAAAAAAATTTAATAATAAAAAATATTTAAGTTATTATTATGTAAGTAAGTTGTACTATTTAATTCTCGCGTCACTTTTATCAACTTGCACTACAATGACGTTACAGTGAGCTTACAAAAGCATATTAAAAATTATTGCTGTGCTCATAAATTTTAGGCCAGTCGTGGCGCTTTAAACCGACTGGTTGTGGGTTCAATCCCCACTCGAAGAGATGAAATATTTACTTAAATTTATATTTCCATTTCTTCGCTCTGGTGTCGAGGCTAAACGCGGCGTTGAGTTCTGCCTCTCAACACGCAATGCCTCCAGAATACGGCAGAAAGTGGGGAACGGAGTGTCTTAACACTAGGTTCCCTCTGTCTACCCTGCAGTGTGCGGGATACAGTGTGAAGCTGATTTATTTTTTAATTTTTCTGATAAATTTTAAATATTCTTATTCATATACATACATGTACATATGTCTGTTAAATATTTTATATATAAAAAGTGTTGGATTGCTACATTCTATTTACCATATAAGTGCATAGAACATATTGAGGTACATATAATAAATTATGACTCATGCAACATTCATTTGTTATAAATACGTCGTTTCTTAGCATATATTATAGTCAATTATTCTTTGATCCTTCTGTTAATAAAAAAATATATATTACTAAGTTACGAAAGAAACGAAATAAAACATTTAGAAAATTGATTGACATCGTTTCTTAACAGATAGATTCATATCAATTGGAGCCATTTTGAGTAATCACACATCATACTATATTAACCGTTTCAAATTATTATATTTAATGAGAAAATAAATACCATTGATACTATTTGTAGTTTTTAAAATATTATATTTTTAAGGCCAGTGGCCAGAGGCCAGTCGTGGCGCAGCGGCACGAGGTGTGACTGTAAAGTCGACTGGTTGTGGATTCGATCCCCACTCGAGGAGATGAAATATTTACTTAAATTTATATTTCCATTTCTTCGCTCTGGTGTCGCGCGGTCTTAAGCGCGGTGTTGAGTTCTGCCACTCAACACACAATGCCTCCAGAATTCGGCAGAAAGTGGGGAACGGAGTGTCTTAACACTGGGTTCCCTCTGCCTACCCTGCTGTGTGCGGGATACAGCGTGAAGCTGATTTATTTTTTTTTTATATTTTTAAAGGAGTGACTTCGGCTTTATATAATTAACTGCTAAATGCTTTTCGAATTGGCAGATGAAATGATATTTTATTTAAATGTGTAAACATATTTTAAACTCTACACATAAATTTTAAAAATCCATTTTTAAAGTGTAACATAAAAAAAAATTAAAACTTAAAAATACATAAATCAACCAGATGAATTCTAGTTTGCATATTTTTTAATGTTCTGGACCTTTGAAAGTAAAAAGGAACCCTTATAAGATCACTTTGTTGTCCGTTTGTCTGTCTGTCAAGACCCTTTATCTCAGCAATGCTTGGATTTATCGAGCGAGTTCAAACCATATAGGTAATCAGATCTACGGCCCAATGATTTCCTGAAAAAATCGTATTTGTACATTTAATTTAAAAAAGATCGTCGTGGAAAGAGAGTCGATAATATCGCAAAAACGCGTACTTCGACACTACTAAGGGAATCAAAATTAATACGGTACTTCCGATTGACCTAGAATTATGAGACAAAATTTGGTATTAAAGCCGCTAGTTCAAGTAAGGTATCAGATGAAAGGGCTCTGGCTAAGCTAAGCTTGAATTTCAGAGAAAGCTCGAGACCTCCACTTTTTGTACGTAACCCTTGGTGGGCAAGCCCGACTCGCACTTTACCGTTTTTTTTAATCAATATACTAACTATGAATGTATAATATGTGACATAACTACCTATTCTGTTACAAAAAAAATATCTAAGGTTTTAATAGACTACACGTCTCTACATATACATATATTTTAATTTCATTTGTTAATTTAAAATATATTGTTATTACTTCAGAAATATATATGTTTATACAATATGAATTATATTGTACATATACTAATAACAAAATATAAAAAACAGTAATTAAAATGTATATTTTTTATTATTATTAGTATATGTCAATAAAAGACTGTAAGGATTTTTCAATAAAAATTATCATTTATTTTCAACAAAACAATGGCATACAATGCTACATACAATTCTACATACAATTGTACAACTTAAAAACTAAATATAAATAGTAAATGCATCACTTGCGGCTGTATGGCCTTCTCGTATATCATCAATCAATTAGTCTAGTGGTGGCGTGTCCTTCGTAGCAAAGGTATCAAAACGTTCGCCAACCTGTTTTTCAGTCTGAAAAATAAATAAAAATATGAATTTTATGTTTATGTATCTTATTTTGTTTTCTTTTTATTTTATCTTATTTAAGTAAATAGATTACGTTCATTTTCTAGAATGTAGGGGTACTTATGGTACGTTTTATCAAGATGCACTTTTCAGTAATAGTGACTCAACATCTTATCAGATGTTAATAACATCTTAACACCATCATCAGTTATAATACAAGTTTTAGATTATATTTTTGATAAACACTTTATATTGTTTATAATTTGAATTACCTTTGAGCTTTCTCTTGTTTCTTAACAAAGGCATCCTTCTTCTGTGCGGGTAAGTCAGAATTTAAACTAACATCGCTTAAAGGTTTGTCAATAGGGCCCTCAGCTTCAGGTTTTTCAGGGCGGGACTCCTCAGGTTTGGACACATCGGGCTTCGACGATGATTCGGATGGTGGTTTAAGCAAAAATTCAATATCTGATTGATCGAATAGATCCCCTAAATCAGACGCTGCGTCAAGAAGAGTTTCCGCTGGCGCTACTGCTATGACGACACCGTCGATGCTCAAGCGATAGTTTTCTGAGCCGTTCTGTCTTTGATCAATATGCGCATGAGGGCAATCAGGTGTGGGGGCCGCAACGGCCATCGACGCCACCACCACCAGCACCGCCACCTCGCATACAACACGCTTGTAGTTGACCATCGCGCTACTCGTCTGCTAACGCACTGAGACACGCCGAGCACTCGCGGGGTCCACTCTGTAGTCGAGCCCCGCTGCATCTTTTATTTATTTGCCGAGATAGCGGTACAGTGCCGCCGATCTTTCCACACCACCCAGTTTAGTTAAACTGGAATTAATAAAATGTTATGTTATGTAGGCCATTATAGATGGGATGACAGCTGTCTTAGATTAGGAGACACATTTGAACAGGTTGTTGTAAAGAACAACCTGTATAAATTTTATTATATTAAAATATAACATATACATTTTAAATGCTATAATCTTATAAACAATAGATAGTAGAGGTTACATATGCAAAACGGTGTACATATGTAAAATGCAAAACGGTGAAAGTTGTGTAGTCAATTGTAACTGTATTTCAAGTAACATAATTTCAAGTAACATAATTTGAAACGATAAGAAAATACAGATAGATTTGTTTTGTTCCATACTATGTAGTATTTAGAATACCTACATTTACTTACGTATTTTATTACGTATAATTTCACAAATTCATTACTCTACTAGTAACGATCTATAAAATGAATTTAGAAGATAAAAAATATAGGTAGTTAAAGTTCATGTCGAAGCTTTTAAGTGGAATAACTTGGTACACATCATGAGCCAAGCAACCTGTTGCGGTGCGCCGGCGCAGCGCTCGTCGCTAACTGTACTATGTAAACGGTAAACTCAAAACACTTTTGTTTTGTTTACTTTTTTAACATAGCAGATTAGAATCAATTCGAAAGCAATATTTTTTCATAATATATTTTTGTCTATTTTGCTTAATGTACTTAGTACCTTGTTTATATCGTAAAGTAAGTATCTACCTAAATTCTTAGTACAAACATAGTATTATCCACAGTATACCAGTTCCGTCTTTGTATTTAACAAATAATATAGAATGGTAGATTACCGCTGTAAGTGGCCTATAATAGGCTAATTTACTTTGGCTATGGGCCTTTGCTTAACTCAAGTGAAATTTTGATAAATATTTCATGATTTTTTTAACATTTTTTAATATTACTTCATATATAAAAAAGGAGAGGCCAGTCGTGACGTAGCGGCACGAAGTGTGACTGTAAAACCGGCCAGTTGTGGGTTCGATCCCCACTCGAGGAGATGAAATATTTACTTAAATTTATATTTCCATTTCTTCGCTCTGGTGTCGAGGTAAACCGCGGTAGTGACCTCTACCACTCAACACGCAATGCCTCCAGAATTCGGCAGAAAGTGGGGAACGGAGTGTTTTAACACTAGGTTCCCTCTGCCTATCCTGCTGTGTGCGGGATACAGCGTAAAGCTGATTTATTTTATTTTATTTATAAAAAAGGAATAAAAAAAGTGTCTGACATGTTTTTCTAAATAAATAATATTCCGACTTGCCAGAATAAATACATAGTAAAAAAATATATAAATATAATGAAAATTTAAAATGGGAGCGAAATATCTTCTTAAAAATGCAATTTACTTTAAATTTTAAGTTTCAACAATTATAAACTGGACAGAAAAAAGGTACTGTGAATTTTAACATTTCAATATCACATTATAAGTTTGACCGGAAGAAGCACAATAAAGCTTTACATTAATCGTTCGAGAGCGGCCAATTACGGGTATTTAAAACAAACGGGATCGACTGACCTACAAGATAAGTGGTACATAAGTATGTCCACTTTGCTTTTAGAAAGCTTTGAGATTGCTTTTGACTAGCGTTTTATTAACATAAATGTTTTACAAGCAACTAATGATAACGTTACTTGACGTTTATATTTGTATTTCGTCTTTAGTATATTCTAAAAGAAAATAAAATAATATTTATTTTGTTTAAAGGCAAGTTATGGCGCAAGGACACAAGCGTGTGACTGTATACTATGACTGTGAACTGATAACTACTTATGACTTCAATTCTCACTCGAGAAAAGGAAATATTTAATACCAGCGGTCCACTCGCGGCTTCGCCCGTATACCATCTATAATTATTTAATTATGTTCCATTTGCGACAAGATTACTTATATAATTTATACATTCAATCATTTTTTATAATTTTGAGAAAGTGTAAGCATTACGTCGCTGTTTGCGAGGACGACGTCGGCGGCAAGGGCGTCCCTCGCGGGACTCGAGCCTATGCTTGCGACTAAACAGAGCGTTGAATTATTTTAATTTTACATTTTCTAGAAAAGTATATGTGCAATTTACATGCTATAAAGCCAAAGCTTATCTTCATTAAATTTCCTTGATGATGGAATAACTTTCGTTATCGTCAAACAAAAAACGTTCAAATATCACCTTCCAATTTTCAATTATTTTTTGTTATAAAATTATTGTGACTTATTTATAAGAGATAAGTATAGGGTCTCCCGGATTTTATTTTAGAACTAATGAAATTGAATGTTTTTGTAGTATGTACTTACATATATTTAACTATTCTGCAGCGCACGCGGCTAAATTAATTCGATGGCGTTCCTAATTATTGTTATTTCATTATCTAACTAATAATTTAACCGTAATACTATATAACCTATAGCAATCCTAAAGAATGTATCTTTCATATATTACAAAACAAACAAAAAGTAAATCCGACTAGTAGTTCCAGAGATCTCAGCGTTTAAACCAACAAACTCTTCCGCTTTATTATATTACTATAGATTTTCATTTTTATGCTCTGCTTTTAAGCTTTTCAAAACTTTTTCCAAGATTTTAACTTGCGTAGACATCAATATATGTACAAGTATCTAAATAAGTATTTTTCTTTCCTAAGTGTGGAATAACACTTTAAAAATGTTTAAAAAATATTTTAAAAATAGTATTCTCTTGCCAAACGATAATTCTTAGTAATTATCTCTGGGTAGCGAAAATTTGTAAAAATCTCCCTACAGAGACACTAACAACATAAATAAGTTGTAACAAGCGTATAAAAATTTCGACGCAGCTTGGCGAGAACGCATGGCTTAGTGGTCAGAGCGCCTGGTCGGTTTCTAGGAGGCGCGGGTTCGAGTGCCGCTGCGTTCAAATTTTTATACGTTTTCTAAATAAGTGTGTACGAGTATGTTTTCATCACTTATTGTCTCTTGATTGTACTAGAGGAGTATATCAGTCAATGGGGTCTCGGTGGCGCAGTGTGTGACTATAAACGCAACAGTTTTGGGTTCGATTCCCACTTGGGGCAACGAAACGTTCAATATTTTCATTTTCTCGCTCTGGTAACGAGACAAAGCGCGGCGTTGCGTTCTGCCAGTAAACAAGTAATGTTTGGGAATATGAGAAAGGAACTGTTGTTCCAGGTTCCCTTTGCCTACCATGCAATATGCGGGGGGATATAGTGTGAAGCTATAAACAAATTGTAAATTCAAGCAACACTAAAGTATCGAATTTTACGCATAAAATAGCTTTAAATTTACTTTTTAATTTCAATTGAAATTATTTTAAATATTTTTCATTAATTTCAGTTTTCTCGTCTTTCTGTTTTAGCTTTTCTTTTTTCTTTTACTCAAAACGGCAAAAGCCTGATACGTTTCGTTTAGAAAAAATGTTTAAGAAAATAAAACCATATATGTATATTTTATTTAGTAAATTGTAATTACGTCTACTAGAGAAATATCTATATTCTATTATAACAATAAATTTTGCATATCGACACCCTAATTTGAATTTCTCTGGAGACGCCAAAAATATTGTTATTTTTGGCTGAGTTTAGAGATTTATTTAATTGGCTTAAGATTTGCCATTCAAATATATTATCTACCAACTTATTATTTTTTTTTTAATAAATGGTCTGCGAAAAATAAAATAACAACTGACAACACTAGCAAACGCAAATGCAGCTGGTTTGCGACTTAAGGTATCGATATCTACTACAAAATAAATGAAAACAAAACTCACTCAATTTTTTTAACTCAAATTTAACAACTAAATCAACATATTTTTAAAAAAAAATAATTAATATTTCAGATGGCGTTATTAAGCAAAAGGAAGACGTGGTTTGTGCAAATAACAAATTGAAATTTTTACTTGAATAGAAAACCTTATTTTTTTAACCTTTTCTCGGGAAAACGTTGACGAGCCGAAATATTTTTTTGTCTTATGTTGAAGCACCCCTCGGGAATATTTCCTTATGGGGTCAAAGAAATCTGATTCAATTCTATCCCCAAAAGACACAAGTTTGCGCGCTTACCAAACACCATTTCTTGTTACCAGTTTTCGAGAACAGTCCTTTTAAAGCCGCGCTCACATATTAGTACATTGCAACTAGGTGTCACCGGCAGAGCGGGCGAGACAGTACATCATACTCAAACAACAATTGACCCTATATAAGACCCAGGTTCGGCGTCATATGGAGCACTGCTATCATTTCTGGGCTGATGCACCCCAGTATCATCTAAATCCTTTTCATTACAAACAACGCAGAGAAGTTCGAATCCTTAAAGGCTCAATAATCCGTGAAGGGCTTTTATGACTCTTAGCGGTATGGGACGGCAGGTGACACAGGCTGTTTAACCTGTTACCTGCCGCCTAATTTACTAACCGCACAGTACGTCATAGGCTTAATACCACTCGTACCATACGTGGCACTCCATTACTGTGAGGTTTCGTGGGGATTTTCTTGCACGGTCCACACAATTGGAATGGCTTCCAGGTAGATACGACATGAGTATAGTCCGGCAACGCCCCTGTAGCTCCTCAGGTCTCACAACTTGATTCCACAGCCATTTTTAAAAAATGCATAAACAAAACAGAAATATTGTAGTAGAGCTATTGTACTAATTAATACTTAAAAGATGCTTCTTAAACTATTTTAATAATTAAACTTAAACTAAAAATCAAAACAAAAACTAATTACTAAGAAAACTTACAAAATTAATGACAAGTTACTAAATTCTAGTCTATTTATAAACAAACCTTACAAACAATATTTTAGTAAAATAATATCACGTGAATATCAAATAGTAGGAAAGTTGAAGGCACTTTGGAAGACATGTGATTTAAGGCACTGTTATAAGAACATGAATTAATTTCTTACAATGGTGTCGATATTGTACATAAAAACAGAAGTAACATAAGTTTCTAAAAACATCATTTTTATATCTATGTACGAATAACACAGATTAAACCCAATTTTACTAAAATAAAATTGTGTTTAATCTGTGTTGTGTAAAAAAATATTTTTACATTTTTTTGTGACGTCTGATTAATAAAATAGTATTAGGAATCATTTTGATTTTGTTCCTTACATAATAGTAGTTTGATAATAATAAAAAAACCTTATTATTATTATAAAAAACAGTTTCTGCAGGATACACAAACTATTATATTTTATGAATGTTCATCCATTCATTTCGTTGACATTTTTAGCCATTTTTGTTGATAGCAAGAGGTCGAAAAATAACACACTTCAAATTTATATTAATATTGCATATTGGTCTTTAACGCTATCAAAGTCATCAGCAATCCAAGGAGGATGTGTTCGTAGAAGTTGTTAACCTCAATATTGCTCTGTATCGTCTGCAGGAGCAGACGATACAGAGCAATGTTGAGGTAACAATGTATGTTGGTGGTAAAGTACAAACCAATACAGATGGCCATATGATTTTTTTGATTTTTTTTTCAAGATTTTATTTCTGCAGGTCAGGCAGGATCTCAATGCTAAAATAATTCATTCTTTTCCGTGACATTTTCACTCATTTTTAAAGATTTTTTTGAACCCTTGACCTGATGCCCCATTTTCTCGTCCAAGTTCCATCCATTCTCAAAGTTCAGGGAGAAATCGATAAATAGAAAAAAAATACGCGTACCGATCTACATCTAAATATGGTGGTAAATGATCTTTTAAAACTAACTTGCCCCTAGAATGCTGAAAAGGAAGGATGTACTATAAAAAGGCAGAGGAGTCAATCGTCTCTACACCTAAACCGCTATATAAAATCAAGCCACAGATTATAATTAAAAAAAAAATCTTTTTCAGTGCTACAAAAGTCATCGGCAATCCTTCTCAGCATGTGTTCATAGAAGTAATCTGTGGATCGTAGGTGTACATTGTGGTGTGAGCGTTTTTTTTAATATTTTATTTCTGCAGAATAAGAAAATATCTCAATATGAGCAAAGATAATTCATTTTTTGCCACTTCTTAGTTCTTAAGAAATTGTTTTTGTTAACACAATGCCAACATATACATCACAGTTTCACAATGATATCCTATCTTGCTCTTTAGCACTACAGAATTCATCAGCTATCCTCCTCAGAATGTGTTCGTAGAAGCCATCAGTCCCTCGCAGGCGGTACAGAGCAGTGTCGAGGTAACGTTGTATGGTGATGGTACATAATTCTCCAGTACACAACTCACGGGACGCGGAGCAGAGGGTTAAAGCTTGACTCCATATTCGAGTACTTACTGTAATTGAAATCGTATTAGATCTAAATAAACGTTTTGATAACTACAGTTTTAAAATGACAGTTTTGAAGTTTAGTACCATGAACCAGTTTTATTTGTTACATATCAGGTCATTTATTTATTTATTTATTAGTTTATCACATAAGTACAGTACAATTTTGTAACATTGGCACATTCGTAATAATAAAAAAGAAAAACAGAACTATACATATGTTTGTTACGATAAACACCGCATGCAAATATTTTTGTGTGAGAAGAAGATTAACTAAAAATGAATGAAAATGATTATTATCACAGTAAAATTTGTCCTTACAAATAAAAGTGCATAAAAGTAGATTCAAAATTGTGAACAATGAGAGAAAAATTAAAAATATTTTTATACTTTAAGCGAGTTTACTCTTAATTTTACGAAGTGAATCCCAAAAGATATCATTTTTTGCTGAATATTCATTTTCTAGGCGACATAAACGAGAGACCGGCGAATTAGAGCCTAATATGGTTCTGCAAATTGGGGGTTGGAGAAGTTTTACAGGATTTCTAGGGCATTTATAGGGCACTTTAAACTTAAATAACGGCAAGAGGTTAGGACAATCATACTGATAATTAATTTGTGCATACTTACATATATCTTTAAAAAGGCTTTATTTTTATCAAAACTGAACCATTTTTAAAATTTTTAACTTTATATCAAGGCTATATACAAGTTTTTACAAGTTCCTATATAATTTTTTTCTCTTTTCTACTTCTAATGTTGCTTAATGATAATTCATAATGCTTAATTTTTTATATTTCTAAATTTTTTACTTACAAAAATGCTGCATGTCTACATCACAATGCTGCAGTAGTTGCTGTAAAGGCACTGTGTTTTCCAGTAAAGGCATATTATTTCCCATAACAATTGTAGACTGAGCTTCTGTTATTTCTGACAATTTCTTTTGCACTTCATTTTTCAAGTTCTGGAAAGAAAATATAAATAAATATTAGAGAAGACATAAAGATATACATTTAATATATTTTATTTTTGGTTTATTAAAAAAATACCTGATCTTGATTTATATCTGTAATGTCTTTCTGTTCATTTTTAATAACATGGAGTCTATAGTGTGTTGGAATGTGCTGAAAACAATTAAACAAAAACATTTTAATAATATGTAAAGTAACAAGAACCTACACTTATCTTTACTGTATAGTATTTTCATATAAATATAATTTATATATGTGAGGTCAGTAGTAGCGCAGTGGCACAAAATATGACTGTAAACTTTGCTCTGGTGTCGAGGCAAGGCGCGGCGTTGAGTTACGCCACTCAAAACGGAATGCTTCCAGAATTCGGCGGAAGAGCAGTGTCGTAATGCTAAAAAAAGAGTATAATATCCTCGGGTGTGATGGATTGACTACATACTATAAAGAACCTATATGAAGGTCACTTATTCTTCTTTTAAATTTTTTAGATATTACATTTGCAAGTAAAAGGGAAGAAGTAATCTATATATATAAAAGGACATGTACCTGACTGATTGAGGTAAGACGCACTCACAGCTGTAACCGCTGTGTGTAGAAACGTGAAATTTGGACAGATGTTTATTTTCATAATCTGGACATCTACTAAGAAGGGTTTTTGAAAAATTTGACCGCTAAAGGGATGAAATAGGGGCTGAAAGTTTGTATGGATTTTTTTTTAAATCGGCACCGATTTTTATAAAATTTGAAATTCAGACTCTTAAAAACATTTCATTGAACATGTGTTTCATGGTTTTTTAGAATTCACTCCCTAAGAGTGCAAATAAGGGGTTGAAAGTTTATATGGAAAAATCTTTAAATGGCCACCGATTTTTATACAAAATTAAATTCAAACTGTTAAAAATATATTATTAAATACATGTTTCGTGGTTTTTTTACAATTCATCCCTAAGGGTGCAAATAAGCGAAGCTGCACGCGCCCACTAGTATAAATATAAAATGTATATTAAAAATAAAATTTAAAATACATCAGAGATTATGATTAAATAAAAAAATATTTTTTTAGCTTCTTGTATCCTGCATATAGTACACCACATTTAGCCTAACCAGAGCAAAGATATTAACTTTAATAACACAATGGCTTCAAGTTAAATGTGTATAAATCTCACCTTAGTATCAGCAATCATAAGAATTCTATGCACATGAGGTTGATCAGTTGTATCGGGAGACAATCGATTCAAGCAATCTGGATACATTTCACTTAAAACTACAGCATCTTCACCACCCAATTTTGTTTTATATAACTCCCTTATGGCTAAGTCATCCAATTTATTATAGATAGAGTTGACCACTCTGGGTTTAATATCTATAATAAATATTTTAGATATAAATATAATGCTTAAATACTTTAAAAATAATGTTTTACTGTTCTAAAATGATGTGTATTGTACATGTTATAACAAATATTTTATTTTTCACTATATTTTCAGAAATGAATAAATCATCACATACATATTTGTATTAATAAAAAAACCACTTACCAGACTATCAAACAGGATAGCAGGAAACAATTTACAAATATGTTTAAAAATATATATCTATATCAAACTATAAAAAAAATAATGGAGGAGTAATAATTATTTTGTTTTAGCTTCACTGTGTATTTCAAATGTAGCAGGGTAAGTAAAAAGAACTTAGTGTTAAAACACTTCAATTCCCACTTTCTACTTAAGTTTCGAGACATTCCCTGATGAGTGATGGAGCTCAACTCCACACTATGTTCTGTTACCCAAGCAGGAAAATTCAAATAATTAATTTCCCTGAGTAGTGAATTATTACAGTCTAATACTGTATTGCAGTTACACAGTATTAGACTGTAATAATTCACTATACACAATAGCACAAACTGTATCATATTAAATATTCAGAAAGTAAATTACCAAAATGTTGAGCCGAGACAGTAATATCAGCATCTTCACACCAAGCAAGGATCACTTGCAAGGCTTGTAAAATAGAACACTGTAGCTTGAAGAAAAATGAACCACTCCTTATTGGTTGTTTCTTACCACAACCTTCACATATCCATTGGACTCTAAAACATACCACATAATAATTATATTCACTGATTTTCGTATCAATCTAAATATTAAAATGTTATTTATATTGGTGTTATGTTTACCTATCAATAACTCGGGCTGATTTGCACAAAACTTTACAATCAGGCGAGTTCTCAGGGCATGTCATCTTAGAAGGAATCAGACCAAAATGCTGTAGTTTACATACTAATTGGCTTTCTAAGCTGCGTTCACCATTGTTGTTAATTAAATCTTTATATAGCTTTAAGTTCCTGTAAAACAATCTAATTACATAGACTTATTACCTAATTTCGATAAATATTGTTAAGTGAAGGAAAATAAATAACTCACGCTGGGCTTGAATTGAATGGTAAATGAATATCATCTTTCGATGATTTTAAGTTTTTGTCGTAAGTTGTTGAATCTGCTTCCATTGTCTAAAAAAATAATTTAACCACAAGAAAAATAGAAGTGGAAATTCATTTATTTACATCATGCTTGACAGTTCTGTGCATGTACATACTTTATTGTTAGTATTTCACGTCATATTTGACAATCAACATTGCTTATCTCTAGTGGTAAAGAGCTCAATGAGGAAAAAGTACCCACTAGTAAACATTAAATTATAGTTCAGACTACCAATAAGGGTGATGGATATTAGCCGAGTATTTATATAAAAAATGAGATATACTGAATTTGGATAATTTATATTTTTAGTGACTCGAGTTGTTTGAATCACTATTTTCTTTCGAAAATATTCCAATAATCTGTTGTATCGTAGTGTTATCCTTATTTTATCTGTTTTGTTGGACAATTTTTCATAGGCTAGCCAAACACATACAAAATTATTGTCAATACAATATTGACAATAATATTTATTAATATATGGCCTCGCACACTACACAATATTATTAACAATATTTCGTAGTAAAATCTGACGCAGTCGCTCAGTAGCTTAATTTGTATGCATACGTGTTAAATCTAAAATATCTAGAATGAAATAAGCCGTTGCTTTAGTTACTGCATTTAGCTTACTTACAAAAAAGACAATAAAAAAAAATTGATTAAAGACTGGATGAGAAAAAAAACTGAATTTAATCATTTCAATATTATTAATCCAACAGAGGCCATTCGTGGCCCAGAGGTCATAAACGCGTAAGGTTGTGGGTTCGATTCCCGCTCGAGAAAATGAAATATTTAATATTTTTATTTCTTCGCTCTTCTTCGTTGCTCAATATTCAATGCCTGGAGAATTGGTAGAATATAGGGCACGGAATGTCCTAAAACTAGGTTGAAACTACCTACGCTGCTGTAAGCAGCGTGAGGCTAATTTTACTAACAGAGGATGATTTAAAAAATTATAATACATGAGGATGAGAGATAGCCTATATAGATATTTTTCTTTACTTTATCGCGATATGCTTTAATTGATGTATTTCACAGCTCTGGATAAGTTTCTCACAATTTAATAAACTCTATTAAATATTGCTTTTTTGTGAGAGTAGTAATATCAACATAATTTTCGCTATTTACAATGTTTTCATCGACTTGAATAAAAAGTATTAGCGTCCGCCTCCGAAAACACAATATTATTGACAATACGTACTTTATTGACAATATTATTGTACGTGTGTGGCCAGGCTATGTAAAAATATTTTGATAATAATATAATATTGATTATATAAAGTGGGTGCAAAAGTATATTCGTATCGTTCATACAAAGGAAAATATTTTTTTAGGTATATTTTTTATTTATTTATAATATGTATGTGCCGTTTTGATCGAGATCCCATTCCTGTAGAAATTTTGAGATTTTTGAATACAAAAATCTGGAAGGTAGTGTTCACAGTGTTCTTTTGAGGTTAGCTGTATGCTTCCTAAATAGTTCTGCAATGACCGAAATAGTTGGAAATCTGATGGAGCAAGGTCAGGGCTATAGGGAGGATGCATCAACACAACCCAGCCAAGCTCTCTCAATTTTTGCTGCATAGCTATAAATGAGCGGTCTGGCGTTGTCATGGTGGAACACTACGCCCTTCCTATTTACCAGCTCTGGCCGGTTTTTCTCAATAGCTTTTTTTAACCTCATCAGTTGCTGACAATAGAGGTCAGAATCGATAGTTTTACCCGGTGGCAAGAGCTCATAGTGGACGATTCATTTCCAATTCCACCATACACATAGCATCACTTTGTTCCGAGTCAGGCCGGGCTTTGCCACGGTCTGTGGGGGTTGTCCATGCTCCGACCATGATCTTTTTCACACATTCTTATCGTAAGTTATTCATTTTTCATCACCCGTAATAAAATCTAAGAAATGGTTCGGAATTGTTATGTTTCAACAAAGAATCGCAAATAGAAACACGTTGCATTAGGTTTCTCTCAATGAGATCATGTGGTACTTAAATGTCAAGTTTTTTCTTGTACCAGACTTTTGTAAATGACGTAAAACTGTTTTATGATTAACATCCAGTTCTCCAGCAATATCGTAGCTACTAAAAAATCGATCATGGTCCACTTTCTCAAAGATGGCACTGATTTTATCAGTGACAGGACGTCCAGACCGAACCTCATCTTTCACACTAAAATTTCCAGACTTGAAACGCTCGAACCACATTTATCCTACTCTTATTGATATCGCATTAGGTCCGCAAACCGCACAAATTTTATTGACGGCGATCGTTGCATTTTTACCTTTTTTATAATAAAACTTTAAAATGTACCGAATTTCTTCGTCACATACATCCATTTTCCTTGCTTGAAAAACAATTAAAAAATGGCGGGAACTAGTTTTTTTTTATTTGTTGCATCTTCAGATTGTCACATTCACAGTTACATTTAATGGCAGTAAAACAAGCCAATTACATTCAGTACAGCCGAAGAGGTTTGATTACTAATAATACATTCAAAATACGAAAATACATTTGCCCCGACCATTTTTGATGTTATTATATACTTCTGTCTTTTTAATATAAGTCGTCGTGTCGTAATTATATAATTCTATCTTCCTCTCTTCTTCTTTATCTTTTTTTATCCTCATATTTGTCGATAAAATTAAGCCATGACCATAAGCGAAATGTAGAATAGACAAAAATGTTGGGCAATGACAGTTGGATTTTTATTTATATATAATCTGTTTGAAAATGCAGGTCCTAATTCGTTTGGCATTTATTAACTGACATATCACTTATAATTTGAGTTCGATTTATTTCTGTAGACGATTTCTTGTTGTTTAGCAATATGAACATTATATTTATAAATTAAACCAGTGCTATAATTTCGTGTTCATTAAGTATAAATATAAGTAGAATTATTTATTAAATTGGTAACCTTAATTTGGTTCTGTATACATATTGCTTAAGTGGTGCTGTTAATTCTGGATTTGGGGATGGTATGTAGAAGTTTTTTCTTTATTTTGAATAAGTATTTAACCAATAAGTAAATATATGATTATTGTTTATTTTAAATAAAATAAGGTCAGAATTTTAGTTAATTATCAATTGATAATTATATTACAATTATTAACGTACCGTACATGACTATGTATAAGTACATGACGATAGATTCTAATATTTAAGATTATTTTTAACATAAAATAAATAAACCTTTATTTCAGACTATTAGATATTCATTATTTGAATAAAACACAAGTTAAAAATTTTAGTCAAAAATCAAGAGAGACACTAAATCCACTGTTTGCTTATTATTATTTTAACAAGACTTTTCTATTATATTAACGTGAAATGTAATTATATAAATCTATAATTACAGAAAAAACGTCAATAGATTTTTTATAGTTTTACTTATTCCTGATTTGTTCTAACGCAAGTTACGATGACATTACTCGCTTGTGGGTTTATAAAAAACATAAAAAATCTATGTAATATATACATTAGTTTAAAAAAAAAAACAATTTCTAGTTGCGTGCGTGATTAGGGGCAATTGTGGTGTGATGATGCAACGCACGTTTTTTCGGTGGCACAAGAACACATTATGTGCAAATTGTTAACGATTGCGCCAAAAAGAAATAGTCATGAAGGGGTTNGTAAAAATCTCCCTACAGAGATACTAACAACATAAATAAGTTGTAACAAGCGTATAAAAATTTCGACGTAGCTTGAGGAGAACGTATGGCTTAGTGGTCAGAGCGTCTAGTTGATTTCCAGGAGGCGCGGGTTCGAGTCCCGCTACGTTTAAATTTTTATACGTTTTATAAATAAGTAAAGATATTATTATTATATTAAAAGTTAAGAGACACTCAACTCGTAATGTCTTGAATTCGGGGGAATATAGAGTTAGGGGTCTTTACACGGTTCTCTCTGCAGTGAGTACGGCGTGGATTTAAAACATGTGGTCAAGTATATTTTGCGGCAATAATTAGAAGCACTATCCTACTTCGCCTTGGTTTAGACTTCACGCGTCTTCCGTGTTTTGCATTGTAAGTTGAGCTCGTCTTATATAATATTACTATTTTTATAAAAATGTATGTAAGGTATGAAAGCTAAGATCACATTCGTATTTATACTTGTTTAAATTTTATCAGATGAATTTAGTAAAATGCATTCGATTTTCTGTCTGTCTTAAGAAGCCAATGAGTTTATTGTCTTTAGCATACATATATTTTTAAAGATTTTTTAGCTTAACGAACCAAGAAGGTGATTCCACGCCTTCTTACACACGCGAGTGGTGACAAATGAGATCAGACGATAGATCTTCATATGACGACACGTTACATAAAATATTGATAGCACCTATATACTACTAGGTATTTATAACCACGGGAACTTTAAATTTAAATCTAGGGGCAAAAGGAATAGAGACAAAAACTCGAAGAAAAAATAATAACGTCCATCTATTAATTAGATTTCTCTGTCTAATTTAAATAATATCCTTTCCATTGTCGCCATTCATGGTTTTGATCTCCCCTGACAGTACGTTGCGTAGGCGCATTGTCATTTGCGACTCCTGGTAAGGACAATGATGTCAAGATGTAAAAAAAACTTTCTAAAATACCGGAACCCGACTTCTTACTTGGTTTATTAATGTATGCAACTAAACTTAAAATTCGTTTCCTCTTTTCTTTTATTTTTATCAGTCGTTATCGTATGTTACTCGATATTTTTATTTGATTAGGGCAGTCGTGGCGCAGGGGCACAGAGTGTGACTGTAAAACCGATTGGTCGTGGGTTCGATCACCACTCGAGGAATTGAATATTTATTTAAATTTATATTTCCATTTCTTCGCTCTGGTCTCAAGGCAAAGCGCGGCGTTGAGTTCCACAACTCAACACGCAATGCCTCCAGAATTCGACAGACAGTGGGGAATGGAGTGTCATAACACTAGGTTCCCTCTGCCTATACTGCTGTGTGCTGAATACAGCGCGAAGCTGATTTATTTATTTGATTTGATTTTTATTTGATTCAGAAAATACTCAATATTACAATCCTTTCAAAGGTTAAAAGTTTCGAATAATAATTTGTATAACATTTCTATCTATAATGGACGTGTTATTGCTGTCGTGAACTTTCTATACTACTTCTTATGGAGTTTCTACATTGAAGTGGCATATTAGACTGAAGTATTATTATCAAAATTTTTTGCAAAAGATATTAGGACAAGATTACTTATACATATTATACATATATAGTATATATTAAATATTTTTACGTCTGTACTCATCAAAATGGGAGAAATGCGTGACTTATACGCATAAAAAATATCATGATTCGTGACGTCTACATCATAGAACCATAAATCGTGTACAAGTGCACGCAAATATAATTAATCGATGGTGACAATCGATAGAATTGCTATGTAGGTGACTAAGAGTGCATTATATGCATTTATTAGTATCTATTAATAACCAATTCACCTTTTGTAAGAGAACAACAGACAATTTTCTTTAGTGACAATCAGCAAAGCTTCTCTTTTTTAATATCACTGGAATTTACCTATTATAAAAGCTATAAAGCAAAATTTGTTGTTGAAGTCTATCTCTTGCTTTTAATTTTATATGAAGCTAGCCTATAAATTTAAATTGATTTTCTGAACTTTAATAATTAAACTTTTCATCAAGAAAATTCCTTATTGTATAATCTGAAAATTTCGTTTACGTATTGCCTTGTAAATTGCCAATAGCTTCGGTGCTCTTTGGTGCATGTGAAATATTCTGTTTGGAAATACGTTTCTGGCAATAAGCTGAACTAAACGAGTGTATGTGGAAGCGATGTTATATTTAGTTGTCATATGCAGTATCAGTCTATAATCTAGCTATATATCCTCAAGTCTCAAAGCCATACATCTAGATCATTCCCGGAACATCTGTCGCCTTCTCCGTCGTTGATATCGAATAATTGAGTTTGCGTTTATCTAATCAAGTGCCTCATACGATGCTTTGTCGTATCTGTGATCAGTTAAGCAATTTCACACGACAATTGTGCTCTACAATATATTAAAATTATAGTAAGCATGAGTTTGATTTGGAAGTTACGTTTGCCGCCTGGCCTATTATATTTTAAAAAGAACAATTGAGTATGGCACGTTCACTTAGATATCGTGTAAAGATCACGTTTCAATTATCTACAAAATGCATTTATTGAAAACTTATTAGTTATGTAAGTTATTTTTATTTTATAATACAGTTAAAGTAAAAGTTAACGAGGAGATGTCATTTTTAAGCTATTCATCAACATGAAGAGAGTACTGTACAACTACAGTACTAGCTGAATGCGATATTTGTCATGTCTATTATATGTGTGTATGGTCTTAAAATATATTCTATGGAAGAATGAAATTCACAAAACAAATGTATATAAGATAATATTATTAATCGGGTTGTGGGTTCGATCTCCACTCGAGGAAATGTTTTCATTTCTTCGCTCTGACTTCCAAGGCAAAAATCTGGCGCTGAGTTCCGCCACTCAACACGCAATGCCTTCAGAATGCGGCGGAAAGTGAGGAACAGAGTGTCTTAACACAAGGTTCCCTCTGTATGTGTGTGGGATACAGTGTGAAGCTAATTTGATTTTAAAATATTAATAATAAAAAAAATATCTTTAATTTGCTTAATTCTCATAACCATGACTAAATTCTTCTTGTGTAAATAGTGTCTAATTATAAAATGTTTTTATGAGCCTATTATTCAGTCCATTAGGTTCAGCCATACAAGTCTATAATATAGTTAATTATTTAATTATCTATACAGACATTCCTGAAGCATATAGGCAAAAAAACGCAGTTTTTCAGCTGTTGCGACGTTCACCACTGCCTGCATAACATCGACACGTATTTCCTTATAATTATGAGAAGATTTGCACGTAGAGCTACTACGTAGTTTTAATGTGCATTTTAAAATTTTTGCATATTGCTACTTTTTTTGCAAGTAGCAGAAAAACGTGTCAAAAGTTCAGTAAATAATGATTAATAACTCGGTTCTTTCGCTTAACTTAAGAGAATTGAGAAGACGTTAGGATCATTTACGGTTTGTTGTGTTTTCAGTCACAATCTTTTCTATTTTTTTGGATGGTTTTGTTGGATTTTAAATTATAAGTTATTTTATTATAATGTTGCCAACTACCAAACTAGTTTGGACTAGTATGAACGTAGAACGTATGGCTCAATGGTCAGGGCGCCTGGTCGGTTTCCAGGAGGCGCGGGTTCGAGTCCCGCTACGTTCAAATTTTTACGTTTTCTAAATAAGTAGTTTGAACTAGGCCTAGAATACATCGAGTGTAAACCAATGTACTACAATGCAAACTATTGCTATGCTATTTGTTCACACGAACTTTCACCTGTCGAACCGACAATGTGTTGACTCAATTTTTTCCACCGATTGTGTGCGTAAGATCAGTCAAGTGTGTCATTGATTCTTTCCATATTACGAGATACTGACTATAAAAAGAATGCCCTATTATGACGATAGACTTTTCTATCATGTAACTATAATTATTTTTATTTTCACGTGGGAAAATATGTATAAGGCTTTTCTTATCACTTATTACGAGATTGATTTATCAGAAAATATTGATATTATATAATGACAAACTTCCCATGATTTAAAAATGGTAACTGTTTCGCATAATTGCTTAAAAAAGCAAGTCGTAAAAAAAACGTTTCCGACAGAACCAATTTAATGAAACTTGTCTAGTATGGCTCAGTGTTGCAAGATATTCCGATTTTAGGGGGACGTCCCGATTTTTAATTCATTTTAAAAAATTAAATGTCCCTATCGGGACAGGCACAGTCCCGCTTTACATCACGGATTATTACACGTACTGTAAGAAATCTTTTTGTATTATTTCAAGATCAATAAGTTACTGATAATTTTACAGAAATACAAATAAGTATATTCGTAAGTTACGTATAATTATTCTGAAGACTTACATGTGGTAAACAAAAACAATATCGTATAAGTATAGGGACGTTTTTTCATTAAATATTTTATATTAATATCTATCACCATCGAAAGCTTTATTTAAAACTCAAATAAATGGATAAATAATAAATTAAACCATAATTGTTTAAATTTTTTGTCCTTCTTTTGGCTTGGCTTTGGCTTTTTGAAAATATTCAAAAACCTTAACCCTAATACCCCTTTTCACCGAAAAAAAAGTCTGGTATGGCCATACTATATACAATATCACCTACATACCTACATAATATGGGTAAACTTTCCATACTTCACAGATAGCTTACGATTTCCAAGTAATGCAAAGCGTATCAAGTGTCCCAGAGCAGTAGGACACGCTGTCCTCTCACGGCTAGCATGTAGGTACATGTGGGTCAGCCGACTGTAACCAATAGCCTCGCAATACCGTTCACAACCGTAACAATAGATCAGAGTGGCTGGCCGGTATGTGCCCATATATTTGGGGCTTACCGCAATGTAAAATTTTGTCATATTTTTCTAAAGCTTTTTCGTCTTTGTTAAAATAATTCTTTTGTTTTGGTCTTAAGGTTTTGTTTTTCTGATGTATGGTATAAGAGCAACTAACTGTTTTTTTCTTCTTTGATTTCTCATAACGTGTTTAACTAAAGTTGAATTTAGTTTTCCTAGTTGTGCAAATAAGACTTGTAAAATTACGTCTAGTACATTGTAGTTTGTATTGTTTGATTGTTTTGAAATAAAATATAGATGGAATCGTTAGCAGTAATTTTTAGTTTGCTACAGGTATGCTTATAAACTTTTGATTTGTTGATGAAGATGGTTATACATCTATAGTTAATTATATTTAAAAAAAAAAGCAATTGTAGAATGAATTACCGGCTCTTTTCAGCAGAGCTGCCTTCCCAGCCGGTGGTAACTTCCGGTAATACTCGTGCTACTGACACTTCTATGTCATTTGACGATTCAAAAATGTCTGTAATGGCCTTATTGAATAAAGAATATGTAGATTTTTGCTTTTCAACATTTCATTTACTTATCCAATTCATCATCAACTTCACGCTGTATCCCGCGCACAGCAGAGTAGGCGGGGGAAACTTGGTATAGAAGTCAAATTCTGGAGTCATTGCGTGTTGAGTGGCGGAACTCAACGCCGCGCTTTGCCTCTACACCGGAGCGAAGAAATGCAAATATAAATCTAAATAAATATCCAACTTATTATACTTATACAATTTTTTATTTCTTATTATATATCTATAATCAAAAGTATTCTAATGTTATCAATATTTTAAATTTAACTAACTTTACATAGAAAAAGACCTTGACCTTCTTAATAGTAATAAAAAAAACATCCATATTGAATACACACTTAACCCCAAAGCTTTGCTGTCGCTGCAATTACATATTTTCATTATAACATATACGAATGGCACATCATTAGACGAACTGTAAAAAGCCAACCTTAGCTATACGACCTCTTTTAATATTGTATAGTAATTTCAACAAAGCCAAAGTTATGTTATACAAGAGTTAGAACTATTCTATATGTAAAAGTGAACTCAGAGTTTGTGGCCTCACTGCAATTTTTGTGTCTTTCTAACAAAAGTAGATATTTTTATGCCTGCCTAGCTTCACGCTGTATCCCGCACACAGCAGGGTAGGCAGAGGGAACCTAGTGTTAAGACACTCCGTTCCCCACTTTCTGCCGAATTCTGGAGGCATTGCGTGTTGAGTGGCAGAACTCAACGCCGCGCTTAACCTCGACACCAGAGCGAAGAAATGGAAATATAAATTTAAGTAAATATTTCATCTCCTCGAGTGGGGATCGAACCCACAACCAGTCGATTTTGCAGTCACACATTGTGCCGCTGCGCCATGACCGGCCTCTATTTTTATGAAAATATATATTTTTAGTCCAGCTTTTGACGTAATCGTAACAAAAACTTGCATTGTGTGGGATTGAGCTCTATGTTTGCGAGGTTACTTACTTAGGGAGTGCTTTACATTAGTGTTTTCTTATATACATATATAGAGACATATTTAGGACACCATTGTCAAATAGCACAAACAACACTACATAGAGTCACCCGTCATTTCTATTGCATAACTTTTATTTGAATTCATTTAAAGAAAATATAAATATGTATATTTATTTAACATATAAAAGTTTGTTCAGTTGATTGTTAACTTCAAAATATAGGTATATTGTACCTATTTTACAAAGAATCACGAACGAAACGCTACTAGTTTTATTCTGTCCATATCCAATCCACTACTCTTACAATACTTAAAGTGAGTGAAGAGTATGGAGTAATCTATTAGTAGGTTTTGTTCGCATAAATCGCGCTTGATAAAAATAAACATAATTTTACTATATACCACATATAACAGGGAATGCAGAGGGAATCTAATGTTACAACATTCTTTTCCCCCTCCCTCCACCGCCACATTTTTAAGACATTGCGTGTTGAGTGGCGAAACTCAACGCCGCGCTTTGTCTTGTTACCAGAGAATGTTGTTTCCTCGAATTTGTGCCTCGAAGTGCCTCAAAATAAAACCTCCATAATAGGCACTTTACAATAGAATTGTATTCATAAAACACATTATTTAGACAAAAATGTATCAGTTGAATGATGTGCAGTGGACTAAATTAGCTTAATAGTCTCACACCGTGTTTGCAATTTCCTGTCATCGACCAACTCATATAGCTGACGTGGACACTGATTCAGTTATTCATTTAATTTTGATGAAACGACGAGGCACATCTCCCCAATTTTCTTTTTTTAGTTCATGAATTTCCGCAATGCATACTGGGGTATTGATACGTTTTTTATATCAGATTTTTTTTTAATAAAAAAGTGTAAGTTTTTTATCTATTACAATATTTAAGCAGATTATATCTATTTCTAGCTATGAAATATACCAAATGTGAACTGTTAATTAAATTATTCAAATAACATATTGTACAAACACATATGTAGAACTCTTATGTGCCATTTGGTTCTTGTACTCAAATATTCCAGCTAAAGTATATTAGTCCGCACGCAATATCTTCAGAATTCGGAGAAACGTGGAGAGTGGAATGTCTTAACACTAGGCACCCTCTACCATCCCACATGCGGGATACAGCGTGAAGCTGACAAATAAGAAAAAAAAAATAAGTCTTTTAAAACTTACTAATGGCCGATTATCCACTTTAAAGCAAGTCTATCGTTCAATTACTACGATACAAGTGTAATTACACCGATAAATTAGGATTCTGTTTACAATAACGAGAAGCGAACATTTGAAAACGTTCCCAGTGCTGTAAGGACCACTTCACCGACAATTCAATAGTGAGCCAACAGTATATATTTAAATGAAATATCCATAATGGGGCATTGAAAATTGGAAAAACACTTTTAAACATTGTTATTATAACAGATTTATTTTTTTATACTTTATATCATACTTTGAGGCCAGTCGTGGCTCAGGGGCACAAAGTGTTACTGTAAAATCGACTGGTTGTGGGTTCGATCCTCACTCGAGGAGATAAAACATTTACTTACATTTATATTTTCATTTCTTCGCTCTGGTGTTGAGGTATAGCGCGGCGTCGAGTTCCGCCAATCAACACGCAATGCCTCCAGAACTCAGTGGAAAGTGGGGAACGGTCTGTCTTAACACTAGGTTCCCTCTGCCTACCCTGCTGTGTGCGGGATACGGCGTGAATTAATTCGATTTAATTTGATTTTTAATATCATACTTTATAGGATCATAAGTAAACGTAATTGATTATTATTTTATAAATTCTGATATAGTTTTAAATATTATAATTAAACTTAATTTTAGATTTACTGTTTTCGTTGTATGGATGCGATAATATTTTTATTTATATATTTATCAATAGATAGCCACTTCAAACTGTTGTTAAATGTAACAATATACATATTAATCACTAGCGCTCATCTCACGGTTTTGCCCGCTTGTACTTCACAATTATTTATTTTCACATCTGAATTACTTTCATGATCTCCAATAACATTATTATATCAAAGAAAATATCCGCATATTGATCGCTAAAGTTTCAGCCAATTTAATAAAACGCTCATCTTTTAGCAATATTATTTGCATGCAATATACGATATATTTAACATAACTTTTTTATTCATACAACCATTGAAATAAAATAAACATATTTATTTAGATAAAATAAACATACGTTCTTGAACGTATGGCTTAGTGGTCAGAGCGCCTGGTCGGTTTCCAGGAGGCGCGAGTCCCGCTTCGTTCAAATTTTTATACGTTTTCTAAATAAGTATTATGCTTTCCTAAGTGTAGAATAACACTTTAAAAATGTTAAAAATATAAAATAAACACTTGATGCTAAAAGTTTGCCAAAACACAACAGTAAAAACGATATTTAAATGCTAAAATCCGTTTCTGTGATTAGCATGGACAAACGCTCAACATTACGTTTATAAATGCCTCCATAATAAAAATATTCCATGTACAAACAGCGATGAGTTACAGTTTTATTATATGTATGTATTTTAATGCATCCATTACGTATTATAGAAGAAAGAAATCTGCTTATTAAAATCTATTCGGGCACGGTGATAAATTTTACAGCCACAAACAATACGTGCGTTTAGGCCGCGATTTATGACATTATTTTAACCTATTTCCATATTTTATATAGGCTCTATTAAAAATTTTAAAATGGTCATTTGTTCTTTTTAAATATATCCATTTATTATTTCTTATTATAGCATTGTAATAAACATACAACCTACCATTACATTATATGTAAATGTTGCATTACAATATTTCATAACTCATATTCTGTAAAATGTCCATATTATGTTGTTGTTAAAATGTGAAATCAAGAAATAAGGAAACAATTATTATAATAAAAATAATTATATAAAAAGAAAATAAGAAAGTTAAATTTAATCAAAACCTGTTTTTTATATTGTTATCTTTATTTATACTTCATGTAATTTAGGTTTGCGAACAAAAGTTACTTCCGCACACGCATAGCTACGCTAAAACTAAACAGCGTAAATCGTATCTCGGTCTAGCCGGCGGCCGCCTGGGGGACTGAGGTTAGGAAATTGGTACAGCCGTGCAGTCACGGTTACTCTCGCGCCGGATGCGGACGCGTGTTGTCAGTATATTTTTTGACATAAATATACATATAATATTCTATATATCTGGACTGTGTATGTTATATGGACGTTTTGATAAGGATCCACAGTGATATTTAAGTGATTTTTTTTTCAACTTTTTCCATGCATGTAAGTAATTTGAACATTTCTATAGATTTATATGATGAAGTACCTATATATTATTTTAATCATTATTGTTATTATCTCTATGTTTTATATAATAGGTGTTTTATTTCGCTTTATGTACAAATTTTAATACTAGGTCCTAGATCCGTGTAAAGACCGGTTGGAAAGTGCAGTTTTTGTTAACCGAACCGGATTTTGTTAATAGATTTATTGATACATTGTTCTGCTGAGATTAAACTTTCATATGCGGCTAGTTTTGCATTGGTGTATGTACTTGTATGGCAACATTCGACAATTATTCTTTACTGTTTTAGTATTGACACACCAGTGTGATTTTCACAATATTTTTTATTTAAACTTAAAAAAAAATACAATATGATAGAATCAGGAACAAAATAAAATATAGAATCAGGAACAAAATAAATAGATAGAATCAGGAACAAAATAAATAAGTGTGTCCAAAGTGGTTCCAGAATAAGGAACATTTTTTTGAGAGGAGGCTGCTGCACTGATTTAAATTCTTTTAAAGTTAAATATAAAGAAAAACAATCTATTATAACAAACTATTATAAGTTTTTAGAGGCCAGTCGTGGCGCAGAGGCACGAAGTGTGACTGTAAAGTGTAAATTCAGCAGAAAGTGGAGAACGGAGTGTCTTAACACTAGATTCCATCTGCCTACCCTGCTGTGTGCGGGATACAGCGTGAAGCTGATATTATAAGTTTTACTTTTTTAAAACAAATTTCTTCACACTGTATAAGCCCAGGCGATACAATTCTAACAATATAAAGCTAACTGTAATAAACATAAACGCATTCTCCCAGAAATTCCCGTCAAATCTATTTCCACGTCAAGTCACTTCGACGTTTTGGTCTTTAAGAGGTATTGTGAATATATTTATTCACTATCTAATATTAACTTATTAACAGTCGTCGAGAATTGTACTAGGAAGTTGTGGTTACAGGAAGATGCGTTCTCATACAATGTTACAGTCTGAGTAACAAAAGTAATGTTATTTAATTACGTACATTTTATAATTATAATTAACTTATTTACTTTGAGGCCGTCGTGGCGCAGTGGCACAAGGGCCGCGTGCGAGTCTAAGCGCGACGGTTGTGGACTCGGTTCCCAGTCGGTGAAATGGAGAAAATTAATATTTTTATTTCCACGCTCTGGTAACTACGTTAAGCGCGGGGTTGTGTTCCGATCCACTCAATACGAGAATTTGGTGGAAAGTGGAGAACAGATGTATATTGATGGAAACGGAGTGTTAATACTTGGTTCCCGGGTTTTCTCTATCTACCCTGCTACGTGCGTGAATTTAAAAAATATTGATTATCAGCTTCACATTTTTTCTCACATATCAGGGTCAGTCAGAGAGATTACAAGAGAATGTTAAGATACTCCGTTTCATCGCGTGTTGAAAATTCAATGACACGCTTTGTCTTACGGAAACAAGGAAATTAAAATAAATAACATCATTGCATTGAATGCAAATTGAACCTTCTACCATTGCATTCACGCTTACATTTAGGCATTGCCCCACTGCGTCACAATGGGCTTATAGGTTCATATTGATATGTATAATCACATCACATTTTAAATATTTATAATATAAAAGCTGAAAATATTTGAAATTGAACATTTAAATGTCAATTTCATAAAAAAAAATGCTGACATCTTTCAATTACGATATGAATAGAGACTTTTGCAAACACGACTTCTCCGTTGACTTAAGCTCAATTCCAACGGCCGCGCTCCTTCAAGATTCACGTGAAAAGCCAACAAGAAAACTAAAACTAACGAGAAAAGTAGTTTACAAAAATATTCACGAGTTTTAACGAGATATTTCCAATTTCGGTTTCCGTGTACGTTGAAAGCTATTTTTCAGTGTATATTATTTATTTATATTTAGTCTCCACTTTCACACTTTATTTTCATAGCGATGTATTGCCAGTATATAAACACTTCATGTGTAGAATTAACTACCGGCCAGTGAACTCGAGGCTGTTTTTAGATCGATGACCTTTTAAATAACAAATCTGAAGTTAGCTTTAGCTTCGCACGTCTTATAAACTTAGTTTTCTATCTTTACAAATGTAATATATTATATACACTCTTTTTAAAAAAAATATTTATTATATCTGATTTTACTACACTGCTGTATTCTACAATTTTCTTTTGTAATTCATTAAAAACAATGGTTCCTGTTTCAAAGGGATGATTAAAGTCTGTATTACTAGGCGTATTTAAAGATTTTTTTTGGACTGGCTTTGAACAGATATGTTAATGTAAAGGTACTTTTTTAAATTTTTCAGATAATTTTTTTTGTTGGTAAAATTACTAGGGTGTTTACATGACTATTCTGAGGTGTGGGGTGGGCACAGACCACCCAGCTCTACCTCCCTCGGATTCCTACGCCCATAACTGTATTCATATGTGTTCATTTGATACAAACATCCACTGAAGCTATTCTCATTTAAATTTATTAGGCAACGTAATTGCAGTCAGGTAATAACAAACTAACCAAATTACCATTTAAATGTTCATATTGAATAAATTGATCAGTAATTTCGGCTCGATTGCGGTAGTAAGATAATTAAGCGTCCTAACATTCGCGTTTCGCCTTGTATTTTATCACATTTGCTCAATAACACGTCCTCAAAGTTTTTATCTTCTCTTCGTATTTAAGTGGGAAATATATATGTAGCCGGTTGTGCACGGTTCCGTTTGATTTCCTACATGTGGATTGTTTTGTCGGTTCGTGGCCCATTTTGCTCTGGAGATATGTCTTGACGCAAAGTATCTACTCTAGAACGTCGCCAAGGAGTCTCAGCTGTCACCCTAGCGTTTACTTCTGTTTTAATTTAGTTTTCTTTTGCAGAAGTAGCTCTTGTCTTATGAGAGCGAAGACTTTTTTACGAACACAGTTTTTTTTTATATTACTACTGGTGATAAATTTAAATATTGCGACTTATTAGTCTGCAGTTAGATGTTTAATATTTATGTAGCCACGTTACTATTAAAACGTTTATTACATGATTTAAATTGGGACTCATATTCATTTATACTTGATTCTGTGACTTCTAGTCTCTTTTTTTCTCAAATCAAGATACTTAAATTTTTCAAATCGTTTCTTATTTTATAAAACAGATATATATCGATATACCTACAATCAATTTATTTGAAATACTTTCTTGAATTTATGATTTATATTATAAAATCTTTATCTTAGCATATTCCAAGACTTCCCTCAAGTAGTGATGTTAGAGGCAGTGGCAACAAATTTAAAAATTCACAAACCATTTTATACTTTTTGCCTTACCCCAACTATATGTGTTGAGTGACAAAGCTCACGAAACTTGTATTTTGCTATAGGCCTATAGTTATCCTAAACATAGACATTACCCCGAGTAGGTTTTGAACCGGCAACTGTTGCGTACATTTATACAGGCACACATTCCAAATGCACCACTTTTTTTTGTAAATAGTCTTTCCATTTTGAGATATTATGTTTTATAAACAGTTACTATTTACACAAAGGCCGTTTCGGATTATTGTTTGTTTGTGTTTGGGTATTTTGAGCTCACATCTTGTTTTACAGGCAACATGTTCATCGTCTAACTAAAAGATAGGGGCAAAGTCGTAAAGCGATAACTGCGTGTAATTTCTTGTTTAGTTTTAGTTCAATATTAATAGAATATAACAAAAAAAAGCAAAGAATTGATAATTATAAACCATACGCCTTCATTATTTTAAATATTAAAAAATGTATAGGTATATATATTTTTTATATGAAATGTATTATAATTGAAAAATAAATCACTGATTTATAGTTATTAGCTATAACTATAAATTAGTCATTTAGTTTTCATAATAGCCATTTGCCTATTATATATTAGAATATCTATGTAATTATAAACTATGGTTGTGGGTTGGAAGTCTGGTTTGCCAATATTTTCAATTAGGCTCCATCACCTCCCATGCAATGTTTCGAAAATTTACAAAAATGAGTCAGCATGGTAATCATTTTAAGAATATAAAAATTGCTCAATAACGAAGTTAAGTATTCAAGAGCGGGTTAGGGTTCCGATAAGTATTTTTTTTTATTCGATTCTAAATTTTTTCCTTGCAAATTTGGTGCATAAAATAAAAAAAAAGATATATCTTGTTTTATAAATATTTAAAAACCGATATAAATGTAGTAACTATAATTATCTAAAGTAATAAACAGCTTTTATTAACTTAACGGTTTTGAAAATATTACGGAATAGACAAAATTATTTTTCTTGCTAATATTTTATACATATTTTGATATTATAAACAAAATATATCAACTTCCGTCATATTATCCTGTATACATTCGATAGTTGCGCTATTTGATACACCAATGCGGTCCGCATTGTGATGGCGGCGGCGCCGGATTGTCGAGGCTGCGGTGTTGCGCCAAGCAGCTTAGCCCCAGGCTCTGATTTGAGTGAGATTATTGCTACACAACAGAATCAAATCAAATCAGCTTCACGCTATATCCCGATATAACAGAGTAGGCAAAGGGAACCTAGTGTTAGGACACTCTGTTCGCCACTTTGCGCGGATTTTTCGAGACAATGCTTGTTGGCTAAATTCAACCGGGTCTTTCCTTTTTTGCCAGAGCAAAGAAATTAAAATATTGATAAATTAGTAATTCATTCCCCCAAGTGGAGAATGAACCCACAACCGTCGCGTTACAGTCGCACCCTTGTGCCCTTGCGCCACGACGGCCTGTTACACAACGTTGGTGCAAAAACTTTATTTCGTTTATTACTCCAATACTGTATCATGAGAAAACGGAAATATTGTCAGTGTCAACACTTGCCTTGTAATTGTATTTGACTAATGTATTTCTCGCCTCATTTCCATGCTTCCAAAACGAGTGTATGAACGGAGCACAGTATATCACATTTGTCAGCTTAATATCGAGAAGTGATTCCGATCGGATATGTGATTATTCGATAGAATATGTAGCACTCTAAATTAACGAATACAGTAAATATATTTATGTAATATAGTGACATACATTATTATGTTATCTATTCTCATTTAAATACTGTTTTTTTTAATATTTTTCTATATTTTAAATATTAAAATTAAATTAGCTTCACGCTGTATCCGGCATGCAGCAGGGTAGGCAGAGGGAACCTATTGTTAAGACTCCGTTCCCCACTTTCCGCCGAGTTCTGGAAGCATTGCATGTTGAGTGGCAGAATTCAACGCTGCGCTTTGCTTCGACACCAGAGCGAAGAAGTGAAAATATACGATTTTTTGATTTTTCCGAGTGTTGATCGAACCCACAACCGTTGCGTTACAGTCATATCCTTATGCCCCTCACCACGACGGCCGCAATTTTACATTTAATTTTAGATTATAGGTGCATTATATAAAGTAATACGCTATAAGCTACTTACATGCGAATACTTGGCGCCAGTTCGTCGCGTTTGTAATATTGTTGCGAAAATCAACGATTTGGGTCATAGTTTCACGGCCTTTATGTTTAGCCTCTTGGGAATCATTAGGGCGCCGAAAGATAGGTCGCCATTTGCCATTTGTGAAACTTGAACATTATCAAATAATATCAGAGATTGAATAGAATAAGATTGTTGATAGATAATATATAGGTGAAGTGCACGGCGTAGGGGCACAATCGTGTAACTATAAACACGACAGGTGGGAATTCGATTTCCATTCGAAGAAATTTAATATTTTCATTTCTTCGCATTAGTGTTGTGGCAAATCGATGGATTAACTTCCGACACTCCGTTCCCCACTTTTCGTCGAATTCTGGAGACATTAAGTGGCAGAATTTAACGCCTCGCTCAACACTAGAGCGGAGAAATTAAAATTTAAATAAATGTTTGATCTCCTCGAATGGGGATCGAACCCACAACCAGTCGCGTTTACAGAATCTACTCAATCTACTCAATATATATGTATGTACTTATACGATCAGCTACATTCTTACTTTCCCGGATGTTGCAAGCCATTTTGCTCAAGCGACCATTGTATGCACTCCTCTTAACTGCCAATCACACTGATCGTTTTTACGTAACATAATGAGAGTAGTCTAGCCTACTAGCATTACTGCTAAAACGGCGACTGCAATGGTTGTTTGATGACATAAAAGTATTAATTTTACGCATTAATCATAAGTAGTACGTAGAAATTATACGTAGTTGAAAATATAAAATTCAGCTTCACGGTGTATCCCGCAGACAGAAGGGTAGGCAGAGGGAACCTAGAGTTAGTACACTCCGTTCCTCACTTGCCGTCGAATTCTGGAGGCACTGCATGTTGAGTGGGGTACTCAACGCCGCGCTTTGCCTCGACACCAGAGCGAAGAAATGGAAAGAAATATTTCATCTCCTCGAATTGGGATTGAATCCACAACCAGTCGATTTTACAGTCACACTTTGTGCCCCTGCGCCAGGACTGGCCTCGGCATAAATATAAAATTAATGCCGATTTGTGGATTATCTATTCAATTTTAAAAATATCACTTATCTTATCGATTCGCCGGAAACCTAAATTGTATTGTTTTGTAGGATTTTTATATACGATTGTGTGGACGAAAATGATTTTTTTTTAGAAGTAATCGTATAGTGATAACGTAAAGTTTCGTTTGCATAGTTAAAAATCGGCTTCACGCTGTATCCCGCACACAGCAGGGTAAGCAGAGGGAACCAAGTGTTAAGACACTCCGTTCCCCACTTTCTGCTGAATTTTGGAGGCATTGCGTGTTGAGTGGCAGAACTCAACGCCGCGCTTTGTCTCGACATCATAGCGAAGAAATGGAAATATAAATTTAAGTAAATATTTCATTTCTTCGAGTGGGGATCGAACCCACAACCAGTCGGTTTTACAGTCACACTTTGTGCCGCAGCGCCACGACTGGCCTCATTTTTTATTTGCATAGTTTGCATAGTTACTACTGTTTTTATTTCTATATCTGTTTTTATTCATTTAAAAACAATTTATAATACCAGAATGCAAAAGTAAGTTTGAATAAAAAGAATAAAAAATGGGAATATGTATGCAGACGGCGTCTCTGCAAAACAATTGACGTGCAACGAACTCAGGAAGGGCTCACCATAATTGATTTGCTATTTATCACACTCAGTAAATCGACCGTTTTCTGCATTATTAGAAAAGTAGCTAAAATATCATATTTGACTGTTGGTCAATACTCTTCTATTTTCAAAATATACGACCACGATACATTGTGGACAAATTTAATATGTTTTATACCTATATAGATCAACATCTATAAACTCAACACTGACACAATGTTGACATTTATTTTATATATATTTTAATCTTATAAAGATCATCATCATCACTATCTCTTTCACCTGCTAATCTAAGTAACCAATTTGTTATCGCAGTCAAATTTGTATCAAAATTTACATTCTTTTAATGGTTAGAGATTAAAAACAAGAACCAAAACAATATAAACTAGCCAGCTGTAATAACAGGTTTATTGGCTTGATTAGTTGCGAAGTAATAATTAATAGTTACATAACCCATACCTCATTAATTCAGAATCTGGCTTTAATATACGATTGACCGCGCGATAACGGCGTTTTATTTATATCATATTCATCAGATCTGTTCGAACGACAGGTTGGGGCTGTTCAACACTCAAATGCTAAGTGCATTTGAGTGTTGAACAGCCCCAACTTTAAAGTTTTTACAGGTACACACAGGTACAACAATTTAAAGTTATTACAGGTAGTTTTAGTAAAATTTACCTTTTACTGAAGATAACGTTCTTATCATCGAATGTTTTTTATAATAAAGGATTGATAATAGTGAATCATGTGATTTTTGAAGATACATTTTGGTATTTAGCTTTGTCTACAATTGAAACTGTACCCATAGACGTAGGAATAGGAAAAAATTTGACACGAACTGATCTGTTCAGAGCTAAGGTTCAGGCTCGCCTTGGAAAATATCTCTAGTTATGACTATACTGGCAAATGACTGTAGAATATGTATTTTCCTGTTTGAATGCTATAATAAACCTCTATGAATTTGATGTGTTTTTAATGGTTTTAATGGTTTTCAGTTTACAAAAGTGACAGAAGCTCCTATCTTTTACTTATCATAAGACAACTATCCATTTTATTTCGTCGGACGTCAGAATATGTTACGTTTTGTATGTTATTGTACACTACTTAAGAAATCCTGTTTTATTTACATGCAAGAAAAAATATATATTGACAAACATATTTCCAGTATAAAAAAATATTTTGATAGGCAATTTCAGCTCTAAGTACTAACTTAACTTGACGTTTTATCCCTAGAAGAGTACTCAGAGAGAACAGAGCGCCAAACGCTATGGCCTCTACATACCTCTTTCACCTCGTCCACTGTCATCAATCTCTTCATACATGGCCTCCGGGGGGTCCTCATGCTTTCTACGTGACCTTCCTCCAGTATCTTTGATACTGGAGGTCTATCCCTACCTCTCTTACCACTTACTTTTTCATCATAAGTCTATATCCCAATTGGCTTCCTTCTTACTATTTACACACGTACGCATGTAACACATGTGTACGCACTATTAGGGCATGCCCTTTTTTAGTTAATACTTTATTTTTTTCAATAAATTTGCTTGGTATATACAAATGTTTACTTCTTAAATATATATTTCTTTTATAGCATAATTATTTGACGCCCTTACCAGAGCGCAGAAAAATTAAAAAGTTCCCCAAAATGGGATTCAAACCCACAACTAATGCGTTCACATTCTGATGTTTTTTCTACTGCGTAGTATTAGCGTTTTTCATTCTTATTTTTAACAGTAGCGCTGGTAACTTTTACACCATTTAAAAAAGATATATTTTAACGGTCTAATAAATTCCTTGTTAATATAAAAATGTATACGTATACGTTATTTTACTGTATCCAAAAAAAATAGAAATGATTATAAAACCACATCATTATATTAAGGATTAATTTAAATTTATATTTATATATATTTCTTATCAGAATATAATAATGATTGAATTTCCTGTTGTTCAGTTTTATGTAACTATTATTATATACGATACTATTGTTATATGGTTACGACATAACGGCTTATCGTATTAAAATAATACCTGATATTAGAAAATAAAAAATAACATTTAACCATAACCATCTTAATAAATAATCTACGATGGCCCCTATCGTAGCGCAGTGGCACAAGCGTCTGGCTGTAAACGCGACAGTTGTGGATTTGAGGGTTTGAATTATTATTTATTATCATTTTCGTTTCTTTATTCTAGTAACTGGTTGAGTTTTCCACTCAACACGCAATACCTCGAAAATTCGTCAGACAGCCCACTGTCTGCCGAATTTTCTCTCTTATCTTCGTTCCTCAAAACGAAGTGTCTTAACACTAGGTTCCTTCTGCCTACTCTGCTATATGCGAAATACGAAAATAACCTTAACAAAACTGTAGATATTTGTTAAAAAATGTCAGTTACTATTTAAATACAATTTACAGATGAGACAATCTATACTTTCATAGCAACGTTCGTAAAGTTTATTTTGTCTTGTTAGATCAAGATTGTATAGAATAGTTTATTTCAAATATTTTTTTTGTGTTATGGCTGGTGAAGGCCAAAATCGTGTCGACCTAATTTTTTTACTGATTAATAACTGCTTTAAATTTTTAGCTAGCTAATATAGCTAACTAAAAATATAAAATATTGACTATTTATAGTAAGAATAATGAAAAAAATAAATGAGTCATTTTCCATATAATTTAATTATCAAATAGTTATAATTTAATTGGAAGTTTCATTTAAAGAAGGAGTCTAAATTCGGAGTTGTGAGCTGCAGCTGTGTATGCGTGGTCACCCAGCGTTACCGGATGTTAGTTATTTAGCAAATGTTCTCTGTATGGAAATCCTGATCTATCGCCCAGTGCTAAATATGTCAACGCACTTTTACGAATACGCTTCCGTTAATACTGCCATTAGTCATACTGCCTTTAATGAAATAAATTCTTATACCGTCGGCGTAGAGTGGAAACTTGCTGTATTTTTTGGTTTTTTCGTTATGTACATTTTTATACCATTCGAAAATGTAAATAAAATACAAAATTGACCTTTACTATGTGTCATATATAGTAGAGAATATAAATGAGTTTTCGAAATTGCAAAAAATCTAATAATACATATATAATAATACTTCTTTAAAGACGTTTTACTCCTACTAATTTACTTAATAGGCTGTTACTCGTTAGCAGGTTTATCAATGCCGATTTACAAATTTATAATTAATCTTCATTAAAATTAAATTTTATTTCAGCTTCACGCTGTATCCCGCACACAGCAGGGTAGGCAGAGGGAACCTAGTGCTACAAGACACTCCGTTCCCCACTTTCTGCCGAATTCTGGAGGCATTGCGTGTTGAGTGGCAGAACTCAACGCCGCGCTTAGCTTCGACACCAGAGCGAAGAAATGGAAATATAAATTTAAGTAAATATTTCATCTCCTCGAGCGAGGATCGAACCCACAACCAGTCGGTTTTACAGTCACACTTCGTGTCGCTGCGCTATGACTGGCCATTAATTATTATTTAATTTTAAATTTCTTCTATAAAATCTGATTTATTAAATTTATTATTGTAGGATTTCAATAAACACAATGTTATAAAGGTGGTACAAGTGGATAATTAGGTTAGGAAATTACAAATCAACGTGGTTCAGGTTTTGACCTTCGTCTAGTGTGATTAGGCGCATCATTATCCTATTACGAATCTCGTGTCAATCGTTAACAACATCGCAACAATATTGTTCGCTCAACAACGTTGAGAATAAACTATGAGAATTTTCGATCTATATCTTTCTTCGATCTATCTTCTTTGTCTTGTTCTTGTCTGTCTTGTTCTTGTCTTTAATTTTTTTTCTGTACTGGCTTACTTAAAAGTTAGAAACAGATATTATATATACCGAGATTATCACCGCGATCTTATCTAGTTTTTTAAGATTTTATAATTTTCGTAAAAACATTTTTATGTTAGTAAAATTTGATTAGAAAATTAGGAATATATAACTTGAACGATCAATTTAAATTATGTTTCAAATATTCATAGTCATCATTGACCGCGATGCGGATGTGCACCCGGCACTATTTGAGCGAAGCTTTTAAACTTTCGGCAGAAATAAGTCCAAATGAAACTCGTGAAATCGCCATATTTGCGAATAGGTACAGTTTAAAATTTTGCTCTCTACTCTGCATTTGCATACACCTAAGTATATAACATTTCTTTTTTTAATAATTGATTTCTCTAAAATGATCTATTCGAAAATAATAATAAGAATTTGACATGTTATTTGAACAATGAATTATAGATCATTGTAAATTTAGTGCAAGGTGCATCACAAGCATCTGGTGAGGAATGTCTCACATGTTACATTCTTGAAGAACTCTGGTATACCAGCTCCGAGACAGGAACGCTAAGCACGCGACGGGACACATGCGAAGGTCTAAAATTAGATCATACTCCGTCGCTTAGCCCTGCATTCATAGGTATTTGCCATAAAAACGATGCAACGCATCAATTCTACATTCTTCGTCATTTATTTTTTAGTTTCAACCTGTTTGTGCTATATTGCAATTGCAACTTTCCAAACGGCTTTTAAATTACAAACGGCTTATTAATTCTTAAGTGCAGCCAAAACTTGTTTAAGGACCTTTCTCGTTTAATATTTTCTGCCAGCGTACAACAACTTAGTAGTATTTTTACATTATTTGTCATTAAGAAAAAAATATTAAAGGACCATAATTAGGTAAGAATCTAGCTAATTAAGTACATCTGCAGTAATTAATAACGTCTTTAAATAATCGATTGTATATTTTTTTATTTAAATAGAATATTCAGCCTCAAACAATTTAATAAAAAAAATTATGCAGCTGACTTCACCTTCATCGTTGATGAGAGCACTCTAATCTGACAAAGGGTTACTTAGGTAGTAAGATTACGGCTCTTATATATCGTTTTGGAGGTTAAAGCGCTGACATTTTCAACAAATAGGAGAAAGTGAATTATACGTCAATTAACTGCAATAATATTATGTATATATTACGCCATAGCCGTCATATATAGCCTTACGCGTGGCTTACAACTTGATACTCGTGGACGTTTAACCATGGTTCCGGCTGGTGCATTTAAGATCCTATTGCAACAACAAGTTGCAAATAAATAAGTCGTTCATATTTAAATGTATTGAATATTTTTTAGGAAATTATTTTTAAGCACGTTTGGATATACAGTATGCGTGGGGGCTTCAGTATATATCTATTTTACCCCCTATGTATGTTTAGTGATTGTCAGAGTTTCCGCAGATATTTGGGAATTTGAGTGTCTTTTTTTAAACGGATTCTTGAAGAGAATTGGCAAATACAGCCCGACTGTTCGGTCTGCGCTCGTGATTTTTTTCTTAATATAGATCAATATTAGACCTTTCGTACCACATAATAATTTAAAAATGTCGATGTCTTAGAAATAACGTCCAAACAAATACTGTTTATTAAATAGTTAAATTTTTATTTGTTGTCAGGCCCAAAAATCGGATTGCATTTGTTAATTCTGTACAAACATCCGAATTTTTCACACTGAATATCGCTGAACATGGATGTTTATGTGGTTTTCAATGTTTCGAATCAATTCAAATCGAATTAGATTCAGTATATTTTTGCCTAAATTTAATCAGTCTATTCCATAGTAGCAATCCTATAATACACCGTGTTATAATAGAATATATATTGGACAAAACTGATGGTTTTATAGCAATTTAAACATTAAATATAAACGTATGAAGATCATTTTCTGGAAAAAATGTTGTGACATGTTAAATTTTTCAAACTTTACTTTTGTAAATATATATTAACATATACAGGCTGGTTGTTTTTGAGAGATACGTAAGTCAGTGCCGTTTTGAATGGAATTTAAGCAGCTAAATGAAAAAGTATACATAACCCGTACTCGTACACATTTAATATGCCTTATAAGGCTCGCAAAGATTAAACTTATTAAATTGTTATACAAATTCTTACATCGTTTATAACATTCTGGACGGCATTTCATACAAAGCAGCGGTTTCATTGACATAGATGTGCGCAATTATATAACCCACAGGTGTTAATTAGGTTTTGCAATGTACATTTCCAATTCGGATCGCGCTTACGTCAGACTCTTACCGGAGGTTCATGAACGACGTTATTAAGATCTGCTGAAATATTCTCTTTGTGACACGAACATAATTCATAGTCTTCTCTTTTAGTGTCAAGTGTCAAGACACACTGCTCCCCACTTTCCGCCGAATTCTGAAGGCAATGCGTGTTGAGTGGCAGAATTCAACGCCGCGCTTTGCCTCGACACCAGAGCAAGGAAAGGAAAATATTAAATATATAATTTTTTCGAGTGGGATCGAACCCACAGCCTGCCTTTTACAGTTACACGCTTGTGCCAGTGCGCCACGACAGCCTTAATTTGAGAGATTATATAAAATTAAATCACCTTCACGTTGTATCCCGCATATAGCTGGGTAGGCAGAGGGAACCTGGTGTAAATGATTATGAAATTAATTTAATGAATTGATCATGGATATTTTTTACATAATTCATCAACACTTATAGTGTCTTAAATTCATACTGATTTCTCTATTTGGCACGTTGATTGTAGCATAGACGTAAAATATACAAAGTCACGTATAGAGATAGCCGTAATAAAAACAAGAATTATAAAGTTTGTCATTTTTATTGTTAATTAAAAAAATGTCATAAATAGCACTTTAGTATTATAAATAAAACATACAGGTATCCAATTTAAATAATATCTTTTTATTTTAACTTGTTACACTAAATAGAAAATCAACTTTCTCTTTCTCCTATAATGATGTGATGAACGGTCGTCCAAAAACCAATATTGACTGTTTTTAATAATATCGAATTCGGTTGTGAAGTAAATCAGCTTCAAACTGCAGTTTCCGCATACAGCAGTAGTAGGGATTCGGGAGTTCTGGCCCACCCATCTGGTCCCCAAGGGAACCAGATGGGTGGGCCAGAACTCCTGAATCCCTACTACTTACAGCAACTTTTAAATAAATATCTCATTTCCTCGAGTGGGGATCGAACCCACAACCAGTCGGTTTTACAGTCACACTTTGTGCCCCTACGCCACGACTGGCCTCAACTAGGTTCTTAAGTACTTCATCTATTTTCCAACTCGTCATAAATATTGACCTCGATATGAGCAAGTTTGACACCGCTGGCTTGAGAGGAATGTGCCCGTTTGTGTGCCTTGTACGGCGCTAACTCTCAAGTCAAAGTTAAGTGCAACACCATATGGCATAGCCGGCCAAGGTCAAGAATTCAACACGTGAGAAATTGAAAACGGTACTAATCATAACGCTGAAGGAAAAATGTTAATGCAAGATGGAATGCTAGTCTTAATTACACAATTATTTTTATAGTTAAACATGTTTAAATCTTTTGCTATGGTACAGTGTATCATTGCAGAGGTCAGTTAGCCTCGAACGTGTTATACCTAGTGAATCTATTCAATTTTATACATATTCAATTTGAATAATGCTTACATGACATCGAGATAACAATATTTCTTAATTGCTTGTGAAAAAAATACAAAGCTATGTTTTACATAGTAGATTTAATTAAATTCACACTGTGATGCTCATATAGCAAGATAGGCAGAGGGAAGGGGGTTAAGACCCTCCGTTCCCACCTTAAAATCAGTTTCACGCTGTCTCCCGCACACAGAGGTAGGCAGAGGGAACCTAGTGTTAAGACACTCTGTTCCCCACTTTCCACCGAATTTTATGTGCCACTGCACCACGATGACCTCATATTTCGTATATAAAAATTATAAATGTCATTTACGACACCAAAGTAATCATCTTCTTAATAAGTACAGTACGTTACAAATAACTTTCAACACTTGTAAATACAAGATATTTTAGATGCCTTTAAACGGTATCGTGACTTTTTTTTCGGTTAAGGCCAAGTCAAAAGTCATTGCTCTAATGTCAAGCCCAAGCGATGTCGATTCGAAAGTGATTGATTTTCACGATAGCTTTGTTTTATCTGCGGAAGTGAATTGCAATTTAAAAGATGATTTAAAAATAAAACATGTCATAAAAGCTGGTTTTTATTAAAAAATATCGTCGAACGTCGTATTGTATGATCTAGGTTAAAATAACAATTTTTACTCTTACGACTGAGACCGTAGGTATATTAATTTTTGTGTGTATGCCTTCATTTTAAAATATAAGATTCACTACTTGTAATTTATTTACTTTGACCAAAACACTTATTGACAAAAATGAAAAATACAAATTCAATATTATAATATAATTAAAATCATTATAAAACATTGTTTCTATTGTTAAATTTGCATGCAATGTTTTTAAACTGTATTGAAGATAGAATGCGTATCCATATAGAACTCCAGACATAAATCTATAACTGCTTGATACAGCTCTAGATTTCTAATTTCCTGGAGCTCCTATGTCGGTTCATTGATATAATCCAATCAGTCTTGCCAAGCAATCAAAGGGGTTGGCCGTTACATGGCTGTGATGGAAAAGATAATAGAATAACTGGTATATAACAGGCAGTGCTTGCCTGCGTGGCGAGGATATTGCTATCTGGACTTTTTACAGTATGTCCAGGAAATTAATTATAGTATTATTAGATGTTTTGTTGCTCTTGTTATGTAATCGTATAAGGATTGTTTTTTTTTTTGCTTTTAGTAAGTGGTAATTGTAAATACTTTACATTGAAAATGATTTGATTACATTAATGATATTTAATTTCTTATTGTGTTAATCTATTGATTTTTGAATGATTTCAAAGGAATCGGGCAGCTTTGTTGCAGTTTATGTACCTCCGAAATTAAAGTAGCTCTTTAATATGAATATCGTTTTAGACTTTCTAGTTTCTGTATAGAACCGTTATGGACAACCAGTATTTAGAGTTAAAACAATAGGCGATTAATAAAATTATTCATATTGTATCCATGTGAGGTTGTGCTACTTTCCATTCTTAAGAATGCTTACACTTTACTCAAGTTATGGTAGAACATTACTTATGAAATATATGATATACAATTTTATAATATTTAATTTTTTTATTAACACAGGTAGTAAGATTTGATCCCACGCCTCGAATTCTGTCCAAGCAGTCTAGTAAATTAGATATGCTTCGAAATCTATATAAGGTTGCTAAAAATTACTGGTGCGTCTTTGTAATCACGATATTATTCAATAAAATTATATTATTAAATAATATTATAATATATTGATATTAGGGCTATAAATGTATTATATTGGAATCCATACAACGTAGTTAAGATAGACTTTATAATGATTAGCATAGTGTTTGATTTGTTAACATGCATAATATAATAGTTATACATCATTTAGATGATAAGAAAATACTGTTAAATTTATGATTAAATACAAGGTTTTTTACTTTATGTGGTGCACTCTGAGCAATCAAAATTCCTTAGTTCTTTTTTTTACGTGACGCCGTTAGCTAGTTTTTCTGATTTATTTTTAGCGTTGAAACTTCTTATACATGATTTTACATGACGTTTATTTATTTTTTGTAAAATAAGTTAATTATAATATAATTAATTCGGCGAAAAGTGTCTTTACACTAGATTTCCAGGTTCCCGCTGCCTGCACTAGTAAGTGCGGGATACAGCGTGAAGTAAAAAAAAATAAAATAAAAATAATATATCATTAATCTGTAAAAAACGGAGAACGAAGTCTTTTAGCACTAGGCTCCCAGGTTCCCTCTGCCTACCATACCATGTGTGGGATACAGCGTGAAGCTAGAAAACTGGACAACCGCAAGTCGGGGGTTTCGTACAAAAATTGGAGGTCTCGAACTTTTTTCCGAAATTTAAGCTTACCTTAGCCAGAGCCGTTTCATCTGATACCTCACTTGAACTTGGATTTAGCCACAAATGTTTAGTTTTCAGATTTATTCCTGAACTGGTAGTTACTAGCTACCTGTAAATGCTAGCTGCCAAATTCTAGGTCAACTGAAAGTACCCTATGAATTTTGATTTCCTATAAAGTTTCAAAATCGCGTTTTTTGCGAGACAATCAGCCATATATGTTATTAAGTAAATGTAGAAATACGTTTTTTTTTTCGAGAAAACATGAGGCCGTAGATCCGAGGATATGATTTGAATTTCAACTCGTTATCTCCAAGCGTTCCTGAAATAAAGGCTCTTGACAGACAGACAGACAAATGGAAAACATAAAGGTTGCTTTTTTCCTTAAAAGGTACGGAACCTTAAAAAGTCAACAATGACTATAATTTAGTTTACCAATAATCAAGATGATCATGACATTGGTTCGTCCGACCAGAAAACAACATTATTAAACGCAAATAAGTTCTAGCGGCAAATCATACTATAATACCATGACTCCATGAATCTGATTACTCTTGGCTTACTACACAAGCGCAACGGATTGACGATTTCAATTACAATAGCTGTTTTGAAATAGGTTAAATTATTCTATTCTGATGCATTGCTTCGTTTCCAATTGAATCTATTTATCTCTATAACGAGAATTAGTAAAGCTATAAGTAGCTCCTTGGATGCGTCGTATCTATATAATCTAGTATCTATATAATTTAATTAAAAAAAGAAATATATAGTTCATATGCTTGTCATTAAACGTGGCCTATATATTAATGGTGCCTACTAAAAGCAGAAAAAATGATAGAAATTCATCGTCGAGTCTCGCAATCTCATTTTTAAAGTGAGGAACCTTTTCGTTTTAAGTGTTCTCGACCTTTATGCACCTATACGTCGTGTAACGTTTAAATGTACATTGATATGGTTTGCTGGTGTCGCGTTAAAATGTGAAAGTGCGGGGACATGTCTACAAAGCTGTTTTATCTACCTTTTTATTTGTATCCTCCGTATAACGGGGTAGGCAGAGGGAACCTGGTCCACTCCTGAACCACTCTAGTGTTAAGACTCTCCATCCCCCACTTTTCGCCGAATTTTTGAGGCATTGCGTGTCGGTTAGCGGAATTCAACGAACATTGCGCTTTTACCTTGGTACCAGCGCGAAGAAATGAAAATATTAATATATAATAATTCATACCTCTGAGTGAGAATCGAACCTAAAACATACATATACATGCTTGTGCTCTTGCGCCACGACTAATTAGTAAACAACAAATTAGTTTCATGTTCAACGAGACCATAATCTCCTATGAACATTGGAACTGTAAAAGGAATAACTGCTCTCCCCTACGAAGCGAAGACGTTACACCAATTTAGGCGCGCTTGAGAACTAAAGCTCTCTATCTAGATCACATCTTGTTTTTATTGGCCACAGCTGCAGGACTAATCAGCGTGGGGCATACCATTATAGCCTTGCCGTGTACAGATGTATTATAATCGTACGTAATTGGCAATAAATGAATGTGTATGAGCGGTGGTCGGTTTATCATGGTGTGCGCACCCCTCGGTCTAAGAGACTTCAGCGGACGACAAAGTCTGGTTTAGTTTTAGCCGTGTCCACGTCGGATATTGACGTCTCCAATGGTTCTATCGTCTGAATAATATATTGTTTATGTTTACAATGAGAGTATTAAGTTTTTAATAAGTTGTATTTTACTTAGCTTTGTAAATACGGTGAGTTAATAATTTTAATATTTCATTTTATTATATTGAAACTTCTTATAAGCATTTTTTAACACAAAAATTGTTCTGCTATAAAAATACGAATACAATAAATAAGTATTTCAGCTTTTATATAATATCTTATCTGTTTTGGATAAAGATAACTTCTAAATTATTAAATTTATACTGTATCTAGAGGATATGTAACATCATTAGAGTTAATTATGTTACACATATAGCCTAAAAACATTTGAAAAATATTACACACATTTCAATTAGAGAAGTATATTGTGATTGATTAGTAACATATGATTTAAGAAATAAAATTTAAACTCAAGATTAACATGGCTGCTTTCTTTTTGTAAATCTATCTAAAATAATTTAAATACGTTATTTACTAAATACGATTTTTTTTCTATTTTACTTCTCAAATTACAAAACTCTGTGAAACTCGAAAGTTTTACCACGTGCACATCAAAATCGATATAGCAATCCAACTCCCGTCTTTCGACAAAACGAGGGTGGATTTTGTGGGGGAGAAAACTGTTTATTGGAATAATAAAAGTGTTGTCTGTAACAATCTGCCCGAACAAACATTGCATTCTCTCATAATGATTTACATCTCATTCTACTAAGCTTTTGTCCATGAAGATTACTGGTTGGCGCCTATATTTTTATTTTTGTTCTGGGCAGTGATTCAGATCGTGTGTATCTGTATTTAGTGGCTTTGTATGTTCCAATTTTTTTATATATCTACTCTTTTAAAATAAATAAGTAAATTAAATATATTAACGTGATATCTTCATTAAATGTATGACATCATTAGGACATTTATAAATAATGGCATTTTTTCCCGTACCGTATTCTGAAATACAACGTTTATTATACACATATGTATAAAATTTATTATGTTTTTATTTTCTTCGCTCTAGTGTCGAGGCAGAACGCGGCCAAAATTCCAAAATCCGACGTAAATTGAGAAACGGAGTGTCGTAGCACTAGGCTCTTTCTGTCTACCTTATTACATACTCCATTTATCGTCAAAAATAATGTATAAAACATTATTCTATATTTGTATCATCTGTTATCTGGTCTCATAATCTCTATCATAAAGCCTACCAATTTCAAGTAATTCTGCAAATCGTTTGTATTTCGTGACAAAAGTTTCATGTGTTCCTAATAACATGGGGATTGTTACTTAGTGTGGGTGTTCAGGCTTACAATGCTTCGTATATGGATACCTAGGTTTAAAGTATACAAGCTAATAAAATTGAATGTAAAGCTTACCGCAGCTTTAGGAAAGCATTATAAAAACTCATGTTGTAATATTGGGAAACGGAGTGTCTTCAACAGTAGGTTCACGATTTAAAACTAGGTTCCCTCTGCCTACCTTGCTTGCGGCAGTGATATGTGCAGGATACAGCGTGAAGCCATTGATTTAACACTATTTAATATTTGATAATAATGAAAAAAAAAAAAACAACTAAACAGAAGTTACATTTTAGTCATACTTTCAGTTTAAATAGAAAGTAGGCGTTTTATTTTTGAACACTACAACAACGGTATTGCTAAAGGCTGTCTACATACTCGGTATATGTATATTTGGCTGTGTATACCGACATCCGGTCGCGCCTGTCTACATCTAATTGCTAAATAAAAAAAGGGTTGTACGCAAGTACGTTATCGTTCGTACTGCTGCTCTTTCTGCTAATTGTAATGGCTTATTCCATGCTATTATTTATTATTATTTTTTTTTGTTTTTGCCAATATTATCTAATAATACATATTAGAGCATCATAAGTAGCGAAAATTTGTTAAAATCTCCCTACAGAGATGCTAACAACATTAATAAGTTGTAACAAGCGTATAAGAATTTTGACGTAGCTCGATGAGAATGTATGGCTTAGTTGTTCAGACCGCTTCTCGTACGGTCTTCAAAGAGGCGGATTCAAATCCCGCTGCGTTTAAATTTTTATACGATTTCTTAATACGTATTTTTCTTTCCTAAGTGCGCAATAACACTTTAAAAATATCTAGTAACGTTTTCGATTCGGTAGTCTATGTCTGTATTTTTTATTTTATTTTAAACTTTAGGTATAACTAATATTAAAATAATGGCTCAGGTATAATATTAACAACAATGATGTTATAATTATTAAGAAAAAACAACCTGATGCTACATTTATACAACAAGCAGCTTATTATGGATTGTCCTATTTTTTCTATTAATTCCATTTACTACGTTAATAAAAGGCGGCTACAAGGGTGAAATACGGTCGTTAACATCAAATCGTGTCAACAAATTTAACTCTACATTTACATCATATCTTAAATTATTGCTATTTTTATTTGGTGTCGTTTCCTAAGATTTACTACAATTGATTTGAAGATGGAAAATAGCACTAGGAACACCTTATATTGTGAACAATATTTTAGAAATATTTTTACAAAGATATTTTTTTAGCTGAGGATTATGAATAGAATTTTTGTATTTTATAGTATTTCTTTAATAAAAGATAATGCTACGAGTTGGTATAATATTTAAATAAATACATATTAATGTATAATAGATTACTTTTTAAGTTACCTACTACAAATTTGTTATTTATCTCGTGCTTATTTTTTATTAAATTTAAGAAAAAAAAATTGAATAAATAATTAATTTTTTTTTATACAAAGAAGTTTCGACTTAGATCTTATACAATTACAAATATTACTGTCATGTCACGAATGCTATAATAACATTTACATCGGTCCGACGGTCACAGCTCGGAGTGCGAAGCGGACGTTGACTAGTGCCGAGCCCTCGGGGAACCCAGCCCTACCGTTACTCGCGACCTCATATTTCAATATAACAGCTTTTATTTAAGCCTACTTTTAATGACTGCGGTATTAAGGATATTGTTGATGTGTTTTTATGTTTTCTTTATTATTTTATAAGCATTTTTTTTTATTAAATTGTTATAGATATCTGATTTAAGTGAGACATTTCATTTTTAGATAATATTTTCCTGTAATATCAGTATATTATAATTTTAGCCTTATATACATAATACGTTATAATAACTGTGGCTATTATTAAATTTATAATAAGTCATTTAAATAACCATAGAGTCGTATACACGTAAATGGCCAATGACCATTTTTGTAGGATTATAGTGCAAAATTACCTGTTGACACATTGAAATTATTATTACATATTAAAAATTTAAAGACAATGATATTTAAATATTTTCATAGATTTATTTTAATATTTTAAAATGTTACGTAATATATATAACCCGTTCCGTTTGCCATTTGAATCACTAATTAGTTTAAGTATGTATTATTATAAGTGAAGTAACGATATTATTAACTTAATTGGAGAATCTATGCTGCTGCAGTAATTTTAAATTAAATATTTTATACCAGCTTCTGCTGGTTACCTCTTCTATGTGGTCTTACATAAAAAATACTTTTTAATAAAAATATGTGTTATATTTGTACTGTAAATTATCTATGCGACAAAATTCATCAGTTTCGGATTTGTATTTTTGAAATCATTTTTTTTATTTCATTAAAATTGTAACTCAATATAATAGATATATTTCCAAAGAGATCTGTATGCATAAATAATACCTAAGTAATGATATACATATACCATACAAACACTGCGCAATCATAAAATCGATTTTTTCCCCAACAACTTATCGATATTAAAATAGAACTTAATATTTCATACGCTCCAGACAGCAGAGCTATGAGAGAGATGAAAAGATAATCTGGTGGCAATGAACTTCAAACTAATTTCAAAACTCGACATGTTACAATCGAGAACAATATAATTGTTATGTGGTAGGCAGCTAAATTAAAATTTTACGTAACATACTTCCTTATTTGAAAATGAGTTAATATTATTTTAAGGATAATATTATTTTAATAGAATTTGTAATTGGTTTTAAAAAAGTGATTTTGCAATATAGTCCTATTCTTCTTATTAATTATACGTTTTTCTGATAGTAACGGAATGGTAGAATAGGTAATAGAATCAAAGCCTTTAATGAGCAAATATTAATCGAAAACATTATTAGTTTTCAAGGTTTCTTAAAACTTCCTTATGCTTAAAAATCTTAAAATTAGCTTTATTATAAACAAGCAAAAAAATATATACAATCATAACTTATATACGGCAGACATCGAACCCGCGCCAATCAATGGTGCAACGACCTTGCCATGTTCACCATACTCGTGACTTAAAAGGAAGTGCAAATTTAACGGGGTTATAATTTTTTTTCTTATTTCTGGCCCAAAGTGTACAGTTAACTTCAGTGGAACCTGGCATAGTGCATTTATATAATGTAGAAATAATCCCTTTCTTAGAATATATTATAGCTGTCTCAGGTTTATTGCTTCCCGTGTTCTCAAACATTACTCGAGCTGGTCTTAATATGTTTTTTTATGAAAAAAGTAACGCTGTACCAGCATTTTATAGATGGTGTGGCTTTACTTAGGTATATTAGGAATTGGAAACGTCGTTTTATACATATTTTTATATTATTTATTAGATTATATGAATGTTTTATGAGCAAAAGCTCAATAAACTTCGAGGCCAATTCTGGTGTGGGGGTACAATACGTATGACTGTAAATGCGACATGTTGTAGGTTCGATTTCCACTCGGGGAAGTGCAATATTTAATATTTTCATTTTTTCGCTCCGGTGTCGAGACAAAGCGCGGCGTTGAGTTCCGCCACTCAACACGCAATGACTCCAGAATTCGGCGGAAAGTGGGGAGCGGAGTGTCTTAACACTAGGCTCCCTCTCGCTACCCTACATGCCGGACACAACGTGGAGCTGAAAAAGAAGCTTAAGAATCTCTATATAACGAAAAGTTTTTGAAAGAGTATAGATAATATAAGAATGACGTAATACTTGGTTCATGTCTAATTTAAATTGTGGTCCGTTTTCAAAGTGAACTACCGTACATCTAAATCGAGTGATGACAAAGCTCCCAGTATGTGCAAGTCAAATTGCTGATGGAGTTTTTGTTAGATCCTCTTTTTTTGCAAATCGGGACGGTTGTGCTACATTTCAACAAAAATCTATTCATATTTGTTTTATTTTGTTATTGTTTGTTATATATACTTATTTCTAACCAGTCGTGGGGCAGGGGCACAAAGTGTGACTGTAAACGCGACTGGTTGTGAGTCGCGTTTACAGTCACACTTGCGTCGCAGTGAGTGCGCTGGTTTAATTTAATTTTAATTTATTAATTAATAAAAATCAAACGTTTTAACAGATCTTCTTTCAATTTATTTAATTGAATTTGTGTCGTGTTTTCTATCAAAGCTATAATGATAGCTGTAAATATAGAAGCCAATGATTTGCGGGTTATTTTGCCATATAGTATGATGTCAGCTAATGGTATAAAAAATTAACACACCCAGTCAAATGTTTATAGTTAGTCGTTGGCAACTTGTTTTATTATTCAGTTTCTATGGCCGAAAATAGGTTTAATGTCAGAATAAACTTTTTATTATTTTATTAGAACACGGCGTAACTTATTAAAATGGATGTAATCTACATCCAATACATATTTAGTAATAGCCTAATAATATTTTACAATTATTAAATAATAAAGCCAGTCGTGGCGCAGGGGCACAATGGTGTGACTGTAAACACGACTGGTTGTCAGTTCGATCCTCACTCGAGGAAATGAAATATTTATTCAAATGTTTGTGTGTGTTTCATTTCTTCGCTCTGGTGTCGAGGCAAAGCGCCACTGTACAGGCAATGTTTCCAGAATTCGGCGGAAAATGAAGAACGGAGTGTCTTAACACTAGGCCCCCCCTGCCTACCTTACTGTGTTACGCTAAAAAATAATAATAATATAGGAATTGTGGAAATCCTTTCTTTTAATTTATATTTTTAACTTTATAATAGAACAAAAACAATATTGGAACAACAATGAAAAATAATATTAAGTGCTTGTTAAATACTGCGAATTAATTGTATCTTCGTCCTTTTGTCCTCTAACGTATATCGGTCGTCGCTCGTGGCGTCGTGGATGTTATTCTACACCCGTCAGTTTGCGACAAAATATTTACAAATCCATTTACCTTTTACGAAAATACATTTATTAGTATAGTCCTGTCAATAACACTCTACTAAAAGAGTCACTTGATTGGTATTGAAAGAGTAAATGGAAAATATTTTGGTTTCTTATAGTTTATATAATTTTTTTTTTTTAGCTTCACGCTATATCCCGCACACAGCAGGGTAGGCAGAGGGAACCTAGTGTTAAGACACTCCGTTCCCCACTTTCTGCCGAATTCTGGAGGTATTGCGTGTTGAGTGGCAGAACTCAACGCCGCGCTTAACCTCGACACCAGAGCGAAGAAATGGAAATATAAATTTAAGTAAATATTTCATCTCCTCGAGTGGGGATCGAACCCACAACCAGTCGGTTTTACAGTCACACTTCGTGCCGCTGCGCTACGACTGGCCTCGATATATAAATATATATTTCTTATTAAGTATTTTTATACATGTAATATTTAAATTGATCAGCGGAAAAATCTTCTTAGAATTGTAAAACTACAGGTTTTACAGATAATATTGTTATTCATTAAACGTAGGTTCAATACTTGAAAAAGTTTTAAACATTAGAAACACACTTTAAATGAAGAAAACATCCAAATCAATTACCGTTATAAAGATGATATAGTCAGGAACTTAAATATAAACTATATAATTTAATTGTAAGCTTCAGTGGAGCACTTTTCCGCACATATCATTCATCGATATGTAACTTATAAATAACAGCATCTTAATATCGATCTCACACTTGAGAGCAGTTTATAAACAAGGGTTATAGTATTCAGAAACTTTTTTATTCGTTTTTCTTTTAATAGTTAGTATTATTATATAAAATATATAATAATAGCAAAATGCATATTCCTATTTATAAGATGCATATTGACAGTGGCGCAGAGTTCGATTCCCACTCGACGAAATTATTATTTTTTTCATTTTCTTCGTACTGGTGTCGAGGCAAAGCGCGGTGTTGATTTCCGCCTCTCAACACACAATGCTTCCAACCTCCTCAATGAATTCGGCGGAAAGTGGGGAACTGAGTGGCTTAAAATACAGAGTGAAGCTGGAGAAAAAAGAAATGCATATGATATTTTTTATATATTCTATTTTAGATGAACAGGATGGCTAATGGATAAACTAATTGCACAAACACTTCCGTTATTGTAGATATGGCTCAAAGTGCGACATGCTAAGTCTATTATTATGCAACACACATTAACCTATATTCGGTGTTTCAAAACAGAGTTCGAGCTACAACTATAAAATTCTTAGTTCTCAACAAATTGACATACATACATACGTCGGCACCTTTTCGTGTAATATCCAATTTATCCTAATTATACTCTTAACTATCGACGAAAATAGGTGTTACAGGTTACACGTCCACGTCCATCTGTAGGTATACATATGTCGAATAGTTAGATTTTTGAATTTACATATAACTTAAGACTTTGAAGAAATTGTATATTGGAAAAAGTTTTTTTTTAGCTTTACGCTTTATCACTAGCTAGAGGGATCTTTATACATACCTTCCGGGGGGCCCTTATGCTTTTCACGTGAACTTCCACCAGTATCATCGATACTGAATTTTCAACCAACAGTGGTCTCTCCTTGCCTCCTTGTCCATAATAAATCTTTATAACTCTTGATCCAGTCAGCTCGTAGTCAGTTGACTACGCATATCCACGACCAGCCGTTAAAATAACCACATATTATTATTATTAATTATTTATTTTCCACAATATAATTATTTTCTTATGGTAATATTTTAAATTTTATTATTAATTCATTTAACAAAAATCTGAATCAGATACAGTATATATAGTAAGTAGTATGTTTACTGCGTCTATTTGGCTGTAGATTTACACAAACGAGCGACTCTTAGCTCACTAATTTACTTATATTAAATCGTTACCTTTACTAACAAGGATTAACGTGAAAAGCCGTGCGCTACGTGCTTTGATACTTACGCAAATAATGTCATTCAATCAAACCTTTTTAGAATACTAAGAAGGTGCGTGTTTACTTACAGTAGCTTATTTGTATTTTGGCCGTTTTCTTCAACATGACGAAAGTATGTGAATAGAAATCGCATTTAGAAAATAGATTGGATATGGAGGTACCTACATGACATTAAATTACATATTTTTTAGCTTCACCATATATTCAAGATATATATTTAGCAGAGTATGTTTTAAAAGTCTTCATTTATAATATACGTATGTATACATATATGTAAGAAAACTAAATAAATATAAATAATTTCATTTTGATAAATCTAAAGTACTTATTTTGTTTTATCAGTCATACTTGATTGCAAGTTATTTTTATAAAACGCAACGCAAACGATATCTACAATAAATTTACCCATATTTACATTTATTAAAACAAACAAAAAAACAATTTATGAATTTTATATACAATAATAATTTATGAATGCGCCAGCCGTGGCGCAGGGGCACGAAGAGTGACTGTAAAACCGACTGGTTGTGGGTTCGATCCCCACTCGAGGAAATGAAATATTTACTTAAATTTATATTTCCATTTCTTCGCTCTGGTGTCGAGGCTAAGCGCGGCGTTGAGTTCTGCCACTCAACACGCAATGCCTCCAGAATTCGTCAGAAAGTGGGGAACGAAGTGTCTTAACATTAGGTTCCCTCTGCCTTTCCTGCTGTGTACGGGCGTGAAGCTGATTTATTTGATTTATTTTATTTTTATATATTTTAAAAAGTAAAACCAACAAATATAAATACCAAAAAAGCTGAATGCTATATTAAAATAAACTTCCATTATCAACTAAACAGAGCTGACCTTCATCTTCACGAATGACAAGTGTCGTCGACTGAGCCTTCACCATGGCCTTACTACGTTTAATTAACCACGTTCGTTCTTATAAAGCTAAAAATAAATATTGATATACAGTGTGTGAGCAGACGGCGTGTCGGTGGTGGTCATGGTTGTCGGCACCATGACTAATGGAAACATACCTCTCTACAGTGTTGTCAATTCTTGATCATTTTAGTTACGGCTCACGAGAATTTTATAATAGCTTCCAATTTTTTGTTATTAGTTGGTATAAATATACTTATTTTATAAAATATATACTAGAAATGTTATTTGTCTTATTTATTTTATTTCAGCTTCACGCTGTATCTCGCACATAGCAGGGTAGGCCGTTCGTTAGCTCCGTTTCCATTAAGGCATTCACATCCCACTTTCCGCCGAATTCTGGAGACATTAAGTGTTTAAAATATGAAATATTTTATTTCTTCGTGTAGGCATCGAACCCGTAACCCGTCGCTTTTACAGACGCACATTTGTAAAGTAATATCTATTGACAATTATATATTGTTAATCTTAAAAAAGTTTATTCCACGCTTAATATTACATCAGCGTGATGCTTAATCTTTAATCAGACCATTTTATCGCAGTTATTGGTAAATAGAATAATCGTTAAGTGTTGACTAGTCGGTTTCTTATCTTTTACTGATATTTCATGTTAGATATCAAGTTTTCATGCGGGTAGGTATATAACAATTACGTTAAGTTATTAAATAAGTAAAAGAGCAGGAAAAACTACTTGCAATATAAAATGTGAATCACTAGACTGCCTAGGTTATTATTGGCTGACTTGTAAAATGGCTTTTCTGCTAATAAATTTAAAATAAATTACATTAAATCAGCTTCTCGCTGTATCCCGCACACAGCAGGGTAGGCAGAGGGAACCTAGTGTTAAGACACTTCGTTCCCCCCTTTCTGCCAAATTCTGGAGGCATTGCGTGTAGAGTGGCAGAACTCAACGCCGCGCTTAACCTCGACACCAGAGCGAAGAAATGGAAATATAAATTTAAGTAAATATTTCATCTCCTCGAGTGGGGATCGAACCCACAACCAGTCGGTTTTACAGTCACACTTCGTGCCGCTGCGCCACGACTAATAAATTTAATCATATAATTAGCAATTTAACATTACACTTACATATTACTACTGAAGTATATATTGCTGCATACAAATGAGTTCACTAAGTGTGCAAAACATTGAGATAAAGTTGCCCGTGTATGTGAATGGATGTCGCAAGATTGAATGCAGGCCTCCGTGGGAACGCTTTGTGCCTCGGTTTGTGCGACGTGTATAGGGGTCATGTAGTAGTGCTTTGTTGCACACATATCTACTGTATTAGTTACACTTCCACTTGGAAATGTAACGTAGAGTCCATAAATTTCAAATTATTCATCATTATGTTTGCTCTTTTAATGAGTTATATTTTATGATACGTTGCTAGTATTTTTTTGTTTATTTATAAAATAAAATTATAATTTGTAAAAGGTATAAACTGTCTAGACTATGGGATCATATTACGTTTAAACCAGGTTACTTTGTAAAATAATGCGAATAGTTTAAGAATAGCCGTACAGGAACAATAGAAATAAGCTCCCTTGAGATTGTGACCCGCGGCCTGAGGGCTGCCGCACAATGAACGTTTTACTCGAACAATGCCACTGCTTCGAAATGATTACTTGGCACGGAACCATCCGCCTGTCTGCTAAAAGATATTTGAATTTTTCATTCAACTTACCGTTTTCTTGTTTCAGATCATGTGATTTTAAAAACTGAGATGGAAGAAGAAAATACTAGTAAAAACGCTTCCGAAGCAACTCACTCGCCACCTCTTGTAACTGACGTTGACGAAATAGTTCCTAGTAGTGAAGATGTGGAAATTACACTAAATGACACAAGTGATAATTCAATTGTAACTGTTAAAGAAGAGAGTGGTATTAGTATTGAGAATTTAGAAGACTGTAAAATTGATAATATAGATTTTAAAGAGTCATTTGTAGTTAACGGATCCTGTGAGGCAATCGACGATATTAGATCATTAGGTGATCTGGATAGTTTACCTGCGGGCGATGAACTGGCATTGGGAGCTGCTGGAAGTGACAGTGGTGTAGAGGGATGTGGCCGCGCTCTAAGCAGTGGTGGTGGTTCTCGATCTTGTGCATCTAGTGTTGTGTCCTGTGGTTCCGGGTGTGGATCAGAGAGCTCTTCTTTAGCAGGAGCGCCTCCTCGACCTCGACGTCGAGTAAACGTTACCGTGACCGAGCCAAAAAGAAGTTCACCAATAGGTACTTCCACTCCGCGACCGGTGACTGCGCCTCGTGGACCTAATTTAGCAACGCGAGAACGAGCAAGAAGCAGGGAAAAACCAACGCCACCAGAAAAGCCTCGACCGCTTACTCCTAAGCCGCGCATACGACCAACAACAGATCTTCCAAATTTAATTAGGGAAAGTCCAGCTCTACGTGCCAAACCTACTAAAACATCAACAGCTAGATGCAGAACGCCTAATTCACCTGTTGATGAGAAGAAATGGCCTACTAATGGCCAACGGATGCCAAACGTCGTTGATACAAGTGCTACTAGAATTGCTGCTGACAAATACGGCACACTTCCACGAAGACGGCGTGATATGGATCTGGAATCATCACCGAAACATGAAAGTACGCCACCATCTTCTAAAAGGCCAACTGTGACACGTTCTGTTTCTTCCCGTGCAGCCACTAAGATTCGCGTCAGGATATATGCTGAGAAAATCTCGCAAACCGTATTAGTTGGAACTGACATCGAATCAGCTCTTGCGGGAATTGTACCTAATATTGAGAGGTAATTTTTGTTACATTTTACCTTTTTTTTAATCTTCAGCTATCGCCATTTTTAAACATACTACATGACATTAATTTTAACAATTTACGGAATTAATATAAAGGTGATCACACGTAGACCCAATTTTTGTTAAAAATGTACAAAAGTTTTATTAAAAACAAATTGATACAATTAATCTGTATAGAATATAGTTATTTAACATATGTTACTTACAAACTTGACGACAAATAATTATATATTTATCTCTTGTCCCGGTAATTTATATATCTCTAAAAAAATATTTCCAGTCGAGTAGAAGTATCGCGCTGTCACCGTGGAGTGCAAGCTAGCTCTCGGGACACAGAAACAGCTCGACTAGTAGCTGCAGCTGCTGCGGCGGAGGCGGCGGCCGCGGAAGAGAGAGAAAGGAGGCTGCATGTTGAAGCTCAGTTAGCTGCAGAACGTGCTGCTAGGCTGGCAGCTATATCAGAACTGGAGAGGAATTCACAAAGGCTACTGGAACTTGCTGGTGCTGGTGTGTATTTCATCAAATACTGTAAATAACAGTGTGCTATACTTTGAAACTCTTTTAAAAATCTAAATATAGCAATTTTTGGAACCCTTATTTGGACCCTTTTGGGAGGTTTATTTACATCAATAACTAATTCATCGATAAATAGAGGACAGGAAAAGTCAAATTTGTCTCTGTGATTGTTGTCAGTTTGCTTTAGTGTCGGAGTTACTCATAAGTCACAACCTGATGCATTAAGTGCATCACAGATTTATCCTGTAGGTAAGCAATATATGCATAGTAATTTAACAATACAGTAGGATCATGGTCTAATTAGTTTATCATAAAGCATGTTGCAAAATATATCCGTCGCACACAGGTGAAATTTACACGATTGATGGCCAATATTCAAAAAATAAAGTTTGTCTAATTAAAAAATAGTAACCTAAATTACCTACAAGATTACTTTATCTATCTATTGGTTGCTAGTAAAAAGCTTGACACTTTTTATTTTATTACTTACATAGATCAACAATACAGTCATTGTTTGAAGGAATGATTTAGTATTATTTTGCATTATTTTTAAATCACGTTTGATATTTATTTAGTTGATATTAGAACTAAACCATTATGGATTCTATACCTTCAGGTAAACGTTTTTATAAAAATATAATAAAATAGTTAACATTCATTAGGATTGCGAAGATACGTCGTTTTAAAGTTAAGGCGATATTTCATTAAATGATTTTTATACTTATAGTAAAAATGTTTATACTTTACCGCGCTTTACCCGTATTTTTTTATTATTTTAATAGTAAATTCCAGTACCTTTTATATGGTACTAAATTTGGCTGCGTCTACTTGCGACAACTGTACAAAATGAAATTATAAAAATATTAATAACCATTTTCAGACGATTCCTATTATACTAGTAGTATACCAATTATCCGAAGAAAATTGGAAAATTCTTACTGATGGAGGAATGTAATGACCACGGAACTGGACTATTTCAAAAACAAGTAAAGTCTTATCCTCAAGATTATATATTGAATACATAAATATTGAAGCAGATTTAAAATTATATTATTTTTTTTTGTATGGATATGGTAATTAAATAAATCTTTATTCTTTACCCATTAAAATAGAATACACTCATTAAAAATAATATTTCCGATCAATTAAAGCAATATTTAAACATAATTATAATATTGACCAACTTTTAAGTAAATTTCACCTGTGTCCGTCGTGGCGCAGTGTCGTGACCGTACTGTAGATCCACAACTTTGTTGGTTCGATTCCCATTTAGGAGAACAAAATTATTCATAACACTTAATTTATTTATAATATTTAATATTTTCATTTCATTTTCTCGCTCTGGTAACTAGGCAAAACGTGGCGTTGAGTGCCGTCACTCGAACCGGCGGAAAGTGGGGAACGAAGTGTCTCACGTTCTCAAAACTTCCCACAGGTTCCCAGATACTTGTTACTATAAAAGTACTTATTACCATTTAAGGCGCCGGGGCCAACGCAGATGGTTGTTTGCGTGCTCTGGAGGAACAGTTACGGTCGGCAGGCGAGCTCGCTACGAGGCAGCGTGGCGAGATAGACTCGTTACGGGACCACTGCAACAAGCTACATGCGGTGAGGATTTTTTTTTGTTATGTACTAAATAATAGAAAATATTATAATATTTTTTTTATCATTTCAAAGAAGTTAAAAAAGAAACACATAAAACACAAAGGCTGACTTATTTTTGTATGTAGTAGTGTTATTTAAATATGTGTAGCTTGTGCCTTTGAATGTGCCTCAGCCTTTAAACAATTTCAGTAATTATATACAAAGAAAGATAAAGAAATAATTTTAAAAAATACACTCCCTTCTATATTTACACGAATTATAGAGTGTTGCCATATAATTTATATATTTATATTTATTTAATTAAAGGAAGCTTGCAATAGTCGTGAAACATGTCGCGTGTTGCAAGCAAGGCTGGCTGAAGCCGAGCGGGAAGCCGCCGAGATGCAGGACTTCCTGGCGGCGGAGACGGGAGCCCTAAGCGACTCGTTACGTGAAGCAGAGGCTGACATCGTCAGACTTAGCGCTGATTTAGAACGCAGGTCATTTAAATATCCATGCTTTTTTAATGATTTTGTATAATATCTTTTGTTATATATAATATTTTAGATTTAATGTATATTATGTGTAATGAAAAATGTGTATTTTATATATTAATATTTATAACACTAAGTGTTTATGAAAAATATATAGTCGTTATAAATATCAAATTTAATATCACATTATGTTTTGAGGACTGCACTAGCGATTAGTGAGAACTATAAAAAGAATTCAAACAAAACAATGAAATAATAACGCAATACAAATTCTCATTCTGTGAAATTTATGTATATTATGAATCATATACACAACAAATATGTTGTTATAAAATTATATATGTACATATTATTCCTTTTTATAAATTCCGCAACACTTAAGAAAGTTCTAAAAAAAAATCCGTTTCTTCTTAATTGCAAGAACTTAGATTACTTATCACATAACTATGCAAATTAAAGTAATTTTAAATCGGAAACGAAATGCAAAACCGGTTTGACAGGCCAATCGTTGCGTTCAATGGTTTTATTTATAAATAGTTTATTAGCACTAGCATTAAAATGCATTTTTTACTAATGAATTAATTAAAGAACGTTGCTCCCTAGTACTTGCTTATATTCAGTTAAAAATATCTATTATACAACCATTTTTTATAACCATTTTTTTTAAATGTCGTCCATTCAACATGATATTTTTATTGATAACCTATAAACAATTATGTTGAAAATATTTTTTTACAACTTTACACTTTTCCTACGTAGCAGCGCAGGTAGAAAAAAGCTAGTGTCAAGCCATTCTGTTCTCTGCTTTCTGACCAAATTGAAGACAGAATAGAATTCAATAGTAATATTTAAAAAAATGGCTGGTGCGTAGAGCGCAGAGTAAGGTTTCTCTGCTTAACACAAAGGTTTCTCTGCTTAACTCTATTAAATTATGCCTGATGCAGCTGAAGTTAAAATAAGGTTATTATTATATTATAACGAAATATTCATATTGATATTTATTCTTAGTTCATAATATGTTTGTTTTATTGAATCGAAACCAGGCGAGCAGAGTGTCGCCAACTAGTGCGCATGTGCGAGCAGCGGCGCCAGGAGGCGCTGGCGGCGGGCGCGCGCGCTCGGGGCGGCGCGGGCGCGGTGGCGGCGCTCGACGCACTGTCGCGCCGCCTGCGCGCGCTCACGGACGCCGTGCGCGCCGCCTACGCGCTGCCGCCGCACGTCGTACAGCAGAACGTCTACCACAATGAGGTTTACTGTAGGTTAGTTATCAATTGAACTTTTTTTTTTTTTTTGAACTTTGAAGTGACAACCGTTCGTTTAGGACGCGCTCCACGCTGCATATGCGAGCCGGTAGTGCAAATGTTGCGCAGCTAAGTGTAGAGATAGTTGCATGCGAGATTGGTTGTTTTACTTTGTGGTAATTATTTTTAAGCTTTCTTCTGCTTTCTTTCTTCAGAGCCAACTTAGTATTAAGACTCGCCATTTTAAAACTTGACACATGTTAAAAAATTACATTCAACACCGTGATTTATCTTACCCGAGAGCACAAATAAGAGGAGATGGAGCCTACAATCATATCGTTTATAGCTAGATGCTATAAGGATGCCCTCAAAAATTAATAGATAACCATTTAACCTTCAGTATTTTTTTGAAACGATTAGTAGCATTATATTTAAAATATCATTTTTCCAAGCCTAGTTGACGCTTCAAGTATAATATTTTTTTAAAATAATTCATGTTCAATAAAGGGAGAACATATAAATGTTAAATATTGCACATTATTCATCGGTTTTAAAGTAAAGAGAATATGAAAAAAATCACAAAATGACATAACAATTTCTAGTCGCAGCGACAGCGGCGAAACGCTATCACCAGAGGACGAAGCGCGCGGGGGACTCCTGGGCGCCGTGGCACGTGCGCTCCGCACGGCGGCGGGTGCGCCACTGACGCAGCCGCACGTGCACACCCCCCACACGCCGCACACGCCCCACACCCCGCACACCCCACACGCCCCGCACGAGGATGAACGGTCGCGGGTCTCAGATGACAATGATAACTCCGCTGATCTGCTGGATTCGGAAACTGAGCCTTGTCTTGTGACTGATCCGGGTATGTTTTAGCTTCAAAGGAAAAGAAAAGAGTGTTAAAACAAAATAGACAATTATTACCTGATCACGTTCAAAAAGTTTGTTATAATTCTATGTTTAACTGAACATATGTTGTACTTCTCATTTGGCTCTTTGTCTTTCATTTTAATATGTGTTAATTGTAAATGTTTTTTTAGAATACGCCGAAGAATGGTGGTCTGGCGCTGAGGGTGCTGGAGCTTGGAGTGGCGAGGAGTTGTCACCAGAGAGAGAATCATGTGGGGATATTGACAAAGGTGAATCATAATTATAATTAATATAGTATTAAATAAGTTACATAAACCTAAGAGGTCAATCTTAAAGCCTATATTGATTATCTGTTTATTGCTAGAAAGAAACAAAACATACTATATAAGAATTGATATAGTCCGTCAAAACTCTTATTGATAATCGGAGGTACTCGCAGAAAACGTTCGATCAGTGTTACCCTGTTATGTTGTTTTACCCCATGCTTAGCAAATCATAATTAAATGATAATTAAAATATCTGATCATCTTTATGTTTTAGTAAATTATACAAAACGAAAATTTTATGAGGATATCTAAATATTGAAAAAAAAATCAGCAGTTCCATACATCGTTGTCGAGAATAAAATCGAGACTAGCCCGAAAAGTATTTTTTTTAAATAATGAACAGGAGTCATTTCAAACTAAACTAAAATAAACTTCTGCTTATATAACTAATGAAACATGATATTTATGTATATACTATATACACCTATGTACAACATAAATATTCAGTATGCGTAATACACAGTACTATACAATATGGATAAAGAAATATCTGGCAATATTTAAACTTCTTAAAGATTATATTAAAAAAAATATCGGGTAAATTATAAAAATCAATTTTGAGGTACAAAAAATGAAAGTCTGGTATCCCTTTGCTATATCGTGTTACTTTGCGTCAGTGTGACCGCTACGTCCTTACAGAAAATTCGTACCCACACATCTTTATAAGTACAATCGAGCTCATATATATATGGTTCAAACAAAAATATAATTAATTGTAAACAAAAATGCCTTTTACCGTTTTGATTGCTTGCTTTTTTATAAAAGTTTTAAATGACACGATCATAAATATTTTTTTATTTCAATTTTTTTTGATTGAATTGATGACGATATCATTTATTACCTTAATTAATTTATTAAGACCTCAACTGATTGATTTTATTTTCATTTTATTGCTAATTATTTATTAAATTAATTAATTATGTAAATTAACACTGTAGCTGAACGCCATTCCTTTTAATTTTTGCTTTTATATTTAATATTTTATTTATTTAAACTTTATTTCTTACAATATTTTTTTGCATGTATTATAAATTTTATTATTTTATGTAAAACCATATTAAAGTTACTTTTTCAATTTTACTTTTTTATTCAATTTGGATTGATGAAGAAATGTAATAATTACAATTCAGTACTTTATTTAATTTTTAAATTTGCTTATCCATAACTTGATTTTGCATGTTGCTTAATCTAACACACTAATTATTATATTATTACTACACAAATGCTTTACTGCGCCATTTTGTATGTACGACGCTATCATATGATAATATATTCATATTTAATAGTAATGAACGGATAGAGTTGCGCTCGACTGTACCGTAGTGGTGTGACCGCCCCGCCACACGCCGCACCGATTCCCCGCGAGCCCTCGCGGAGAATCGGTGCGGCGTGAGCGGGCGTCTATGTGCAGATATCAAAATACGCGTTCTGCGCAATTCTACCGCGCGTGCTTCCCATATGCAATAACGGTTATGTCGGACTATAGCAGCATTATATTTCTTGATTTATTTCCTTTAAATTGTAGTTACTATTTTTTCTACTATTAATAAAACTTAGACATTATTTAATACAAAACAACTACACAGAAGCAGAAGCATCAGTAGAAGATATATGCGCTGAAGAAACACACCAGGACGCCGAGAACTCAACAGAGTGGCCATCGGAGCGCGAGTCACTCCGAGCTCTGTCCGCCGCCATAGCGGCACGTCAGCGGTGGGAGGCGGCGGGGGAGAGGTCCGCCAGAGGAGCTCTGCTAGACCGCGTGCTGGCCCTGGACCTGCGCCTCGCGGAGTTGCTGCGCGCGCTGTCCGCCGCCGCCGCCGCCTCCGCCGCCACTAATGCGCCTGCACCCGATGCGGCCGCCGCTGCGCTCGCGCATGCGTTGAGGTATCTACGATTTTTGAATTCAGAATTTATTCTCGATTTTCGTTTATTAAAATGTAGTGATTTTTGATTCGAAAGTCTACTGACCTTAAATAACTATTTTTATAGTATAGATTATTATAATAGAATTATGAAAGCACATAATGTATTATTGCAGAGATAAAATAGAAGTGACAGAGAAGAACGTAGCAGACGTCGTTGTAAAGAAGCTTGCTGAATTAGAAGCCTGCAAAACTCTAATGGAAGAATACCAACAGTCAATAGAAGTAAGTTTGCATTTTAATTTTATTAACAAACGGGATTAATAATAATTTTTAATTCATTTTAATATGATATTTATTTACATACTAATACTATAAAAATATACCAGTAACTATAATTTAACAATATTACTTGTGGAGATGCTAACACACAACTTATTAATGTAAGTTGTGTGTGTGTATAAGAATTTCGACGTAGCTTGATACATATGTTTTAGTCGTCAGAGCGCTTCTACGCTTCCCAAGAGGCGCAGGTTCGAGTCCCGCTACGTTCTAATTTTTATATGTTGTCTAAAAAATAATTATCAATTATTTTAAATACTTATTTAGGATTTTAAATATCTTATTAACACAATTTTGAATTAACTCCATAAAGTGAGTGAATGTAGCCACTCGTAGAGTAGTGTTAGTGCCGTTAACTGGTTGAATGTGAACAGGTATTTACACCATTCAGGGCCCGCTTGGCGATCTCGAGTCAAGAATAAAGCGACAAGGTTAATACACTGTTATACGCTTTACGCACTTATTTTATGTCAAGTGTGATCTCTCTCTCTCTCTCTCTCTTTGTCTATTTCTCTGTAGAGTACTTTCTCATTTTTTGTTTTTTATGTAATATTTGTACATAAACGTATTTTATTTGTTATCTTATACATCAATTAATACAGAGGTTCCCATAAGATAGATAAAATAAAATTATTAGTATTATTTTGTTGTTTATTAACAGAAATACTGTTATTATTAGAACATTATTGGTATTGACCTATATAGTAAATAAAATATATGAATGTATTAGATTATTTTTTTATTTATTGATTTGAGATTTAAAATATATTTTAGTAACGATATGTTCTTTATAAATGCTAGTATGTTAGCAAGCAATAAATAAATAAATGTTTAAAAAAATATCTGTTCATTGATAGTATTTATTAGTATTTTTCATTTTGTCACATTAATTCTCTATTTATTAAATATAAACTAAAAATATATAATACATTTTTAGTTTATATTCATATTCAGTATCCATGTTTTGTATAGCTCTTCTTTATTTCTTCAATTAGATAATAATTGAATGATTAATAGAAATACACATATAGAATTATACATTTTTGATATGTTATTTACAAATTTCAATTATGTATGTATTATAATTAAAACAATTTATTGAGAGAGAACACACAGACGTCACAACGCTTATGTACTCGCGTTGACTCGCGACCTCCACTATGTATATACACACGGGCAATGTAAATAATCAATGGTATATGGATTTGTAAATTATACGTTATTTTAAAATATCTGTAACAATTTATTGTAGAAGTGAGTATAGACAAATAACACATGTACATCTTATTTAAATTACATTAAATATGGCTCGAAGGACCATATTTATTAAACATACTTCAACTTTAATAGTTTTCATTATATTTAACATAGCTTTTTTAAGCTTATAATTAGAGTAATACAAAACTATAATAAACAATAGAAATATGTTTTTTTATATTACAATTTAATTATACAGTAGTGCAAATTATGGCTTACAATACACAAAACAAAGCTTAATTTATTAAACTATACGAGTAGTTTAAATAGAAAGTATTTATGGTAACGGAGCAAAAAAAGTAAACAGTATAAATTTTGCATTAGCGCAACCTCCTTTCATGCTTAAGCTTATCAATTACTAAATGTCGATTATATTTAATTTTATCTGTTTATGTAGGCATTAAAAGGTCAGCTAGCTCTAAGCAGTGAAGAGGATGACATCAAATTAATAGAACAGGTAAATAATTATATATTAGTAATAATATGAATATGTAATTATTATAATATGATCACATTTTTAATTTATTTTATCTGAACAGTTGTAATTTCTTTTCACTTTTATACACTGCTTAAATTTTCGAGAATAAATGCCTTGCTTTTACTAAATGTAAACGTGTTATCCTTAAAGAACCAAACTTTTACAACAAAGCGACCGTTTGTCCCTTAGAAATAATTGTTAAAGTTATAATGTTTATTCCAGGAATTGCAATCGTGCGACGAAATAACGCGCGCCCGCCGCACGGACGCGTTGCGCGGAGCCCTGAACGCAGTGGCGGACTGCCCGCGACTGGTGCAGCGACTGCAGCGCCTCGCCGCCGCGCTCGACGCCGCGCCCCCCTCCCCGTCCCCCGCTGCCCCCGCCCCCGCCGCGCACGTCGCCGCCCCCGCCGCCGCCTGCACGTGAGACCGGTTGGGGATCAAACTATGGAGATACAGCATACTGAAAGCGATGTCATACTAAGGTACGGTCTACGACTTGTAGCCGCCCTGAAGTAAGCCGTAGATGACTGCGCAGATTTGAATTCAAGATTTTTTTTATTTGTTATTATTTTCCTCTTGTGTCAACAATGCGCAAAAGTTTTAAAAAACCTATCTTCAGAGCGGCCATGACTTGTCGACTGTGCTGTACTTAGGGAGCCATTCATAAAATAAGTCACACGTTGGATCATTATCCAACTGATAACGTGTGTAGATGCAATATAGTGCCATTGCACTCAATGAATAGAAAGATACCCTAAAATGATAAGTGCGTATTTAAGTTTTTGTTATCAAAAATTTACAAACTGCTGGTGACTGCTGAAATTATACAATCTCTAGTTGTAAAATTTCAAAATAGTCGTATTTGTCACACCATGGGAGGGGTCAATAGAATCACGAAATTCGTGTGCAGCAATTTATGGATGGCCGTTATAATGAACTGGACTAGGTCACTACAAATATACATATTCATTAGAATACAATTTCTATTTAAACCGCTTAATTTAAAGATCTTGAAGCCCTATATGCATTTACACCATTATACTTCCAGTACCCTGCATGATTATGTATTAGAAATGTAAAGTAATCGCGTAAATGGTTTATCCTGAAATATTTGATATTTAATTATTTAATTTAATTAAATTTTAGCTCTACACGCTTACATTTCCCGGCATTTTAGAATTTACAGCAAAACAATATATGTTTTTATTGTATTTATTTGTATCATTAAAATTGATTGTAAACCCAATCTACAATAGTTACTATTATAACTACTATAATGAATATTCATTGAAAAGGTTGGTAAACATAAAACGTACTAAAAATATTATTTTCAAAAATATTATTTATTTTAATTTTTAAATATTATTTTGTTTAAACAACTCTCCAACTGCTACAGAGAGGATACTCATCCAACTTACAAATAATATAAAACATATTACTTATTTAGAAAACGTATAAAAATTTGAACGTAGGACTCGAACCCGTGACTCCTGGAAACCGACCAGGTCGGCTTATTTGAAAAATATTATTTTCAAAAATATTATTTATTTTAATTTTTAAATATTATTTTGTTTAAACAACTCTCCAACTGCTACAGAGAGGATACTCATCCAGCTTACAAATAATATAAAACATATTACTTATTTAGAAAACGTATAAAAATTTGAACGTAGGACTCGAACCCGCGACTCCTGGAAACCGACCAGGTCGGTTTCCAGGAGTCGCGGGTTCGAGTCCCACTACGTTCAAATTTTTATACGTTTTCTAAATAAGTATTTTTCTTTCCTAAGTGGGGAATAACACTTTAAAAAATGTTTAAAAATATAAAGCATAGTTCTTGACATCATGGATCTTCGACACTGTGGAAACTTTTCTCTTCGTAGTAGTAGAAGTAGTCATTGTTATTTACAAATAATACCGTGTTACAAATAATAAACAAAAAATGCTGGAAAATCGGTCGAAAAATTTGGATAAGGCTCTGATTTAACAAGTCAATTGTATGGATTTGAAACTTTAATATAGACTACTTATAGGATATGATGACAATTAGTTAAGAAATATAAAATGTGTACTTGAAGATGTTCTCACCAAATCCCCTATAATAATAAGTAAAATAAATTTCCGTATTTTCCTCCAGTATTAGGATTTTACTTTATTAACTGATTACAATTATAGCGAGGTATATGGAGGACGGTTAATATTGTTTATATGTTTCTATTTTGTGCATTTTCTAATACTAATACAAATTAAATCTCACTTAAATATTTTTAGCTTAGCTCGTCCCTATTAACTATAATAACTAATACGTACTATTGAATCTGTGAAATTAAAATACAGATTGTTCAATTTATGGAATTAAATTATTAAGTGATTGCTAAAAATAAAAATGAACGATATGTATTTTTAGTAAAAAAAAACGATGTCCTATATATTGTATGAAATTACAAAGTGCCAATAGCATTACTATTCTAAATATCGCCAAAATTACGACGTCTTAAACTTTATAACTTTTCATTCAAACATACACACACACCGCTTTATAGAAGCATAGATAAAAAAAATAGTTGAAAAATAAATTTAACTAATATTTAAGAAATGCGACGGTCCACTAATTTTATTACACGAAATTTAAGGACCTTATTCATATTTTAAAGAAATATTTTGCTAAAATTGTTTATTTTAGAACAACGCAATCCATGCCATCACACTCGTCCGTCCCGCGCACTGCTTGCCGTTGGAAGACAAATAATTTTAATTAGAAAAACTATTCGGAAAATTATACATAAATGAAATATTGGAACAAAATAGATAGCTAATTGATTTTGTCGTGATCAAGTGTTTAGGGTAGCCGTGGAAAGTAATACGCGAGTATTTAGTAATTCATGAAAATGGTGGTTAGGGAACTTAAATTCATTATTTTTAAATTACTAAAATCTTTTAAAAATGTAATCTTACTTTATAAACTAACTTACTTTAAAACGTGACGTGATATTAAAACATTTACAAAAAACTAAATATTTAAGGAAATGGTTTATTTATATTTTGATGAGTGTCATGTACTATCGTTTTGTTTTTTTTCTATGTACCTTTAATGTAGTAGATATCCCCTTCATTGAGAAATGTTGAGTCACATTTTTCCAATTTTAATATAAATGAATTAATATTATCGCGTATTACTTTCCCCAGTACTGGTTAAGTGTTTTTGAATGTTTGGGTAGTGACTTTACATGTTGGTAGGAAAAAGAGATAGCGTCTACCTGAATGTAGAGTATAATGTAAAATTGCGGTGTACATTCGACAAAAATAACACGCATATTTATTCTTAACGATTTCATGTTTCATAATAATTACAGACTTTCATTACTTAATTATTTCATTCCAAGATGTCGATTTATATTTATATTTCTGCTTTTTCATAATAGTTACTTTAATTAAAATGTGTTAGCAATACCTTTAACTATTTTTCATAATAGTTAAAGGTAGTGCTAACACACTTGTCTTACATAATTTTTATAAAATTTTATCATAAAGCAGGATTTTAATTCGCTCCTCTTGCTCACCAACAACTCTCCAAGCTCTCTAGCTCTCTATATACTATAGAACGCATGAGACGCGACTTCAAATCCTGCTGGTTTCTAAATTATAATATGGAACTTCAATACGTTTATGAGGTTATTTTACAGTTACTACTTGTTTCCGATTTCTGATATTTTAATATATCTATAAAATATATAATTCTGTACCTACATTATAAATCTGTACATTGTATCGTTTAGAATTAATAATATAAAAAATATATTGCGTTAAATGTAAGTCTGCTTAAAACAGAATGTGTTAGCACTGAAATATCATTTTTGGAGTAAATAGACGGAAATAATATTATTTCTACTAAAAGAAATCGCAATTTTGTTTGTGTGTGCCATTAATACTAAGATGTAAACCAACGTATGTAATGATTATTATATTTATGCTCACAGAAGCGTGTTGTATAGCGACACCAAGAATTGATGTAAATAAATGAATGTTATGGTGTTTGTCGTTACAGTCTAGTCAATAAAAATTGTCGATTGAAAAAGATTTATTAAAGAAAAACTTAAAAAATTCCAACATATATACATATCTATATTGCAAATATGTTATTTTCAATAAGTATCGAAACTTATGCGTTGCTGTTTTTTAATTAATTTTAAATCACTGCAACTGCTTCCCCGCATTTAATACTTTCCAATTTTTTTTTATATACATATTAGTATATAAATTCAATTATATATTCTTTATTTGCAGTAAGAGACGAATGAGACTGAAGTTGTATTTATGTTGGGTTTCAGAAATTTGAAAACGATATCTTAATGTCTTACACAATATATTTTCCGTTTATGTGGATTATATTATTATTAATTAACCTAAAATATAGAAACTATTCACATTTGAAAGTACAACTACACGCTTTTGCCATTCATATAGTTTGCTTTAGGAGCTAGCACGGTCATTGTAAGAATGTTAAGCAAATTATTTAGATAATAACTTTATTATGAGTATTATGATACTTACGATTAAACTGTCACATTGTGATGTATAAAATGTAAATAAAATTATAAATAAATATATATTTTTGGTTTTATTTATGAAATTACACATAATTTGCTAAAAAATGCTTTAGTAATTTCTACTCACAATAAATAAATAAAGCCATATATAATAACAGGCCATTTAGGATCTTTGTTTTGATCATATAATAATACAGTAAAAATATTTTATTTATTGAAAAGTTTCTTTTTTTGATTTGTTTTAACTCAACTTAACAATTAAAGTTTGTTTCATCAAAATCGGTTCATTAAAAAAAAGTTATCGTCATTTGAATGAACTCAGGGCATTAGTTTGCCTGCGAATGTTATATAGTAATCGCGGTGGTAAGATTCCTGACTAAAGAATGACATTCGAAACGTCTTTGTTATATGACTGTTGATAAAAATATATATTTTTGAAACACTTTTATACAATAAAGTAAACAAAATTAAACTGTTAGTGAAGATTACCTTCATAAATCATAACAGTTAAGTTTAAGTCGTAATTAATTCAACACAGAGATAAAGAACGATTTGATCTTCCAAGAAATATCAAGTAAATACATAAATTTTTTGGTTCGTTTGAAATATATCTATATAAAAATGCCTAGCTGATAATATATGTAACTAATTTAAAAACTGTACATGAGTTAATATGCAAACATTACAGTTATTTTACAAAGAATATTATGAATCCTTCAAATCAATAATTTAACATTTAAGGCTGTTTCTGAAGCAGTACATTAAATTATTAAGTAACATCAGCACATTAACAGAGCTTTAACAAACATAACATAGGTAAAAACGTACGTATAACAAATAATTAGCTTTATGTATATTTTATGAATATCAAGTAGTTGTCAATCAATTCTGCTTATTAAATCAATAATAATGTAGCTTAAGCGGGCGAAGCCGCGGGCGGCCGCTAGTCTTAAATATATTTCTACCCTGATATATGGATATGGTTTTTATATTTTAATATTATTTATATTTTAACATAATTTAAAGGAAAATTAATTATTTAATTTTGATTCTTAAGAAGTCCTAAAAAATGCTGCTAAAACATAGATGATCAGAAAGGAGTAAAAGACCAAAAAAGTGTTTGAAACATTTATTCCATAATCTATTTAAATTAATATTACATTACATAAGATATACACAGTTTGAGTGAATCACGTAGCCTCAGCCTCTGAAATTTGCGACACCATTTAAATTGAACGAATTAACACCGAAAAACGACATCGAGGAATATTAAAAGTTTTGCCTACTTATATTTATTAACAATTATATAATATTAAATGTGAGACAACATTTATGAGCGAGTTAAAAAAAAGCTTTCAAATTTGCTGAAACTACACATAGCTTTTACTAAATTACAAACAGAAATCACAGTTGTAATGTGATACATTCAATTAACTGAATATATTTAATAATTAATAAAAAAAATATTATTATTATATTTTCTTATAAAAGTATCAAAGTCAGAAATTCAAAATATTATTATCGGTTTTTTTTATTATGGCAATCTTGCAATAAGTGATATCACGATTTACAAACACAACAAGGCTGAGGGTAAATGTACAAGATTTGTGTTGATATTGCGTTTAACAAAATTATTCTATTAAAATAAATTCGAATTCAACACTGCCACTGAATAATAGTCATATTTTTACACCACCAGTTGAAGTTTTTAGTGAAAAAAAAAATACAAAAAGAGTTGATGTTTTCCAAACTTAGAAACGTATTGAGATTGCAGGTGACAGTGAATGCGTTGTAACCCAATGAGAGTTAAGCCTAAAGTATAAATATATCAGTCAGTGGGCCGTCGTTAGTCTATTTGCCTATCTACAATAGCGGACTACCTGGGTATGGGCGAAACTAACATCAAAATGTATATATTTTTTCACACATATGTTCACACAAACATATTTTGGTACTAGCAATTGTGAGCCACGTGACTTATAATTATTTACCTATACCATAACCAATGTAAACATCGGCGTTGTATAAAAAAAAATAAGAAAAAAAAGCTTTTTTGATTTTAAAGCTATTTTCATACATATTTTTTTTAATTGATCGCCCATACCAAAGTGGTGTTGAACTAAATAAACTTACAAACTAAACGAAGATAAACAACTTGTTCGATTTCATGTAATTCTCAATATACAATAAACACGTATGCGTGATACGGATTTGCAAAATGCACTTTAAATTCTTAAATTTAATGATTCCGTTCACAATTCATAATTAAATACATGGAAAGTTTCATTATAACTTAAGGAATGAATGATAAGCTGATAAAAATGGTCACGCCGTTTGCATGCTCGTGTCACGTGACCGGACCGTATGCTTTTTTTTAATTGTATCTAAAAAAATCTAAATTATAGCTTTGGACTTTGAAAATTATTTAATAAGAGAAGGCTAATTGTTTACTATTATCTGTGTCCGTTATTGGTCAATTTATATAAAAAAAATACAACTATAAAAAACAGTGGAAAGTTTAAAGATTTAAATTAAAAAAAAAATTATGGATGCCGGATTATATTAATGTTATCTATATTTATCTTTGCATACAACCCGGCCTATATAAATGTCACACTAATCAACGCGATATATTGTTTCTACTTACAGGATGTACAGATAATGTTCCCTAGATATGGTTTTGTTTTACATTTTATATTTTCAATGCTCAACAAACTGATTTAAGACTATAATACTCAAAAGCGAATAAAATTATTTAATAATAATGTACAAGCCACATATCTAACATCGATATAGAAATATCGATAAGGCAATCCGTAATCCGAGTAGAAGGGAAAATTATATACAGAAAAATATTATATTACTTATTTATATAAAAGATTTTTCATATTTGTATATATTTTTTTATTTAAGCAAGTATGTTACAAAAAATAAAAAGCTGACATTTTAGTCTATGCAATATTAATTTGGTGATTATTTTTAATATTTTATTTTTATTCTACAGAGAATACGAATTGTAGCTATATATATAAATATATGCTTTAATAGACAATAATAATAATCGATGTAACCATTCAATCAACAGATCGAGAAATCTATTGACATCATTCTTTTGAACTCACAACCCCATCACACAAGTGATTTAATCCATTCCAATACTGTTCAATGAGAGCCATAAGTTTGATTTATGGCGCCATCGACGAGTGAGATTATTAAAGGATCTATTTTATTATCACAACACCAACTTCAAGATAAAGATTATATTTTATATTTATTAAATACATTTTAATTAGTGATTGTTTGTTATTTGATGAATATTTAATCTCAATCACAAGTGGCGCCATCTGTTTTGCTACGGATTTGTTCTCAAAAAACTTAATTAAATCCTAAAATGCAAACCACATTACACTTTTGTAGCTAAAATTTAAACGTTGACTACAAATATAAGTAACTACATATACAAGCTGATCTCGCTAAATAATAAAACCAATGTTAATGTCAGTATTGCCATGAGATCCCTTTCGAAATTACTAATTATAATTTTTCAATTGGCAACATTGTGTCAACTTAGTAGTAGCGACTGAAATATACATATACAGTTAATTATATAAAAAACACCATTTCCTAATGTGATATAAAATTATTTCCTACGTAAGGAGTCATTCATAAATTACGTCACGCTTTTTCCCGTCGAAGTGTGACATTGTGCCTGTAAGAAATCACTTGCAGAGATAAGGCCGCCATTGCACATATTCTGATAAATTATATATGGATAAGTAAAATGAAAACTTGTAAAGTCTTATGTGCAATAAAGTGTTATTTATTATTATTATTATTGTGTGACAAGGGGTGGGGGAGGGGTAAAATTTATTGACGTCACATTTCAAAATATAATAACATCACAAATGTTACCAGCTGTAACAAAAAAGGGGGTTATGGTGAAAGAATCATAAAATTTGTGTGACGTAATTTACGGATGACCCCTAATCAAAGTGAGAACAATTAAATGTTGAAGCACAAAGGTGTCACAATAAAATTATTAATAATCATAAGTTACCTATGCCCACGTTTAAATACTATTGTCAATATTTTTTTGCAAAGTTACGCATCGGATGTAGCTTATAAATAAATAATGAAAAAAAAACTTTTAGTGAGATATTTAATGTTTTTAAACATTTGCAAACTCTGTTTTGTTACCTCTACCATTTTATTAACACTTTTTAAAGTATTAACTGATTAATATCAACAAAAAAGTTGTATATTGTAGGTTTTTTTTTATATTTTTTACTTTTTATTTACATATAACATATCCAGAGCAAAATGTATGGAATATTCCATTCCCACTCGAGGTAGTAAAAACATTACATATTTTTTTTTCTATGCTCTGGTAAAGAGGCAAAGGACGGCGTTAAGTACAGACACTCGAAGCCTACAAAATAAAAAAAATACGAGGACAAAAACTATAAAACAATGAGTGTTAATAAACAAGTAGGGGTAACCAACAAACATCATCAAAATCGCGAGCAATCGATGCGAGTACTGGCGCACTAAAAACGACATGGGGCGCTGTTCATGTATTACGTAACGCATTTTTTTACATTTTCGATGAAACGTAGGTGTCCCGTCCCTCCCCTATCCATCACTGTAAAAGTTACATAACGTTCTTCTAACGTATGTTTGTTAGTACTGATATTTTTTTATTGTTTTTATGTACACATCGGGACTGAAAATAATCCATTAAAAGGAAGGAAAGAATTGTTTTAATTTAATGCCTAACTTGTCAAATAAAAGAAAATTGTTTTACTCCTCCTTCCTTTCTATAAGATTTATGGGGAGAGGGGAGGAGAGGGCACTCCCGTAAATTGCGTTAGGTAACACTTGAATGCTCCTTACATAAACTACAATGCCCCAACGATGCTAATTCCAGAGCAACATAAATACTAAGGATGTTTGTTCTTAAGTGGACAAGTACGATCGGTGTTAGTCGTCGGTGGGTACAGCCCGACAAGAACTTTATGAAGTTTCTGAGGTACGGTAAGGTATTTTATATACCTACATAGGGCTAGTCGTGGCGCAGGGGCACAAAGTGTGACTGTAAAATTGACTGGTTGTGGGTTCGATCCCCACTCAGGGAAAGGAAATGATTATTTATATTTTTATTTCTTCGCTCTGGTATCGAGGCAAAGCGCGGCGTTGAGTTCCGCCACTCAACATGCAATCCCTGCAGAACTCGGCCTGCAGAACTTGAAAATGCGGAACAGAGTATCTTAACACTAGTTTCCCTCTGCCTACCCTGCTATGTGGGATACAGCGTGAAGCTGATTTAACTTTTAATTTACATAGGGCCTCCCTCACACCCCACCGCTAGCCCTCACACTACGTAAACGTACAGCAGAACGCGGCGTTCAGGGTCATTTACGACATAAACGACACAAAGTGTCCGACCGGACCGAAGTCCGACTATACGTCGGGCTGCACCAGGGCGACATGGCCGGCGGGAAGGTCGCGCTTATGTGGAGAGGTAGAGGCGGTGGTAGTCGTTGGCGCCGAAGGCGGCGTTGCACTTGGGGCACTTGCGCTGGCGCGTCTCGTAGCGCGTGCGTAGGCAGTCCCAGCAGAACACGTGGAAACATTTTGTTAGAACTGCGTCCTTGCGTTTCACCTGGAAAATTCAATTATTATATATATTACTTAGCAAATATATTGACCTAGACTAGATAACAAACATTTATCTTTATACTGAATTACAAGCTTATCTATAACAGATTCATTAATTTTTTTTTTTTTTAGCTTCACGCTGTATCCCGCACACAGCAGGGTAGGCAGAGGGAACCTAGTGTTAAGACACGCCGTTCCCCACTTTCTGCCGAATTCTGGAGGCATTGCGTGTTGAGTGGCAGAACTCAAATTAATAATTATTATATGGTAAAATTGAGTTGCAAAAAGTATAAGTATGAAACAAAAAGTATTACTACTACTTATAATAATTTTGACTGTCTATTCTACTATATGTAGTAAAAGTGTACAAAATAAATAAATATATAGAAACATTAGGAACCTTGCACGAAGGACATGTGAGGGTCTCCTTGTACTCGCGTATTTCTTCTAACAGCACTTCGTCCATACTGCTGCCGGCTTGCTCCATCTTCTTCATGCGCTCCGCCTTCCGCCGTAACACAGCCAATTCCTCCTATTAAACCGCAAAAATCGTTTAATAACATTTGAATTATATAAAGTTAATATAGGTACAGAATTTGACGGAATGTGGGAAACAGATGTGTATTAATAGGAATGGAGTGTCTTTACACTAGGTTCCCAAGTTCCCTCTGCCTTCACTGTTAAGTGAGTAAGGATACGGCGTTAAACTAAAAAAATTCTCACATGTAATCGCTTCGTCTTGTATGCTTCGGCCTCGAGCGCACTTGTCTTTTCAGCCACCACTTGCTGTGCTTCTTTCATTTGCGCATGGTATTTTTCTGTATTTAGATACAAACATTAACTCATTAATAAATAATTTGTACTTGACCATTATCTAGTGACATACATTAAATAATACTGTATAAATAAATAAAATTGTATGAATCAAGGCAAAAATTTCCAAGTATAAAGAATTTGTATATGAAGTTGCAGTCTATGAATAAGATTATTTTATTAACAATTGAGAAGAGAAACAGAAGAAAGACAAAAAGTGAACATGACAAAATACAATTTGTTGCAAAACCCACCACAAAAAAATTGTCTAATAATCTTAATTTGAATAAAAAAATTACATACCAAGATGTAATTTCAAGTCGGCGGCCGACTGAGCGGATTCTATTGCTTTACGCTTGTGCATCTCCATGGCCTGCTGACGTAGAAGCAGCTCCTTCTCCACGGCTGACAACGTGTTTTGTAGAAGTCTTTCCTTTTCCTCGAGACGGCGCGCCACTAATCCCATAGATTCAATTTGTTGATCCCGAGTTACCACCTGAAAATAATACTGTATTAATATTTTGCCACTTAACTAGCTTCACGCTGTATGCGGCGCACAGCAGAGTAGGCAGAGGGAAGGGAGTGTTAAGACATTTCGTTCCCTATTTTTCTGGAGACATTATGTGTTAAGTGGTGGAACTCAACGCCGCGCTTCGCCTCGACAGCAAAGCGAAGAAATAAAAATACTTATTTCAGTTCCTCGAGTGGGGATCGAACCCACAAACAATAGCGTTTACAGTCAAAATTTGTGCCCCTGCGGCGCGACTGGCGTCAATTATTTGCCACTAAATTTATTAAAATACAGTGGGCCCACGATAATTTGAAAAAGACATTGCAGGGCGATGTCAGGTTGAAGAGCGCCGCCTAAGACTGTATAGTTCGGATTTTTTTGAATAAGAATACCTTGTAATCCGGTAAATTGTAGATGAAACACATGCAAGTTACAACGTATCTAAACATGTATTATATTACGGAAGATTAGCCGAAATTTTTATTCTGATTAATTTTTAGGGTTCTGTACCTTTTAAAGAAAAAGAAACCCTTATCACTTTATTGTCCGTCCGTCTCTCTGTCTGTCAAGACCTTTTTAATTGCGGTTTTTATATCACTAATGCATATTAACACACTTAATGCACTAAAGTTTCGTAGCCGTTGTAATACAATGTGAATAGAAATAATTTTTAGCTGATATTTACGCGGAACTTAAGGAGGGAGGATTGAGGAGAGTTTACTTGCGTAGGCAGTGTTCAAGACTAACTGATGTTACTAGACTAACTGTACATAAATTGTGGCCTATATGTTATTTGGATGTATAAGATATATAACTGCGAAGTTTTGTCTCCAAAGTGGAACAAACATATTATACATCCTCACAAACATAATTTTTTTTAATATTAATAGGTTCTCCTTTCACCAACCTGTTCCTGCAACAATTGTTTCTCTTCCCTAAGCAATTTATGAAGGGAATTAGCTTTAATACGTTCAGACATAAGTTTAAAGTTGGCGTCATCCTTCTCCCGCAACTGCTGAATGAGCCGAGAGTTCTGTTCTTGCATGTCCTCAAACGCTTGGCCTGTTACTTCCATTTCGTTGAGGAGTGCTTCTTCCTCCTATAAGTGTTTAATTAATATTATTATTAGGGTGCAGTTAATCTAATTTAAGTACTTTGTTAATTATACCAGAGAACAGAGAACTAAAGTGCGTGGGTCTTACTAGAAGTACTAGAAGTATATGGAATTTAACTAGTAGCTAATGTTCTACGTGATGCACAAGTTCTATGTAATTTACGGCTTTCTAAATTAAAATTAAATCATCTTCACACTGTATCCCGCACACAGGAAGGTAAGCAGAGGGAACCTAGTGTTAAGACATTCCGTTCCCCACTTTCGGCTGAATTCTAGAGGCATTGCGTACTGAGTGGCGGAATTCAACGCCAGTTCCTCGCCAGGTACTATAATAGTATCATCAGAAGCAAAGCGATCTCCAGGGATAAGATAATCCCAACTTGCTGACTTGTATTGCAAATATGATTGTTAGTGGCAAGAACAAATAGCTTATATTTTCACATATACTTTATATACCTGTGAGCCAGCAAATGGCCTAGAGAAAGCATGAAGAGGGTCAGCGTTGGGTCGCGCACAAGACAACTGCTTTTGTAGTTCATACTTCTGTTCTTCTAACTGTTTGATCTTTCTCAACGCGTCTTCGTCAGCGAGCCGCCTCTCACGTTTACTTTCCTGTAAATATAATACAAATTGAGGAAATCAAAGAAATAATTTATAGATATATATCTATAGTATTTTAAGTACATTTTCTTTAAACTTTTCTTATGCATGTGTGTCTTCATATATTGCTTCACGCTGTACAGTCAGATTCACTCTTCTATATGATGGATGTAAGTAGAAATACTATTAGGGCAATATGTTGACATTTTTACTTACAGCTAGTAGCAGTTAAAATGTAGTCTTCAATCTTTTTATTATTGTTACTAGTTTAAGTTAAATAAATATTGAACGTCTAAAATAAACAAAACAGATTACTGTCTTATTTAACCATACAACAATTAGAATAGAATTAATTTTGGATTCTATATAAAAAAAGATGTATTATAGAAAAGAAAGTGATTAAATGAAAACTTTCTACGATATTTTATTTTATGCTTACAATTTAAAATAATACCTAAACAAATCTAATGGGCTGCCTTCTTTTTGAAAAAACCTAGTAAGTATCTCTGTCATTCGTCATATTAAGGTCAGAGCACTTAGGTGGTTTCGAATAGGCGCAGCTTCGAGTACTGCTACATACAAATGTTTGTACAATTTCTAAATTATTTTTCTCAATTTTTTTTCAACTTCGTGCTGTATCCCACAAGCAGGGTAGGCATCCTTTGCCTAGAGTTAAGACACTCCGCTCCCGACTTTCCGCAGAATCCTGTAGGCATTGCGTGTTGCGCGGTGATAATCAACGCCGCGCTTTGCCTCGACACCAGAGCGAGTTTACAGTCACACGCTTGTGCCCTTGCGCCACACAATAACCAATATTTTTTACATGTATGGACAAACACTATAAAAAATAATTGTATAAAAAATGTATAATTATACATTGATTATATATAACCTGCGCCATTTTGGCTTTCTGCCGGTGGTCCTCCAGCTCCTGCCTCGCCTTCCTCTCGGCCGCCATCAGCTGCACCTTGTCGCGCTGCTCCTTACCCAGACCCTTGTACATGTCGAGCAGGAGCTTCAGCTCTTTTTGCTCGTTCACCGCCTTTCTATTGACATTACGTTGTAATTAATATCTGATTACTCTATTTATTATATGACTTCGTATTTTAATATTTTAAAGTATGTAAGATAAAAAATAGCGTTGTGACATTAAGATATATAATAGAAACACGCTAGTACGAAGTTATTGCTATGTAATCAATCTGTACCTATTACTAATATAATACACTGACTATAAAAGCGATTTTTGTAGGTTCTATCATTTACAATATTTTTCAGTCTGGCAAAACAAAGCGTTAAATAATGGTACTAAACACATAAATAATATCTTCAGATAAAAAGCGGAGAATGAAGTATCTCAACAATTCACTCAGCCTACCCTGCATTATGTGTGAAAATAAAAAACAAACAACTTATCAACATACTTTAACTGTTGTTTTAGGTCCTTAATGAGCTGATCTTGTTCCTGCAACTTGAGGCGGCCGTGCTCCTTGCCCTTCATCTCACCACCACTGCATGCACCGGTACCACTTTCGTCACCCTGAAATGTATATATTTAATGTACTTACTGTACAAAATATACATTACACTAACTTGTAATTAACTCAAGTTCAGTAAGTTATATTTAATTTTTATTAACATTTTAGATCTCTATCAACATAGTACAGTCAAAATAGATATACAATTTTAAGATTAAGATAATACTCAATAAATAGCGAATGATCACCTCAGGATCTGGTTCTTCCTTCTTCACTACTAGTGGCTTTTCGTCAGGCTGTTCCGCGCTGACGCCGCCGCGGGAACTTGCCTCTTCCAACTCTTTGCGTACCTTCCATACATTAATATTATTATTTTTTATTTATACTTTTTTATTTTTCCGCTTTCTGCCGCAATTTAAAATATAGCATGTTGAGTAGCACTAGTACTTATCGCCACACTTTAACTCACGGGAGTCGTGAAATTTAAATAATCCAATTCCCCTGAGTAGAGATCAAACTCACAATCACTTTCTTTATGTCATCATCATCATTAAAAAACATTTTCATTATGACTTATACTCTTCAACATCATTATAATAATTACGGTTTGATTTGTTATTAAACGATCAAACGATTTTCAAATATAATTAAAAATAATAATACCTTATTCAATTCCTGACTAGTGTCTTTATACTTTCTTTTATATCTATGGACTTCACCCTTCAACTGCTGATTATGATTCTGTAGTGACGTTATCAAATGCCTCATCTCTCTATTGATTGGTCCGGTCTGTTCGTTAGCGGCGAGATTCTGTTCAAATTCAATTCGTAACATCTCATACTCCTTGCGCAATTGGCCGAGGACATCTTCGAGCTGGATCATCTCGGCTCTTAATGCCTTTTGTCTTGCTAATTCTTCACTCTGAAAAAAAGGAATATTCCTTTTTTTACACATTTTTTCATTACGATCTTACACTCGGTGGGCAGGATAAAATATCTCAATAAAACATTTGCGACATAATAAGTTTAAATGTAATATAATAAATGATCGAATATGCAGACATGATCTGTTGATTTCGGTAACAGTTGCAGGTTCAGAATAAAATTTAAGGCAAAATTTTTCTACTCAGCACACCTCCAAAGTGGTAGTATCAGATTTTACCAAAATTTCCCAAAAAAAATAAAATAAGATGATTAGATAATTAGAAAGAGTATTGGACACCATTGGAACCATGGAACACTAGAAGCTACTTACTAAGTAGTAGTAGTTGTAGTTGTAATAGCAGTACTTAATATCCTGAAAAAAATTCTGAGGGGAACATCCAACCACCCCTGTTGGGGTTCCGTACTTAAGCTTTGAACAGATATGTGCGTGAAAAGGTTTTTTTTTTATTTTTCTGGAGTGGGCACAAAAAAATACTATTGGATTGGGCGCGGACAACCTAGCCTTTTCCTATTTTTACGTCCATACTTATTTACACATAGCAACAAGTATATTGGATAAAAGTATTTTTTAGATCTATACATTTGTAACATTACCTCCATCATCTCAATCTGGCGCATATGCAAATTCTTCGCACTTTGCAGCTGCAGCCTCGTCTCATCTAAAGCTGTCTTCATTTGCATAGACTCATTGTAAAGTACTGAAAACTGACTTTGCAAACATTTGTACTCAGTTGTCTCCACTATTACCGACTCAGGAAGTTGACGAATCTGGGAAGAGTAAAATATAATATTAAAGGCTTGCTGTCCATTGCTTGAACTATCTATAAATTACGTCGAACGAATTTCATGATATGATGAACTTTCTCCAAAGTAAATAAAGTGAAGTAAAATTTTTAATATTTTATTTTAATCATTGAAAATTAAATTATATTAAAAAAGCATAATCACAAAATCAACTTACATCCATTTTAAGCTTCTCCAATTCCTTCAATGTGTCCCTATGTTGTCTGTGCAAGCGGTCCAGCTCAGCCAATCTGTTGTTTGCAAGCTCCCGCTGTTCTTCAAGTTCTGCGGCAACATCTTCCAATTTTGCACTAGCAGCGGAGTGAGGGGCACAGGTTGTGCTTGTTGAGGGTCCGGCACTGGCACCTCCCGATTGATGGTAACTCTTGAGTTTTTCTATTGCTTCGGCGAGGTGGTTCTCTAGTTTATCATTCCTTGATCTGACCTGGTGAATGTGGTAGAATCTTATTAGATTATGTCTGTTATTGATTATTTTAGGTCCTACTCCAACACTGTGCAACAATGGCCTTAAATGATTCTTGCTTCATTAACACTTTATTAACAAGTAAAATTACATATAATAAACAATTAATGATTGTATAATAATTCAAATGTTGTAATCATGTTTTAAATTCAAATTCAAAATATTTTTTATTCAAATAGACTATTATAAGCACTTTTGTATCGTCGAATGAACATATAAATAAAGAAACTACAACTGGTCGAGAAGGCAGTTCTGCTAAGAGTCAGCAAGAAACTCAACAGTTGCTCTTTCAATGTCAATGGTATAATTTAATTATTAATATGACTGTACTATTTTTAATATGACTGTATATGTTGTTGGAGAAACAGGATATTATAGTAAGGAAATTGTGAAACAACTGTAATAATATGAGTATCTTTAAAAATATATCACAGAGAATCTCAAGCTGTTAGCTTATAAATAGATCGTACAGCTCTTTTTTAAATGTATTTATTTTGTAATTAGAAAAAATAATAATAAATATCATAAAGATTTTTTATTTTATTTATTAATTTTCCCCATTTCTCCCTTTTAGTTACTTATGATTATAGATATTTATTTTTAATAACATAATCGAAGATTTTTTTAGAAAAATACATAAAACATGTTTACAATAAAATTAAAAAAATACTTCATACTTCATCAAATGTCCCAAAAAAATACCTTCATCAATTCATACTGTAGATCATCAATCTGGTTCTTTAACTCCGCATTCTCTGTATCACGGCTATTAACCGCATCTTGTAACTGTGCCACGCGGAGTGTCATGGCATGATGACTTTCATGTAATGTCGTACAGAGTGCTTGGAGCCGCCTGTTCTCAGCTGTCACCTCAGAGTTAGTACCTCGGATTACTTCGTCCAATGCTGGAGCTGGTGTACCCTCTTAAAAAAGTTTTATATTTATAAATAACCAATATGCTTATAATTTATAGAGCTGGATGATTTATAGAGCTGGATTAAATAAAAAAAAATTAGCTTCACGCTGTATCCCGCACACAGCAGGGTAGGCAGAGGGAACCTAGTGTTAAGACACTCCGTTCCCCACTTTCTGCCGAATTCTGGAGGCATTGCGTGTTGAGTGGCAGAACTCAACGCCGCGATAGAGCTGGATGATGTTTTGTTTACCAATATCTTAGTTTGACATAAAGATTTTGACCATTATGAAATATTGCATTATTGGAAACAGTGTGGAGCTAAAAAAAAGTACTAAAAAATAAATTCTTAATGCATATTTTTCATTCTAAAATGTATACCACAGACAGAATTAGACTAAAATGAATATCCTCTCTCTCTCTCTCCATTAGCTTTCCAAATCATGTCATTTCATTGTGGTAAATGTAGTAGTGGTTAAATCTTATTGGATTAAATATGTTATAGATTTTTATTGCATTATGTTGATGGTGTTAGAATTCTTACAACCTAACCTAGTAACATAACACTCTGTTCTCAACAGCCCTGCTCTGGTAAACAAATTAAATCAACATTAAATCAGCTTCACGATGTATCCCACACTCTGTTCCCCACTTTCTGCCGAGTTCTGTGGCATTGCGTGTTGAGTGACGGAACTCAAGGCCGCGCTTTGCCTCGACACCAGAGCGTCATAAATAAAAATATAAATGTAAATAAATATTTTATTTCCTCGAGTGGGGATTGAGTCCACAACCAGTCGTTTTTCAGTCACACTTTGTGCCATTGCGCCACAAACCTGGCCTCTAACGAAAATACAAATTAATTACACCAAGTTAGGATTAAATCATTAAACCATTAGACTTACAGTCAGAGGGCTACCCCACTGCCATACAATGTTCTCAAAATATTTTCTATTATTATTTTACTAGCCTAATAATTAATAGTACAATAATAATTAATTAATTCGAATTACTAAAGCTAGTTGTGGCAATAGCTCAAGTTAGGGACTATAAACGCAACAGATTGTGTGTTTGATTTAAGGAAATGAAATATTTAATATTTTGTTTTCCTTGCTCTGGTAATGGGGTATTGAGATCCACCACGCAATACACAATGCCTCCAGAATTTGAAAGAAAATGGGGAACGGAAGTGTCATAATGGGAACATAGTATCTTAACATTAGGTGCCCAGGTTCCATCTGTCTACCCTGCTACCTCCAGGATAAAATGTGAAGTTAATTGGAATTATTCATTTAAATTGTTATAACCATGTATTAAATGTGATAGTATCAAGATTACTATAAATAATTAGCATTATTATAGAAAAATGAAGTGGTAGAATTAAATGATTACCTTCTCCTTCTCCCTTAATAGCCCTCCAAATCTTGTCATTTCTTTGTTGTAATCTGTCAAATGCTTGTAAAACTTTGGCCACTGCTCGCTTACTGACTTGCACTCTGTTGGCAAGTTGGGCATCCAACTCTTCCTTATCCCAAGTTGAGAGCTGCATAAGGAATGAAGTCGTTGCTTCATTCTCATCTATAACATGCAAAGTCGGGTTCAAATACTGAAATAAATATTAAATTATGTGTACATCTTAATATCTAAGATATATTGGAATCACCATCAAGATAAAATTCAAGAAACTACCATCATTAGAAGAAACCAGGGTTTCGGTTAAATTTATGCCAACATGTATTTAAAATGTTACTATTTTATTACTGTGTAATAAAGAATCTCATGAACTTTAAATTAATTTATCTATATTTCTTAGAAATTCATATAAATAACAATCCTATTGTAGTTACTTTTATTTTCTGATTCATCAGCTGTCTCTGCATCAAAGCGTTGTAAGAGTACTCTAATATCTTCATTCAATAGGTTCCAGTACCTATTGACAACACACAGAACTGCATCATCTTGTGTTTGCCTTTTTTCTAATTGTTCAATCCTAGCACGCAGCTCTGCTTCACATCTGTGGCGTTGTTCGATTCTCTAAAAATTTACTAGATTTCAGTATGTCTACATAAGTTTACTGTAACATTTTACCTGGAGCTTTGCCCCTGCCTATTACCTCATTGTAGTCAAATAAGAATAAGAATAACTAAGAGTGGTGTATTCAATACATATATGACACATTCTAATTACCACAAATTAACATGATGGAATATACTTTTACTTTCTCAATTAATGAACTTCTAATACAAAGAGAATTTTGCAAATTGAACCAGTTGTTCCTGATATAAGCATGTTCAACAAAACAATTTCAGTATTTATTATGTTAATATATATTGTATTAGTGTTCATATACCCATAACATGTGATTAGCATTATATTTTAAAAGTTGTAGAATATTTATAAATGTTTATGGCTCCCAAAAAGATCAATAAATTTATTAAAGCTAATTAACTCTATTAAAATACTTTCATTTTGAAAGAGGTCAACACCAACTTAAACTGATAGAAATGTTGAAAAACAGTTATAAAATTAATTACTTTAAGATATGTGCATTGTCTGTATATAGTATTACTGTAGTACTTGAACAACAGAATGAAACAAGTAATGAAACAGCTGATTGTGACATTATTGTACAGAGTTTTTAAGTGTGTTACTTATTTAAGTAAGTGTTTAATAAGTTTCGTTATACCTGAGCTAACTTTTTGTTTTGGAATTGAAGGACTTTTATGTCCATTTCTTCAAGGGTAGATACTGGACCGATAAGGTGGGGCTCAAAGTGAACCTTTTTAATCGGCGGTTGAGTGCTGCCATTGCTCCCATCGTCCGCTGTACGTTTAGACATCTTGACCTGAAAATAGAAATGAATTATATGAGGTTTGTACAAAAAAATGTAGTATTGATTAACATTATACTGATAAATACGTAGTATATTGGGTGTGGGAGATTCAATGTTAAACATGCGTATTAAAATTGTTCGGATATAATACATACCTGCTTGTCAATATTGACAATTTTAAGTTTTTTGTTCTAAGGTAAATCTATATTAATAAAGAATTTACGCGAAAATAATGTAATATAAGTTCTCATTTTCTATTTACTTTATTCATTTAAGGTCGAATGAATTCATAAAACAATATTCAATTACAATGCCCATACCACCTCAGCCGACCTAACTTCACCACAGATTATGATAATACTTAAATAGCATTAAATAAAATAATGTCAAGCTGTTTTAGGAAGCGTCTAAAAGTTATATGGGGCACCACTATATGTTACAGTAGACCATACCCTTTGGGTATATGTGTTCTGTGGGTACAATTATTGAGTTTCTATTTAAATTACGAATAATAAATCAAGTATTGTATTTATTTGTTCTTAATTATTAAATATTTTTAATTATAGTTAATTAATTATAATCTTTAGGATTCCGTATCTTAAAAGAAAAAAAACAGAACCTCTAAGGATCGCTTTGTTGTCCCCTTGTCAAAACTATTTATCGCAAGATCGCGTGGGGATATTAAGCTGATATTAATATCAAATACACAAGTCTATGGTACAGTCTGCGTTACAGACCGTTCAAAGTGTAGGAGTAGGTTAAGCAGGAAGGCAGACCATGGCAACATACGCTGGGATCACTGTCAGGAGGAAGAAAACCCAACCCAAGTCTATGTTCCTTTGAAGCATAAAAAAAAATGCCTTTAAGTCAATTCAACCAAAAGATTATGCATAGTTTTTTGACCGACTTCAAAAAGAAGGAGGTTATCAATTCGAAATTTTTTTTTGTGTCCCATTTATGAAATTGAAGAATGTATTAAACTCGCCGCGTAATCAAAGTCTATAAGGTGAGCCTACAATTAGGCTACCTTACAATACAAAAAAGGGAAAAAATCTATAAAAAGATTTTTTTTATAATAATAAAAATAATTACAATGCCTACAAAAATATTGTTTATGTAATGAAGATAAATAAAGTTAAAAAAAACTTATTCATTATTAAAAATAATAAATGAAATTACATATAAATAATTTAATTTGAACATAGTTAATAAAAAATTGTACCAATATTATTTGTCGGTAGGTTTCTGTACCGGTAAACAACATAATAGAAATAACGAGGTATAATGCGTTAAATTAAATATTATGATAAAATAAAATAAAACAAATTAAATAAAAAATATACATATATAAATACAAGTTAACAAATTTTTGAAAACATTTTATTGTGCGTAAAATAAACATTTTATTTCAATAAGATTTACCTATATAAAAAAATAAAAATATGTAAATTCACTTATAAAGCTGCCATTACTTGATATATGAATTAACTGTTCATTATATTTCTATAATCTATCTGATCTTGGAACATTTTGAGGAAGACTTTATATTTTTTATCATGGAATGATTTAACTTGTTTGTTTGGGTGGATGACATCCGCTGTACCTCCCATGTTTTCTATAGCAGCTTGTACATTGTTATAATATCTTGATGCACAAGCTCCTAAAATGGCCACTCCAACTAAAACAGATTCTTTCTCATGTGGTTTTAACACTGGTAAGCCTACTGTATCAGCTTGAATCTGGATGAATAATGGATCCTTGGTTATACCTCCACAGACAGGCAAAGACTTAAATGGTTTGTATCCTTCTTTCAACAAGGCATCTATAATGTGTCTTGTACCATACTGTAAAAAACATGTAAAAAATGTATTAAAAGAGATATGGACATCTGCCAATGGATCACTTCATCTGAATTACATTAATTTTCTATATTCTGGCTGAGTTCAATGTTTAATTCCACCACTCACCAAGCAATATTTTGAAATTAGTCGAAGGTGTGGATTGGAATGTCTTATTAAAACAATAAACTTACAGAAAGCGCTTGCAAGGTTGCCAGATAGAGTAATGCCAAATTCTCGTCACTATTATTTATAGATAGTCCAACAATTGTGCCTCTCATGTTTGGATCTGCTAATGGAGATCTATTGCCGTGAAAATCTGGCCATACATGAACGTCTCTAGTTAACAAACTCACATCATCTACACCCTGATTATTTCCCATTTTTGTTAACAACTTTCTTAAATGAGTTCTGACCCTGAAAACATTTCAAATTTATTTTCGATATAATAAAAAAACAAATAAAAACAATTATTCAAATTAATATCAACTTTGTTTATAAAATTTTTACATACTCTCCAGTGCTTAGATTATTCAATAATTTAGCGCCAGCAGGATGACTTGTGATTATGTGATCTAAAAGCATTCCTGATGCACTTTGGCCTGCTTCATTAAGCCACATATTGGGAACCATAGCACTAAAATAAGGACCCCATATGCCTTTCACCGGTATAGGATTTTTGCTAATAGCCATATGACATGTGGAAGTGCCACAAATTAAGCTTAACCTTGTTGACATATCATTATCAATATCTTTCCCTTTCACTCCGACCATACCTAGGCCTCCTGCATGAGCATCTATAATTGAAGCAGCTATTGCAGTGCCGGGTGTTAGGCCTAGTGTTTTAGCAACTTCATTTGATAGACCTCCACAAAAATCACCTGGCATCAAAACCCTCTTGCCAATTTTTAGGTAATCACTATCACATAAATCTTCAAGGTTAATTTTTTTTAAAAAATCTATATTCCAACGGTGCCTAGTATCTGTTGTACATTCATAATTCCATTTACAAACCAATGAACACAGTGAACGGCTTAGAGACCCTGTAGCTTTCCAAGTAAGAAAATCTGGAAGGTCAAAAAAGATGCCATACTGTGACCAATTTTCAGGTAAATTTTTCTTGAGCCAAAGAAGCTTAGGCATTTCCATTTCTAAGCTTACTTTCCCCCCAACATATTTTAGAATATCATGTCCAGTTTTATTTATAAAATCTGCTTCAGCTTGTGCTCTGTGATCCATCCACATTATAATGTTCCGCTCATCAATGCCTAAATTGTTAATTGCTTTTGGATTGCCATTTTTATCCAATGCTACAAGGGAACAGGTTGCATCAAAACCTATACCCTTAATTTTTGTAGGATTTACATTATGAACTATATCCTGAAAAATAATTTTTAATAAATTCTACCAAAAATTGCAAATAAATACTGCTGAAAAATTTAAAGTATAAAACAAACCTTTATAACACATTCACAACAGTGCCACACATCATTTGAAGATTGTTCATAGTAGTCAGGTTTGGGTTTCCATGTTTGCAAGTCTTTAATTGATGTTTTAATAACATGCCCCTTCTCATCTACAAGGGCTGCCCGGACACTTCCTGAACCGACATCAACACCTATAAAATATATTGTCTCCATATTTTAAAAAAGTAGTATTGTACTGAAAATAATAATTTAGCAATCTGAATTATTTAGTATTAAAATTTTGGTACTCTGGTAAAAACTAATAGGAAGGTAATGCTTATAGAACAAAAGAAAACATTTTGCTTTTACATACCTCCAACAATTTATGCATTATAATCATCAAAGAATTGTAATTATCACTAAACAAGTAATATACTTGGTTGACCTTGGTTTATATAAGATAAGACAAGTTGAATGTGTCTATCTAACTTTATACACCTCCTTGAACTTTCTCATTAGTTCAATTATGAAATATGAGGTTTTTTCTAAAACTTTACGTAATGATTTATATAAGTGTATTACATGTAATTTAATGATTATTGAATACCATAGAAATATAATATAAATAAAATACAAAGGGTTGATTAATAGTGTTAAGTATATATATATTTATTTTGTTGTCAATTTTTGTTACTATAACACAAACAACGCTTACTAAAAACTAAAAGTTATTTGGGGTTTATTTGTATGCTGTTCTTTAATAATATTTATTAATATAGCTTCACAATTTGTTATTATTAAATAATAATAATTAATAAACCTGAATATAAAAACTTAAATACTTGCCTTATAAAATGCATTTTAATAAGTTATTTTACGTAGTAGTTTTAGTACATCTCATTTTTAAATATTACACTATTTACTTGTTCGTAGTATTAAAAATAAACAAATATAAAAAAACATATAATAATTTCTTATTGTATTTAGGCCTGTCAGTTGAGTATAATTTATTTCACTATCTCCAATACGATTTATATATATATATATACGAGAAATTAGAAATATATAATAAATTAGAAATAATAAATTTAGCAGTAAAAATATTAAGTTCAATCAATCATCACAATCACCTAATAGTATAATTTATCACCTAAAAATATGGTAATATGAAATAGCATAGCATAAATAAAAATGTAGTCTGTTGACTTAGTTCTCCCTCCTCTCATATATCTCAATGAAATGAATGTCATTGTCAATACTCAATTGTCATATGTCATTTACAATCTGCTTCGCACCGCATGTGGATTGCTTATTGTAAACAATACTATGTTGTTATTCTTACACTTAAAATATATATTATCTCTATACACTGAAGTATTAACCAGATATATAAAATAATGGTTAGGTTTAAGAATAGGTAATGTATATTCCATTATATATTAGTACATTAACGGAAATAAATTAAAAAATTTAAAAGATTTCATAAACAGTATATTAATAATGTATATTTTACATATTCTAGGTATATAACAGTAGAAATACAAGCGCCGAGTATACCTGATTGTAAACCTTTGCAATTGAAATCGAAATACTTTTATGATATAATAATTGAAAAAATTCAACAACTACATGGAGATTTTGGTGTAGCCGCAGTCAAAACTGGATTTGTAGCGAAATATTGTAATGAGAATACTAGAATAGCTATTTTAAGATCGAGACATGGACCACACAAATTTGTAACTAGTGCTTTACCTTTTATAACAAAAATAGGAAAGCTTGATATTAATTTAAAAACTCTTCATGTGGGTGCTACAATGAAGCATAGTTTTAAATTCATACAGAAATATCAGAAATCATATTTGGACTCTATGTGGGCTAAGCTGAAAACTGATGAAGAAAAAAAAGCCTTTGAATTAGCTACAATGGATTTTACTAAAAATGATGTATCTATGAATATTGAGAGTATTGGTAAATAACCACATATTGTATAGATTTAAGTATAAAAATAAATTGTTTTGTTAAAAGAAAAAAAATACATTGCATGGCTGCTTTTTTCTGTTTTATATTGAAGATTTAAAAAAAACTTCTAAGGGCATATTTTTGGTTAGACTGCTGGATGTTATAAATAGTTAAAAATCTTTTTAATTTTAATACATTTTATGTGTTTTGTTTAATTCAAATATAGAACTATGAGTATACCATAATAAGTACAAAGGTAATACATATAATACACTTCATTGAAATGAAAGTACCTAATCTACCTATAAGATTCTAAGTGAATCATGAAATGGACATAAGTTGTTAAGTTATTTTAGTATTATTATTAATAACATGGTGAATTCGGTTTTTATATATTTTGCCTAAAAAATATGCTATTTGATTTGTTGCAGTAAGTATTAAAGCAATGCTTACTGGAACACAAGAGTGATTGAATTGAAATAAAATTTTAAAAAATATTGTAGATTTTATTGTTAGATTAATTACTTGTCACAGAGTTCATATGAATTATTTCTCTTATAAAAATGTTGATGATTGTGAGATTATAATATCCTTTCACCAAAATAAAATATATAGAAATTGGTGATTCTCCAATCCATTAATTACATATAATTTTATTCAAGCAATTGGTAGTAAGTTAAAGTATTTTTTTGCTTTGTGTTTAATTTTAAGTTTGATTTAATAGTAAAGATTAAACCTCAATTCCTTCCTTCTTAAACTTTTTCCTTCTACTTTTTTAAATTATGGTCGCCCTTTGCCTTCCTCCGTGTGGGAATCAAACCCACAAACGTCGCGTTTTCAGTCGCGTGCTTTTTGTTTGCTAAAGTATTCAACTTGATATGAACATCAAAATGTTTTAATAAAAAAAAATATTTTTGAAACACAAGAAACAAAAATACAGAATAATACATTTTTGATAAAAAAAAATACAAAATTTCATATTAATTGTTTTGATCTAACTCTCATATTGAGACAGCTCTACGGGTAGTAAAACAACCAATAACAAAAATTTGTGTTACGCAATTTATTTACTGAATACATTATTCAATAATACCTAATCTATTTCTTTTCAGTGTTATTATCTCGGTAAAAAGCAAAGTAAAATGTTCTCAACTAACACGCCTAAAAGCAAAAAAGTTATAGATGACATCTATTGTTATATCAAATGTCAAATTCTTCAATTTTAATTTGGTTCTATTCTCCTTAAAATTTAACTTTTTGCTGATAAAATTTTCTTTTTAAATATGATACGGTTTGTTTTATGATTTTTAAGGTTATTTCTTTCAAATAACACTATGTCTATAACAAAAACAGAAGTTTTAAGGCTATATAAAAACCTACTGTTGTATTCTAAGAGTTTAAAATTTACCGAAGTTCCATATTATAAAAAAAGAATAATCAGTGAGTTTAAGAAAAATAAAGAACTTGAAAAACCTGAGGACATTGCTTTCGCTTATAAGGTATATATATAATATAGACATGTACCCAGAATTGTATATAATACTTATTATAACCTAATAATTGGAGATGCGCCGAATATTCGTTTTTTATTCGGTATATATATATCATCTTTTTCATTATCGTCGTGCCGTATTCGGCCGAATTATTCAGTTATGGTGCCGAATACATTCGGTTCGATTATGTTTATTTAATTATTATTATAAATTAAATGAGTCTCACTTAATGCTATGTCTATCTCCTTCGCATGAGCGAAGCGGTGCCAAACTGGACACGCATATTCACCCGCAGAGATCGATGATATAAATATACCAAATACCAAACGAATATTCGCCGCATTTCTACTAATTATCATATCACGAATTATACCAAATCTTGTCCGATAATATTTTAAATACTTTACCATTTCTACATTGGACCTCCAATTAGATATTTCATATTATCATTTACTTTACAAAATTATTTTTCAATATTACATTTATTTCCTCATTAAAAGCCTTATTTCTGAAACCCCATTAATATTTTAATTTAATTACAATGTGATGAGTTGATTTCCAATACTTTTGTTTATTTATATTGAGAATGATATCATTTAATAATATATTCTTTTTCTTTTAAACACATCTTTCAATAGATATAATTTTTTTCTGTTTTTTTTGTAATAGCATATTTTTCAATGTATAACATAAAACTTTATTGTAAATGTTTTAAATTCTTTATTATTTATAATACTTTCAGAAAGGGGAAGCTTTATTACAAAGAGGTTCTATTGTTTAAAATGTTTAAACCCAGAAACATATCTTTATTTGAAAGGTATTTAAATCCTTTCATCAACAAATATGCACCAAAACATACAATAGATTATACACAAGTGCCTAAGATTAATGAATGTGACCTTGTCGAGAACTTTGTTAGAGGTTCAGGACCTGGTGGGTCAGCTGTCAATAAAAATTCTAATTGTGTAGTTCTCACTCATGCACCTACAGGTAATATAAGATTAGAAGTTATTTATTTTTTTAATATACTAAATTTTACATAGCTTTATGACATTTTTACAACTTTACACTTATTGAGAAACTAGTGACTTGTGACATTCCATTCTCCACTTTCTGCACAAATTTGAGACATTGTGCGTTGAGTGGCAGAACTTAAATTCTCTTGCTAGAATGGAATGGAAATTGAAAAACTTCATTTCAGAGAACTGGAATTTTGATTTCACCCACAGTTATAACATTTACAGTAACACAGAGTCCAACTGCTATAATAGCTTTGCAAAACACTATTGTAAAATTCATTATATAAATGATAATAGCTCATTGTGTACTGAAGTAATCAAAAAATACTACTATACTAAACTATGATTAGCAAAGTGTATTATATTATATATGACATTATATACAACTGTAGACATAAAAAGGTTTTTTTAATGTTATCTCTATATATAATAAGACAGTAAAAATATTTTGTCTGTACATTTAGTAATTTTGACCGAAATGGATAGAGATTTTCCCTTGAAAAGAATAATAGAAAGCAAAAATATTTTTTTTGAATTTCTTGTTTTTAATATATCAAAATATTAATTAAAAGCGTATATGCAAGGTTTTTTCTACACTTTCTGCCTGTTTTAGAGATATTGAGAAACCATCTTACTAGCTTGGAGAAGTGAAAGTGATTTAAACATAAATTTATTTCCTTAGTTTTATTTGAAATTCATCATGACTTTATATTGAAATACTTCAAATGTATATTAGAGTTATTTAGTCTGTTATTAATTAAGTATTTTTCTTTATTTTTTCAGGAATTGTTGTAAAGTGTCATACAAGCCGGTGTCAGGAAGATAATAGGAAAACTGCTCGTGAAATGTTAGTGTCAAAATTAGATGATATACTCAATGGCGAAAATAGTGTAGCTGCCCAAAAAAAGAGACTGGATGAACAGAAATATAAAAAAACTGAATATAAAAAAAAGAAAAGGGCTCAATTGAAAGAAGAGTGGAAGAAGCGGGAAGGCTTATTTTAATATTTCAGACAAAATATATGTATATGTTTTAATGATATCATCTACTTAATTTTGAATAACATTGTAACTGGTTGAATTTTTTAAATTGTGTATAACATATTGTAATTTGTAACAAGACAAAAGGTGGTTACTGAGTTCGACACTGAGTATGTAATGTCTCAAAAATTGAGCTTTGCATGGAGAATGGAGTGTTTTAACACTAGGTTCCCTTTGTCTATCCTGCTATGTGGAATAGTATGAAGCAAAAAAATACAAAAATCACATACAGAATGCCTTTACTAAGTCCAGGTACCTAGTTCTTCTTAGTTTAGAATTAGTAAATTGGAAATGCTTTGATGTTGTTTATAGATTATATAGAAAAAGTGTTAGTAATATTAAATTTTTAGTTATATTTTTGCGTTTTAATTTTATTGTTTTAATTTTGCCACTGTACCACAACTGGCTTCGAAATTAAGAAAACTTGTATCTAGAATTTTATCAGGATTGCTTAGAGATAACAACAACAACATTGAAAAATTATTAAGTCTCTCCTCATAAAATTCAAGTCTGTGGGCGATATTCGCACTAATAAACTATAAAATAAGCCACAAGAAGACTTCGTTCGTAGGAAGTGAGTCAAAAAAAATGGTCTTTAAACAATAGGTACTCCAATGTATTACAGTAAATTTGCTATATTATGTATGCACAAGGCATAATATAGCAAAATTTTTGTTTTAGGTTCTTTAATACGAATATTGTGATGAATGATAAATCCGATATATTTCATACATCTTTTTTTTTAATATGCATATATATATTCGTCGTATATGCGTAGTTTGATATCCTGACTGATGATAGTATCAATAAATAGAGAAAAAAAATGAAAAAAATAATCATGAACAAAATATGACCGCGGCGGTCGTGGCGCAGTGAGATAACTTATGACTGAAAATGCGACGGTTGTGTATTCGATTCCCACTCGAGGATTGAGTTATTTTGATTTCTTCGCTCTGGTTGTCTTTTTACCATAGCAGCGTTGAGTTTCTCCACTAAACAGTCAATTTTTCGAAAATTAGAAGGAAAGTGGGGAATTAAGTGTCACAACACTAAGTTCTCATTGCTTACCTTTTTTTCTGTAAGTAATTTTGGATGTTTTTATTTAAAACATTTTTATTTCTCTGATTTCATTTAACTAAAGAAAAAAAATCAGTACCTATGTATTATTAAGTGTTTATTATATTCTCAGTAGTATTCTACTTATTAAAGTTGTTCCAAAGTAAGTCCTTAGTTGCCTTATCTGGCCTTTGAAAACAAAATCTAATGGAGTCACCGGTCGTCTTAAATTTAGTTATTAGAATGATTCTTTAATGAGTTCTTTGAATATCCGTAACTACTGTCGTACCTTTCCAAGTGCAGAGGTCGTCGCCCAAAGCAGTCGTGCTGAACTTAGAACCTAGTTGAAAAGTAAAACAAATTATAACATACTTGTTTTTACCTGTGGATTTACCCAGGAGGGCGCGTGGTCAAATGGAAATGAATTATTTCCAGTGTTTTGTATGATACATGACACATTCTAAGGGAACTTAAATACAGGATTTATAAATCGCTCTCAACTTTAAAATCGATGTTGAGATACCGTTTAAATAATCTATGTCTGAAAACGGCATCTCAAGACGATCTCATAGTTGAGAGCGTTTTATTAATACAGGTTTTTTTTTTTTTTTTTTATATCGCTGGGAAATGCATTTACGCAGACCGCTCATACGGAAAGCTAGTGACTTACGGATGAGCGGTACTGTGGGACTCACCGGTGAAACCGATCCTACCCACTAAAACCCAGCGGAAACCCTCTCCCCCAGAATGAGACGCCGCAGGATCGCTCGCGCATACTACTACGACGCCTCAGTGGAAGGCCCGCCTTTTGCGGGCCACCGTCGCTTTCAGGGTGCCCTGGGGTTTCTTTTAGGACACCCGCAGCCTCGATGACTTGCCGGAGGATCATTCTGCTCCTCCCGCTGTAGCTCCTCTAGGGTAGGGGAAGTAGAAGATGCGCGTACTGCCTTCTTCTACTCCCTGGCCTACGGCGGCGGAGCGAGTCTGCGTTCGAGCTGGACTCACGCACCCGCTCCGCGGCCTCCTTCAGTGCGATTACTGTTTCGCAGAAGGAGACCATTGCAGACCACTTCCTCTCGCTGTTCAGCATGGCCCCCACCACGCTGGACAGTGAGAGGTCCCTACCCACTACAGCCATCAAGGCGTGGCGTTGTGAGGCCCAGGCGGGGCATTCGGCCAGAGTGTGATACGCCGTATCCACGGAGGCATCACACTCGTGACACACCGGCGACATCTCCCGACGTGCAATCTGATGCAGGTATTTGCCAAAACAACCATGTCCTGTCAAAACCTGCACCAGTCTGAACGTCAGGACACCAAAACCCCTTTTGACCCAGCACTCTAGGTGTGGACCGACCGCCTCTACCGTCGCTAGGCCTGCCGCCGGAGAACCCAGGTCCTCTCTCCATCGCCGGATCAGGGCTTCGTCCGCTCTCCTCCTGATCCGCGCGATATCCTCTCGCGATGGATGCACGCCTCGCGACCGCTCACTTGCGCGGAAAGCATGTACTCTAGCAAGCACTTCCGCCTGTAACTCCCAAGGCGGATCGCTTGCCAAGAGAGTTGCCGCCGTCCAGGACACCGTACGGTACCCCCGAATCGCTCTCACCGCTATGACCCGCTGCGCTTTCCGCAATTGGGCCTTATTACGAGCGGTGAGAGAATCCGCCCACAAAGGGGCACCATACAGAGCCATGGATCTCAACACGCCGACATAAAGTTGCCGGCATGGAGAATCTGGCCCTCCGACATTCGGCATTAGCCTACCAAGGGCCCCGGCGGCGTTAACTAGCTTCGGCGCAAGCTGAGCGAAGTGCGACGCAAACTTCCATCGTCCATCCAGGGTCAGACCCAGATACTTCATCTGGGTCCCTACCTCCACCTCCTGTCCCTGGATGTGCAGAGTAGCCCTACGGGGGGGACCCCTGCGCGGGCCTTGGAATAGGAGGGCCTCAGTTTTCGGCATTGAGACCCTCAGACCCAGCGCTTGGATGCGATCGATGACAAGTCGAGTGCCGGTTTCGGCTAAGCGTGCTGCCTCCTGATAAGATGATCCCCTTGCCGTGACCAGAGTGTCATCCGCATAGCAGATGACATTTAACCCAGGAGGAAGACGACTACGCAGGAGCCAATCATAGCCGACGTTCCACAGTGTCGGGCCAAGAACTGACCCCTGTGGAACCCCGCAACCGACCCTTCGTCTACCGATCTGACCGTTTTCCCCTATCCATATAACTACTCTGTCATTAATACAGGTTACTCTGACTACGAGTACAGTGGGTTGAAACGAAACAATTAACGTGATGTGATAAAAACGTTATTTTTATTTTAGAAGTATTTCATTGTAAAAATAATTTACAATAAACGTTATTTCAACAATTAAAAGAAAATTTTGTATATACAATTAATTATAAAATTATTGGCACGTGGAAAGTCGGACCACTTGCTTAGATTACCTGTCACGTCAATACAAATGAGTGCTACGTGTCAATATGCTTAATAATTAATTTAAAATTAGCTTCACACTGTATTCTGCGCACAGTAGGGTAGGCAGAGGGAGCCTAGTGTTAAGATACTCCGTTTCCTAACTTAACCCCGTAATTTGTCTCGACACAAGAGCGACTTAATAAAAATATCAATTTTTTAATTTCCTCGAGTGGGAATCGAACCCACAACCTGTCCCATGCTTGTGTTACAGTTACACGCTTTTGCCCCTGCACCCGTATAATTTATTAATAACAATTAAAATTTCTTTTAAATAAAACAAGATGAAAGTACATCTCACTTGTTTGTATTTATTTCCCAACAACAAAGTAATTTATACAAAGTACATGAATAGTTAATCAATTCGAGGAATTTCCAAGCATTTCAATTAAGGTTTATTAGATGGAAGTTGGGTCGGCTTCTGAAGCAAAGCGAGGCAGTATATGTATCCAAGGGCGGCTAACTTTGACATGTCTTTGTGAAGGTAGAGCCGGTTTAACCGTAAAGTTATTGCTGTCTTGTACAGTGTTGTACAATTCAGTATTATTCAATGTTATAAACTATCCACACACCAGAAAATTGGTAATAATTTTAATCATATTTTTTCTATAGTTTCGTCTATTTGACTTTAATCCGTTGGACTTGACTTGATCCGTTGGACTTGATCCGTTAGACTTGGAAACTCTGTGTAGTAAACGTGTTAAGGCAAAGCGCAGCGTTGACTTCCGTCACTCAAAGCAATGCCTCCAGAATTTGGCGTGAAGTGTGGAAAGGAAGTGTCTTAAGAGGATCGGAGTGTTTTAACACCAGGTTCCCTCTGCCTACCCTGCTATGTGCGTGATACAAAGTGAAGCTAAAAAAAAGAACACACCATTTTTAGAATGTGTGAAGATACTTCTCTACAAAATGTTAGAAAATTATTATTGCGTATTAAAATCATTAAGAAGATAAAGTTTATTTTGGTGAAATTTTAATTTTCAGCTTTAAATAATCTGTTGAAGTGTACAAGAGTCACGTCACTTGATAAACAAACATTTAAACTTTGAAAGAAAACTCTCAACCCTGAGCGTCCCTCGACAAATGATCTCTTATTGCTTCATGCTCGTGTCTTTGAAATAGAGATTGGCTGTATTATTTATTTTTACATCTTTCTACTCACGTTCAACAAATGAAAAGAAGGCAGATTTTAAATATGATACAATCAGAGTTTGTTCATATTATACATAGGTACATATTTTTATTCTTTTTTTTATAGTTAAGATGTAGTAGTATCTATAAGGCTTTACCTTAGAGGTCATCACTAACCACAGATATATATGTGTGACGGGATATTACTTCATGAATTTAGTATGCTCGTAGATGAAATAACGTACATATAGGTAATTCGTGGATTTGTTTAAATATTATTTACAGATTATATAATAACTATAAAAATATGATTATTACCCACTTAGGCCGGTCCTGGCGCAGGGGCATAAAGTGTGACTGTAAAATCGACTGGTTGTGGGTTGAGTTCGGCCACTCAGCAGGCAATGCCTCCAGAATTCGGCGGAAAGTGGGGAACGAAGTGTCTTAACAGGTTCCCTCTACCTACCCTGCTGTGTGCGGGATACAGCGTGAAGCTGATAAAAAAATACCCACTTAGGTACGCATTTCATTAATAACTTAACTTGGCTTCACTCCGTATCTCCAGCGGGGTAGCTAGAGAGAACGGAGCGCCAAACGCTATGGTCTCTACATACCTCTTTCGCTTCATTCACTGCCATCAACTTCTTCATAGATGCTCTGTTCTCCGGGAGGTCCTCTTATTTTTACACAGCCTTCCTACAGTATATTTGTTAATTTCACTAACAACTTGCGACTAATCAAACAAAAGAGTGACATTATTGTGTCAATAAATAGACATCTATATAATTACGAATATTATCGGAGAGAGTCGCAGTATAAAATAATAAATGGAGTGTCACGCAAACAGGAACTAATAAATTATCATCAGAGAGAACGAATCAACGGGTCTACTCTTAATAACTGCACGGCCGGTGCCTTGTTCGACCTTGGCCCAAATATCGAGTTCTGTGTGCTCTACAGTGTGCCCGGCTCGGATACAAAATGCCATAGAGGCTTAAAGAGGGCAATTACGGTAAAACGTTGTTGTCTTTGATGCATACGATTCTGTTCATTGAGATTTCATTAATTTAAATTAAAAAACCTTGATTGAGGCTATCGTGGCGCAGGATCCCAAGGGTGTGATTGTAACGCGACGGTTGTGAGTTCGATCTCAACTCGGGGGAATTAATTATTATTTTCATTTTTTCGCTTTGGCTCTAAAGCAAAAGCCCGGCGTTGAGTTCCGGCACTCAACACGCAATGCCTTGAAAAATTCAGCGGAAAGTGGGGAACGGAGTTTCTTAAGTTTTCATTCTGTTATATGCGGGATACAGCTTGATTAT